>LNAC01000444.1:2079526-2142977 GCA_002007465.1 Ailurus styani | reverse complement strand
CCAAGGGGTACAAGTCTGTGAATCATCAGGCTTACATCTTTCACAGCACTCACCAAAGCACAAACCCTTCCCAATGTCCATAACCCATCCACCCTATCCCTGCCCTCCCACCCCCCAGTAACCCTCAGTTTGTTTTGTGAGATCAGGAGTCTCTTATGGTTTGTGTCCTTCCCCATCCCATCTTGTCTCATTTTTTCCCTCCCTTCCCCCCACGACCCCCTGCCCCACCTGGGTGCCTAATAAAGGCCTTTTAATGGGTTTCCGAGGTGCCAGAGGCTGAAGGGCAGCCTGCAGATGCCTCTGGGTTCAGTAGGACTGCCTGCCTCCAGGGCCTGCCTTGGAAAATCGTTCTCAACTCACTCCAGCCTCCACGCTTTCTTTACAAACTGGGGTAACATTTGGACTAAACAGCAATCAGGTGAGAAATATCTTTCGGTGGTGCCCTCTTCCTGTTTATTCCAATTGTGAAAATCTTAGCAGATGTGGTTTGCTTCACTGCATCTCTCCATGATCATTTGCTTTCCGGATTCTATGACTTAGTCATAACCTTGTATCATGGATCCAAAAGCAACTATTTATGCATTCACTTAACAAGTCCTCCCTGAGCTCCTCCTGTATGCTTAGCACAGTGCTGTCATGGGGGATCCAATAGTGAACTCACAGTCCCTGCCCTGAAAGGGCTGACAGTCTAGTGAAAGAAATAAACCATAATCCAAGAGAGGAGCACAGATAATTACAAAAGTCCTAGTGCTAGGCAGGACAGGTACAGCAAGCTACGGAAGGACAAAATTGCATTATTGGCCAAGTCAGGAGGTCAGAAAAGGGAGCGAGTGTGCTGAGATTTAAAGAAGGAGAGTTATCCAGGTAAAGTGAGTAGGAGGAGAGAAGCATTCCTACACAAAACCCTGTGTCCTTTTCTGTGTCCCGACTTGCACCAATTTGGTCTATGCTCCCGTGTTTGTATCTTGCCCACACAGCCCGTACAAAGGCCCTGGGGCTAGAGAACAAACTAATTGGAGGTGCAGGTATAGTTCATATTGCTCTTGCAATAACATACTTGGTCAGACTCAGGGCCCAGGGTGCCTCCGCTGCCTCCCGATGTGGAGGCAGTGTGAGAAGAGATGCCCACTCCCTGCTGTGTGCTTCCAGGCAAAACAAGCAATCGCTCCCTCCCGAGCTCTTGGTGTTTGGTGTTTTCACTGGGGCAATTCATATAGGGACATTTTTAACAATATCTTCAACAGGTGGTTGTAAAGAGACTTAGGAAGTGTCGTGGACATGTAGGCAGTGGTGATAATTTCAGTAGCAGTCATGCTAGTGCTCTTTTCTAGAATCCTGTCCTGCTCACTGTTTACCATAAAGTGATAAAATGGCAGGCGCATGAGTCTGTACAGAGAGCATTCATTTTTTTTTTTTTTTTACTTCCACATGGAACAAAATTATTGCCACCGCACGTGTTAGGAGGGAGGAGAGTGGGGAGGGCTGTCTCCAAGTTCAGGTAAAAGGACTAAAGCTAGGAATTTGCAGAGTATTTTAAAAAAGCAAAACCTATTAGAAAACAAGAAACAATCAAGACGTTGTACTTTGAGCACATTTAATGCTTCGGCCAAGGTTCGAGCGAGACAAACATCTGAGCACAGACCAAATTGAGTAAGGCGAGAGCAAGTCGGGACACAGAAGAGGATCCTTGCACAGCATCTCCTTCCCTGGGCAGACCTGGAGGGATCGTCTTCGGTGCCCCGGAGGAGAGACAGCAACCCCGCAGCTTCTGTCCCCCCTGGCGGGCAGAACACAGACGAAGACTAAACTGTACCCAAAGAGTAAACTGTCTCATCTCAGGGGAGGGTTTCAGACACCCCCAGCACATCCGTCTCTGCCTTCCCAAACTCCTGAATAAAAGAAATTCTTGCAAAGAGGTACCTCCGCTTGGCAAATCCGTCCTGACTCTTGTCCAAGCCTAATGGCGAGACTGAACAGAGTCAGCTAAGGAACCACCCCGACTGAATGCTGCCTTGATTTCTGTTGGGTAACCTCTGCGTCCCCTTATATTACAGCTTATTAAATCCTCGGGTTCTCATCCAAACGTCTGGAGTTTATTTAAAGCCAAAGCCCAGTCGGTACCATTTTGACTTGAGCCAGCTTCTCCCCACGTTTACTGATCCCTTGTTTTGTCACCCATACGCAGCAGTGCCGTGTCGCTCACCGATAGGGTTTAGTGTTCAGGTTATGCTAAGCTGTTCACCTTCCAGCCGAACAATGCTGCCCTTTAAGAAGCATCAGAGAACCGAAATTACTAGATGGGACCTGACTCAACTTGTTCCTCTATTGTAGCCTCAGATTAAAGCATTTTTTCACCTACTTTCCCCCACCCCCACCTCTTCTTAATCCTCTATCCGGCTGATTCATAACAGCTGTTAAATAACTAGACATTTAGGTAAAGGCAAACTGAACCTATAAATCAATGCGTGTGATATAATAATCAACTCTTTCCTGCGCAGCTTGCTCGTACTGTCTTGGTTTGCTTTTTTTTTTATGCTGACTTCAGCTGCAGCATCTGTATGAAGGGGTTTAATACAATTGTAAATACTCATCTCCAGGCTGTTAATGCCATTATGGAAATGGATATAAGGAAACGAAACTCACAGTACATTGCTGGAGACAGGATGGGAGGTTCTGAAGACATATGTTTTCTCCAAGCTGTTACAATCCTCCTGAGCGTGGATATTTGTTAGGGCTGTCTCGGTTGTAAACTACAGAAGCCAACATCAGCTAGCTTCAGCAGAATCTGGGAATCACCGGGATGCTGGACGTCTCACCAGCCCAGCTGCAAGGATGCAGTGGGGCCTCAGAAAGAGACGGAGACCAAAATCTGGAAAGCCATAAGAAGTTTCTCTATCTCATCTCTCTTCCTCAGTCCGCTGGTTCATTCTTCTTGTTCTTTCTTGACTGGTTTCCTCTGTCTGACAGACACTGGCTGGTTGTTCAGCAAATCTATTTCCTTTTTTTTTTTTTTCTGGAGACACATCAGGACTCTATCTCCCATAGCGGTATGGCCATGTAGCTCGATTCTGGCTTCTACTTCAAAGGCTGACCCACGAGAAGCACCTAGACAATTCTCTGTTTATTCTTTCTCTCTCCATCTACTGGCAGAATGAAGACAGAGACCCTGGAGGAAAGTGGGAGCCACAGGAGAAAAGATGTTGGGGCCTGTGTGCCTCTCCCTCCTACTCACCTCTCCCCCCAACCACCATGGGCTTGATGTGACTGAGAAAATTCTATCCTAGTCCAAATTTTCAGGAATCAGATGGATTAAACCAATGAGTCGATTCCTACCCTGGATGCAATCAACTCTGACAAGGGAGGTGGGTTACCATGTACAAAACGGCCCCTGGGGGTTAGCCAAGTGCACGGGAGCTTGTTACAAGAATAAAACCAAGACTGAGATCTGAATTCTTCTTCCACCTCTGCTGCTAACTCGGTGGGTGGTCTTCATCAACTCACTTAACCACTTTGGGCATGGTCTCCACCTATCAAACTGAAACATTTAGATTAAGTCACCTCCAAAAGGTGAGAGGTGACTCTTCTGCAACTTTAATTTTGTACAATATCTTAACAATCTTTTAACAATATCTTCAACAGGTGGTTGTAAAGAGACTTACAATTAAAGAGACTTTAATTTTGTACAACCCACAAAGCTTCATACTACGTCTTCATAAAGCTCAACTCTTGCAGAGTGAAATAAAGTTTTCCTTGAATTTGGGGGGGGGAGGGGCTTAGCATGGAGATGCCCCAAATATTACAGGACATTTGGGAGTTCTCAGATACCCAATTTTCTGTCCTAATATTGTGGGAATGCATGAAGATACGATTCTAAAAGTTACTTCTGTACTGTTTGTGGAACATGCTAATGGCTTTCTCTGAAGAACTTTCTTAAGGATTTCTTGGTTTCTGGGATAGTTATTGATTGAAAGTATAGATGCACAAGTCAGATCGCCTAGGTTCAGATCTCTATTCCATCACTTACTGACTGTGGGATAATATTTACCTTAGAGAGTTCTTAAATAAGGATTTTTTAAAAATCACACATATATAGCTCCAGCACCTAATCAGTGTTCAATAACTATTTGCTTAAAAAGTAAACTCAGTTAACCACTGAAGTTGTTTGAGTATATCTGTCTACACCACTAGACTTTAAGCACCTAAAAGTCAGACACCTAGTTTTATTGAACTTTCCATCATTCAGAACTTTGCCCAGAGTCTAGTACATAATCTCTGCTTAATAACTATTTTTAAATGGGTAAATGAATGAATTGTATTATGTAGAACATTTAGTTTGCCTTACAAAAATAAAAATGGTGTGTATTTTTTCTATATATCTTTTTTATGAATAGCCTACATTATGACCATTCTTCTATTCCAGGTTTCTAGCATGTGGCTATAGACTACAATTACTCGGGGGAGCTGGGGAGCTCTTTAAATATACTGATGCCTGGATCCCACCCAGATCTGTTGAATTACAATCTTGGGCCAGGGACCCAGGGATCAGCATATTTTTAATACCTCCCAGGGTAGCAGCCAGGATTGAGAACTTCTATTCTGGCCTATCTGGTTATATTGCAGAGATGTATTAACTATATGTGTCTTCCATTTTTGTAACTTAGATTTTTCTATTAGGTACAGTATTAGGGTTCTCTGGAGAAGTAGACCAACGGGATGTGTGTGTGTGTGTGTGTGTGTGTGTGTGTGTGTGTGTGTGTGTATGTGTATTCATGGGGGTGGGCGATTTACTTTAAGGAATTAGCACATGTGATTATAGAGGCTGGCAAATCCAAAATCTGCAGGGCAGGCATTAGGCTGGACACCCAGGAAAGACCTGTAGTTTGAGTTCAGAGATAGTTTGCTGGCAGAATCCTCTCTTCTTCCCAGGGGTCAGTCTTCTTCTAGTAATGCCCTCAACTGATTGGATGAGGCCCACCTACATTATGGAGGTTAATCGGTTTACTCAAAGCCTACTGATTTAAATGCTAATCTCATGTCAAAAATACCTTCACAGAAACATCAGAATGTCTGATTAAATCGCTGAGTACCATGGCCTAGCCAAGTTAACACAAAATTAACCATTATAGGCACCTAGGACCTCAATTTTTGCCCTTTCCTCTGCTTATTTAAGTGGTGTCCCGTGGCTTCATACATGCTCCAACAGGCATTGTTTGAGTATATCTGTCTATTATTTATAATAATAATAATAATAATATAATATAATAATAGATTATTTATAATAATCTCTTTCCTTATGGTAGGGATTGTGACTGCTGTTCTGGAACAAGCAGGAGAAGCAAACCTGAAGTGGGAGGGTTAAAATCTGACTCAAAAGCACAGCTCTCTCAGTAGCCCAGGGACGATTCTGCATCAACAGCCTTTGTCTGCCAGAGCTCTCTTGTTTCCCATTTGTCTCCCTGTGAATGTCTCTTGGAAAACTGAGCTACTATGTCTGTCAAAATGAATGTACACATTCATCTGTTCTTATGGGAATTATACCCAGGAAATCTAGAGTAAGCCCAGATCAAAACTGGCAGTGAAACCAACAGATTCTCCTCGTAATGTAGACACAATAACTGCATCTGCACACAATCACGCTTTCCAAAACTTATGATTCCAAAATTTGGACCTAATCGGAGCGCTTAAGTAGAGGTGTACATTGTTTTACTAGCTTGGATAAATAATAGTATACTTCAGAATAAAATTTCCTTTAAAATCTTACCTATGATGCCAACATTGAAATTATTTCAGAAAGAACAATTGTTAAGCACCAACTTTTAGTTGATCTAGATGGGGTGGTCAGAATGTCAGACGATCCAGATCTCCAGAAATATTGGAAATGTGCTCAATTTACTTGACATTCCCAAGCTTTTAAAAATAGTCTTTGTATCCAAAGTCTGCCAAACAAGTTTTGTAGCCAAGGTGACTTTCATACCAAAACCCGAAACTGGAATACAGTCTTTAAAATGAACTGGAGATTGAAAACAGTCAGCAGTTTCTGGTTAATCCCTCATGACTGTTGACAACTTTTATACCTTTCATATAGAGGGTCTGTATCATTAGGTTGGTTGTTTGGTTTATAGATTGATTAGTCCTTTGAAATTTTACGTGAATTTTTGAACAATAATTTCTGGTTTATGTATTCCTATGTTAAACTGTGCATCATCTTTATAATTGAGCTAAATCATTAATAACACATTAGTAATAATCCCACTTGTTAAAAAGATAATTAATGACTTCAAAATTCATCATACTAAGGCCCAACATCTGCTATTGCCAGTGAGTGTGACATGTGGCACCTGCTCTAAACTAAAAAGATCACTCTTTCTCCGGAGTGGCTAAAAACACACTGGAAATATTGAGCACTTTTTCACAAAATAAAGGTTTTATATGGCATGTCTTTGTTCAGAGTGAATTAAAAATAAGGCATGTTTTGAAAGTTGTCATTAGATTTTGGGTGGGTGGAGAGGGGGTGAGGAGCAAATTGATAGACTGGGAAGCTATCAAGCTTTTAGAAGCCCTGCCCCGCTGTTGTGGAGAAGGAAGTTAAAGACGGAATTTAAAAATTAATAGAAGCAAAAGAAACAAAGTTAATCTACATGATAAAGAACTGAGCCAGGCAGCAGGGAGGAGAGAGATAAGAAGTTAATCAGACTGGGTTTCTGAGAGCTTTTGAGGACAACAGGAGAGGGAAGACAAGAGCATCTGTGGCTGTTTTGGAGATAGTGATAGTAATAGAGATGAGGAAAAAGGATTTATTTTAAGGATATTTCCTGTGCTTCATAAATGTAGCTTTTTTGGCATTTGCAAGAGAAGTGGAGAATTAAATTGCTCCTCAATTATTTTGAATGCCAGACTGATGTTTCTCTGAATGTGATTCCCCACAGAGAAAGAGGCACAGGGAGGCTCGGCTTTATTTAGGTCACATTACTAACAAGAATAATGTGCATATTTTTAATAAAGTGAAATAACATGACTTTTATGCAGTCGCACTCATATGGTTGAGATAAAGTTAGAGCTCTCTTGCCAGAAATGATACAACCCATAATAAGCAGCTGGTATCCATGTCTTGCTACTGTGCAAGTTTAAGTATATTGGAGCTTATGTTACCTGCATGTTTGTTTGTTTGTTTTTTATATCACTGATAGAGGTTTCACACAGCTGGTATCAGAATCAGATTAGAATTCAGATTTTTTTTTTAATTTTAGTAGAATGTACCATACCACTGCCCGTTAAAAAAATCAACAAAAACTTAGCACCACCAACAGTGCTTTCATGATTCTCTTTTTTTCACCAGATTAACAGATACGTTAAAGGAAAATAATTTTCATAGTAGACAAATATTTATTGATCTGTTAAATTGCCATCAATCTTTTTTAAAAAAAAAAAAAAGGCTCTACACCCAGGGGCTTCTGGGTGGCTCAGTCAGTTAAGCATCTGCCTTCAGCTCAGGTCATGATCTCTGAGTCCGGGGATCGAGTCCCGCATCAGACTCCCTGCTCAGCTGGGGAGTCTGCTTCTCCCTTTCCCTCTGTCTCTCCCCCCTTGTTCTCTCTCTCTCTTTTTCAAATAAATAAATAAAATTTTTCAAAATAAATACATAAATAAATAAGTCCCAACTTGGGGCTTACACTCCCAACCCCAACATCAAGAGTCACATGTTCTGCAGACTAAGCCAGCCAGGTGACTTGCCATCAGTCTTTCTTATATTAAATAGTTACAACATGATTACATATCAGTATTCTTGTTCTTTGCTATTCAAAATGTGCTGCACAGACCAGCAGCTTAGGTGTCTCCTGGGAGCTTGTTAGATATTCATTATCCTGGACTTCACTCTCAGACGTATAGAATCAGAATCTGCTTTCAACTTGATGCCCAGGTTGTTTGTAATCATATTGGGGTCTGAGAAGCACTGTTGTAGTTCATAGAAGTTTTTCAAGTGAAATCAGTAGCTACTGCATTAGAATCACCTCGGCTGCTTGTCAAGTACACACTTCCCAGACCTCACCTGAGATCTAGCGTGGCCTTTGAATACAAACTCTTTCGTAATATTCCATGTAATAGTGATGCCAATTAAACCCGGAGGTCCAAAGTGCTTTCCACTTTTGTGTGCCGATATTCTGACCCATCTGCTGCTTTATTTATATTTAACTCTAAACCTATAGCCGCGTGGTTATTGGGTCTGTTGTACTTAGTGGGTTTATTGCACTTCGCTGGAAACTTTTAGTACCTTATCCTTCCTGAGACACCCAAGGATGGGCCCCTTACACCAGCAAAACTCTTTCCGGGCTAATCTTACTGGCTTTTCCTGTCTTCCCATATCTCTGTTCAATTACTGGGGGGTTTCTACATCTTGAGTGTAAAAAGTCCTTCCCCAAAGAACCGTCTGGGAGCCTCTCTCTAGCTGATTCCTGGAGGGGTCTTTCACGGGAAAGACATTTTTTACTTCCAAAATATATTTTAAATTCACTATGTAGCCTCGTGCAGGAGAGAGGACATATAAGAGAAACTACAATACCAACTTCTAGTGCTTTCTCTGCCTCCTATTAGCTATCGGCCTTAGGCAGATTGTGTAACCTTTCTGAGCCTCCTTGCCTCATCTATGAAATGAGGATAATCTACCTGCCTGAGGGCTGGGTACTGCTCCCGTGGTCCTTTGAGCTCCCTTCCAACTCAGAAATCCTTGAGTCCATTATTCTGTCAAGTCAACATATATCATAGTAATCACCATCTTGTGTTTCTACACCCTTGACTTTTTCATCTCTTTTCCCCTCTAATCCGTAATCTCCTTGAAATCATGCGTGTAACACCTCTCCCTTATAACTATTTCTAGGAAAAATTGATTTAGAACATTCTTATCAGAGAAATTTAGTTTCACCATAAGTTTAAAATATGCTTGTCTTTAAGATAATTAGCATGTCACAGTGAGAACATCATGTACATTCATTATATATTTAATTAGGTACAGGTGAAATGAGTGGGTGTGGATTAAGAGGATAAAGAGCCATACTTGAGAAATTTAATAGTAGCCACTTAATTCAACTACACTCTGAGCTTATCCAAAATGCACAAGAATAAAACAATAAGGAGGAGTCTCGAAGATTTCACCTGCAGTGGGGAGGACTCATTTGGTAGTGAATACCAAATATGTACATTTCAGTGAACCATCGGAACATGCCACCTGGACAGATAATTCCTTTATATTCCTGCCCATCAGAAAATGAACTGATCTCTACATTTACTGAGTCTATTAGGACTAAAAAACAAAACTCATTTTCATAGTCTCTAACATTTTCCAAAGTTGAGTAGAAGGACAAGATGCTTGTTGAAATGGAAAGAGACTTATCTAAGTGACCACTTAAACTTTGAAGAATTCTTGTTAAACATTCCTTAAATGCTGCACTTAAGCTGCTCTTCGGGTACTCTGCTTCTAAAAGACTTTGTCAAACTCTTTCCTGTTACATTTGAGTCTTGCTTTATAGATATATGGCTACATGATATATTCATTAAGAGCAGAAATATTGAAATCAGATAGACTTGGTTTTGAATCATGGCTGACTTACCAGTTAGATATCATCGGGCAAATATTCTAAGTTTTTTCATCTGCAGTGACATGAATAATACCTTCCTTAGGAGAATATCGAGCATTAAAGGAAATTATGCATGTATATTATGGATAACATGTCCTGTATATCCCAGGCATGACGTAAGTGCTCAATATTTATCAGGGAACTAACCAGACAGGCCACTCACTGCCTTCATTGAGATGATGTTCCAGGGGCCTGTCACAACTCCCGTCTCATAATAATCACTCAACTATCGATGAAGATGAGGATGTTTTTATTATTAAGTACATATTAATTTAATCCAAAATTAAATATTAAACCCCAAATGCAATTAAACATTTTTTAAAGATTTATTTATTTTTATTGCCGGGGGGGCAATATGGAGAGGGAGTCTTTTAAGCAGACTCCACACTGAGCATGGAGTCCCACAGGGGGCTCTGTCTCATGACCTGAGCCAAAACCAAGAGTCGGCAACTCAACCAAGAGTGCCACCCACACGGTCTCCTATTAAACATTTTAAACATACAGCAATAAATACCTTGTACTTTGTACTAAGTACTTTTCCCATCGTTAACAGCTTCCATGTTTAGACTTTCCAAAGTCAGTCCCCATGTAAAGGGGCTAAAACCCTAACATACAGCCTTGAAATTCGATCAAAAGGAAGAATTTCAAAGAAGCCTTAAAATTCAAGTTGTGGGGCACCTGGGTGGCTCCATGGGTTAAAGCCTCTGCCTTCGGCTCAGGTCATGATCTCAGGGTCCTGGGATCGAGGCCCATGTCGGGCTCTCTGCTCAGCAGGGAGCCTGCTTCCTCCTCTCTCTCTGCCTGCCTCTCAGCCTACTTGTGATCTCTCTCTGTCAAATAAATAAATAAAATCGTTAAAAAAAAATTCAAGTTGTGTTGAAATTGCCTAGAACAGCACTAGGGTGATGCTTTAGAACATGAACTCTGGAGCCATTCTATTAGGTTTGATTCCAGACTCTGACCCTCGCTAGCTTAATGACCTTGGGTAAGGTACTTAATCTATCTCTGTTTCAATTTTCTCATACATAATACAACAGTAACAACAGTTCCTACCCTAAAGAGTTCAGTGAAGATTAAATGAATTAATCTTTTTAAGAACCTTACAACAGTACCTGGCACAAGGTGAACACAAAACAATTGTGGAACAATGTCAGGATTGTTATTATCGAGGCCACAAAGCACTTATCACTGGCATACGGAGAGAAACATGATATAGCCAAAATGAACTTCCCTGGCTGGTAGAGAGGAAATTATTCCAAGTCCTGTGAATATATCTGTGTTTGGTTACCCTCTGCTGTATTTGCCAAATTATATTCCATAGTCCAGTTACTGAGGGACTTCTCAGAGCCTTTACTGTGCTAATCTGCAAGATCATTTTCCCAACAGAAACACATTACTCCCCAAATTATTTTACCAACGTCTTGAAGATTTAGTGTCAAAGGGAACAAAGTTTCAGAAACAATGATGGGGGGGTGATTTTGAAAGGCACGTGAAGTGTACCTCAATTGTAAAAGACGGGGAGGTGGGGCTTGAACTGGGAAAGCGATTGGAAACTGGTCAGAAGGAAATAGGTAAAGGGTAGGGCTCAGCAGTGTGCTGTGGCCAGCTCATACTGGAGAGTTAAGCGATATATTTTCAGAAATTTTTTTTTAAAGATTTTATTTATTCATTTGACACAGAGAGAGAGATTACAAGTAGGCAGAGAGGCAGGGAGAGAGACAGGGAGAGGAGGAAGCAGGCTCCCTGCCGAGCAGAGAGCCCGATGCGGGCCTTGATCCCAGGACCCTGGGACGATGACCTGAGCCGAAGGCAGCGGCTTTAACCCACTGAGCCACCCAGGCGCCCACATTTTCAGAAATTTTAAGAGCCAGTGTTTAAACAGCTTTTTAAAAACAACAACAAATAAATAATTATTTTCACTTTCATTGGAGTGTAATTGACAAATAAGATTGGAAGGTATTTAAAGTATGCAACGTGACGATTTGTTGTATAGACCCATGGCAGGATTCCCCCATCAAGTTATTAATGCAGCCATCACCTCGCATGTGTATCTTTTATTATTTTTTTCATGAGAACATTTAAGTTCTATAAACAAATTTCAATTTTAAAATAAAGTGTTGTCAGCTACAGTTACCATGTTATATAACTGAAAGTTTATACCCTTTTACTAACCTCTTCCTATTTCTCCATCCCCCAGTCCCTGGCAACCACTTCTCTACTCTAAACAGAGACATTACTAAAAAATAAATTATATAAACTTACAATTAAATCTGTAATATTTAAGTGACCATAGTATTCAAAAGTAATGACTTTCTAAATATTTCTTGTATTTTTTTAGTATCTGTGCTCCTAAGGTTATTACACCCAATGTTATTGGCATGGTAGCAATACCATTTTAATGGTGCAGTTCGACACATCTCTTTCCACCTCTGTTCAGTGACTTCATGTTGGCAGCTTGAAATGAGCCATGATAAGAGTATTTATGCCATGGAAATGGACAAATGCAATGAATGTGGGCTTGATTTATTGTTTTGTAGATTGTACTTAAGAATGCAATGGAGAAAGTATTAATAACATTATACTCAAAAGTGTCAAGTCTATAGTGGATACATTGTCAATAACACAAAAAATTACAAAAATATTCTTTCAAGAGGGTATTATGCTGAGCGAAATAAGTCAATCAGAGTAAGACAATTATCATATGATCTCTCTGATATGAGGAACTTGAGGGGCAGGGTGGGGAGTCGTGGGGGTAGGGAGGGAAAAATAATGAAACAAGATGGGATGGGGAAGGAGACAAACCATAAGAGACTCCTAATCTCACAAAACAAACTGAGAGTTACTAGGGGGTGGGAGGGTAGGGATAGGGTGGACGGGTTATGGACACTGGGGAGGGTTTGTGCTTTGGTGGATGCTGTGAAAGGTGTAAGCCTGATGATTCACAGAACTGTACCCCTGAGCAAATAATAATTAAAAAAATAAAATAAAATAAAAATATTCTTTCAGTATTCACAGTCTAACAACTCCTTCAGCAAAGAAGTCACCAACGTCATTAATGATTAATGAGTAAGTTTCTGATGTACGTCTTGCTTCACTTTTATCTTGTTCATTAACGTGGACGAGAGTATCACCCAACATTCATGTCAGAACTAGTTGTATGTAAGAGTGACCGTTTAGAAGAAGCTAGTCAGGTGAAGGACAGAAGTGTTGTAGGTAGATGGGAATTTCATTTGTAACAGTTACCTGAAACAGTAGTGTAGTCCTCCCCAAAAGTCATTTTATGCAGCAAATATTCAATCATTCGTTGTCGCTCTTTGAAAGGTCAAGAGCAACAATATTCTGGAAAAGGGTAGCACTGTTCTTAAGTCATTTATTTTGGGGGCCCCAAAGACAAGCTATTTTTCTCTCAGGTTGACCTCTGCAAAGGTTACATTTATGTGTCAACTTGATTGAGCCAAGGGATGCCCAGAAACCTGGCTATTTCTGGGGGTCTGTGGGGGTGTTTCGGAAAGAGATTAACATTTGAATCAGTAGCCTCAGTAAAGTAGTTTGCCTCCCCCCACCCCCAATGTGAGTAGGCATCATTCTAGCCATTGAGGGCCTGAATAGAGCAAAAAACAGAGGAAAGAAAGATTTGTTCCCTTCCTGAGTGCTTGTTTGTGCTGAGACATCTTTTTATCCCTTTATTTTATTTATTTATTTATTTATTTATTTATTTATTAATTTATTTATTTATTATTTTTTTATTTTATTTTATTTTATTTTTTCAGTGACCCAAGATTCATTGTTTATGCGCCACACCCAGTGCTCCATGCAATACGTGCCCTCCTTAATACCCACCACCAAGCTCACCCATCCCCCCTCCCTCCTTCCCTCCATAACCCTCAGTTTGTTTCTCAGAGTCCACAGTCTCCCATGGTTCATCTCCCCTTCCGATTTACCCCAATTCAATTCCTTCCCTTCCCCTAGAGTCCTCCATTTTATTCCATATGTTCCGCAAGTAAGTGAGACCACATGATAATTGACTTTCTCTGCTTGACTTATTTCACTCAGCATAATCTCCTCCAGACCAGTCCATGTTGATACAAAAGTTGGGTATTCATCCTTTCTGATCAAGGCTGAGTAATATTCCATTGTATATATGGACCACATCTTCTTTATCCATTCGTCTGTTGAAGGGCATCTCAGCTCTTTCCACAGTTTGGTGATTGTGGACCTTGCTGCTATGAACATCAGGTTACATATGGCCCTTTAAACTGGGATTTATACCATCAGTTCCTCTGGTTCTCAGCCCTTCAGGCTTGGACTGAATTATACCAATTCCTGGATCCCCAGCTTGCTGATGGCAGATCATGGGACTTCTCAGTCTCCATAATAACATAAGCAAATTCCCCATAATGCATATCATGTCTATATAATACTATATATAATATTATATTATGTAAGCATATTATATATAATTATATTATGTTATATACATATAATATATAATATTATACATACTGTTTCTCTGGAGAACCCTGACTAATATAATCTCCATTCAGATTAAGTTAATTTTTTTCTTTTTTTATTTTTTCAAATTTCTTTTATATGCTGAGTTTATGAGGCCATGTCAATTTTTCTGTTTGATATTTTCTTCAGGAAGTCATAGTTTAAATTCAATAATATGGACCCACAAAGGAAGCTTGTAGATTTAAAATAAACTTGTAAACTTAGAATGTGTGATCTGATAGGGACCTCAGAGATTGTTTGATCCGTTGCAAATAGTGGCCAGATTCTCATTATACTTGCATTACATTCTTTTATTTTATCTTCAGGAAGATTAATGGACCTCAGGGGTTATTATACTCTTTTCTCTCTCTCTCTCTCTCTCTCTCTCTCTCTCTCTCTCTCTCTCTTTCTCCCTCTCTCTCTCCCTCTCTTTTGGTAATGTCTAAAAGTTTTCTTTAAAAAAGAGATTGGAAGAAATAGAACAAAATATTATTCCATAGAGAGGATATGTTAAAATTGTTTTTAGCAGTGTTTGTCCACCTTAACTTTGGTCTTTGGATGGCGAGCCATCAGCCCATTCTGAAGTTCAAATTTAATGATGACTACATTGTGTAAAATCCTGTATGTTTACATAGCTTCAAATCTTTTTTTACACCAGCTGAAAGAACTGACCACATTCTCTCCATCTCTTACAACAGAAGGGATACCCTCTATTGGGGTACCCGCGAATAAAACTCATTTTTCCACTTCTCCTACACCGGGATAGCTCATGGAGTGACATCTATGCTCAGGTTTCAGGCACCACAGGGGACCTCCCAAAGTTCCAGACTATGACCTTTACTCTAGCTCAGAGCTTTACTGATGACTACTTTAACTCTGGGAATTTGGTCACCTATCTTCCTCCATCTTGCCACACACCAGCCAATACGAGCACATTCCTCTGTTTTTAATGATCTCTCAGGCATGTTCACCGTTCACCACTCGTGATCCCTTTGTGAAATGTGTATGCTTCTCTCAACATTTCCCCCAACTCCCATTTTTATGCTAATGGAGCATGAGGGAAAATGTTTGCACTCCCTCATCATGTTCCACAGCCCTGTACCCAGACTCTTATGTCTATAGAACATTTAAATTTCATGTTAAAGATTCCCAGTCTGGTGTTTTTGAAAGCATGTTATACAGGTTATTTTTAGGCATTTGGCAGAAAATAGATTGCCTTACTGTAGGAATCCTGAGAGCCCTTCATGTGCTAACAGAGTTGTTATTTCATAAAGGGTTAAGGAACACAGCATTTTCCAAATGTATGTGCTCATGGAAATTTTATTCCTAAACACTCTTTGGGATCTGTATTCTGTGGAATGTGCTTTGGCAATTAATACCACCTCATAGATACCCTCATAGAAGGGGTAAACAGGCTCTAGGAAGTAGCAGTGCTTGCCCAAACTCCCTCAGATATATATGGTAGGATACAGATATATGGGGCATA
Organism: Ailurus styani; assembly: GCA_002007465.1. Lineage (NCBI taxonomy): Eukaryota > Metazoa > Chordata > Mammalia > Carnivora > Ailuridae > Ailurus > Ailurus styani. Next base: position 2,127,371 of record LNAC01000444.1, on the reverse strand, counting down.
TAGTGCTAACTAGAATGCTTGTGTTCTTTCTCTTACACTCAAGTTTTCCATATCTTTGTGTAGGTCTAGCCACCCCCTTTCTTGGTTCTAATAGTCAATAGACCATACAATTAGTAAATCAGATGTCGGTGAGACTCAAGGTAAGATGCGTTCTGAGGTGTCATGATCTTGGGGTCCTGAAATAGGGCCCCACATTGGGTTCTCTGCTCAGTGGTGAATCTGCTTCTCCTTCTCCTTTGTAATCTCTCTTTCTCTTTTTCTCTCTCTCTTGCTCTCTCTCAAGTAAATAAATAAAATGTTTTAAATAAGACCAAATACTGTTTAAAAAAAAAAGTTTCTTTCTGAGGCAAAATTCCTCTCCAACTGTGAATGAACCTTTAGACAAGACAAGGTAAGTGCTTCCAAAATACCTTGGTGGAAGAGGCATAGGATAGACATGTCCATTCCAAAAGGGAGAAATAGGAAAGAAGGAAGGCAGAGGTGTCCATGTAGATTCAAAACCCAATCAGGCAAATTTCATGAACTCTGTTTTCCAAGTCCCACTGGGACAGGTACCCCACCTTCTGGACTCACTGAGGCAGGAATCCCACCATCTAGACCCTCTGAGGTGGTGGTCTTGCCCCCAAAGTTCTGCTGGGCAGGGGTTGGCCCCAGAGCTCTGGGAGGTTCCTCTTTGGGTAGAGGTTGTCTGACTTGTTGGCAAGTTGGTTGGCAAGAGGTTGTCTGACTTGTTGGCAATGATGCCCCATTTTGAAGCTAAGGAGGCAGCCATCATGATCTCTGAATTCATTCTCCCCTAGCACACACATCTGTAGCCAGATAGTCTTATAGTCCTCTCTTGTAAAATCCAAGAAATCTGATGTCCATCCTTCATGACTTCCCATCTCTCTCCTCTTCAGTTTAAACTGGCATTTTCCTGCTGGGTTGGCTAATTACATCTGGGCTTCACTACCATATTATCCCCATCACTTACCAAAGTGATGCTTGGTCATTCCCTTAGTGCCCCCTTCCAAACCACACTTTCATGTTTTTTGCAATATGCATGGGGTGAGAATTTTCCAAATCTTAAAGTTCTAGTTCCTTTTTGCTTAGTCATTTCCTCTCCAAGTAATTTCTCTCTTCTCAAATTTTACTATAAGCAGAGTCAGAAAGAGCCAAGCCACATCTTCAACACTTTGCTTGGAAATCTCTTCAGCTAAATATCCAATTTCATCGCTCACAAGTTCTAACTTCCACAAAACACTACAGCACGAACATAATTTAGCCAAGTTTTTTGCCAGTTTATGACAAGGATCTCTTCTTCCATTTCCCAATAAAAAGTTCCTCATTTCCATCTGAGACCTCATCAGAATGAAATTTACCATCCTTATTTCTACCAACGTTCTGTTCATGATTATGTATGTGTTCTCTAAGAAGACTGGGGCTTTGCTGACAACATTCCTTTTTCTTTTTTTTTTTTCCTGAGATCTCACCAGAAATGGCCTTAATGTAGTCCACTTGCAGCAATGTACGTTTTTTTTTCCAGCATTAAAGCCCTCCTAGCCTCTACTCGTGTACCCAGCTCAAAAACCACTTCCACATTCCTAGGAATTTATTACAGCAGCACCCCACGTCTTGGTACTAATTTCTGTCTTAGTTCAGGCTGCTATAACAAAATACCACAAATTGGGTAGCGTTATTGACAACAGGAATTAACTTCTCACAGTTCTGGGGGCTGTAAGTCCAGGATCATGATGTTAGCATGGTAGGTTCTGGTGAGAACCCTGTTCTTCTTTGGTAACTTCTTGTCGTGTTCTCGCATGGTGGATAAGAGATAGAGAGGAATTAAACTCTCTAGTAACTCTTGTAACTAATCCCATCCTGGGTATTAGACAGAAGTAAGAACCACTGAAGTGTTTAAAGAAGTGTTTTGCATTTGCAAAGCCTGGTTGTGGTGCAGACGCTGGTCAAGACAAAGTGGAAGACAGTTGCAATTATCCTCGCAAGGGTAATGACAATGAGGGCGGCCAGCCATGGTAAGGGAGTAGCAGGGTGGACAGGGAGAAGCAGAGAGCATTCCCAAGGTAAAGTAACAGGATTTGGTGGTTGGTATGTTGGGAGAGGTGAGACGAATCCAGTTAAGGATGAGCTGGGTAACATTACCCAGGGCATAAGGAACTCAGCAGGAACAGGTTTAAAGGAGGAGGAATAATAATATTTAACATATATGCTAAGAAGACACTACTAAAATATATTTCTTAAGTTAGCACTCTATATAAGCCAAATGTGAAATGTATATTGAAACTGTATTTGTATCTATGTTATACTGTCATATTATTGTGACATATCAGTAGGGAATATAATAGTAGACGATTCCTTTGGCATAAACCAGTACAACTTGAAAAATTTCTTTACTTCTTTTCTAAAAATGTATTATTTCTAATCCTAAACTGCTTCTATGTATCATCCTGACTGGCTCTTCTAGTTTTAAATATGTTTTCAATATTATAAAACAGAAACTGAATGTTCAAAGTTATCAGACAAAAACAAATATAAATTGTGAACTATAGATGACCTAAAATTTCTGTACTTTATGGGCATTGTATGCATTTGTTTCTTACTTCCAGATTGTTGTGTGCTCCTTTTAAAATAGTTTTCTAACAATTGGTAAAAGTCTCCCATGTGGGAATACCTACAAGTACAGCAGCTGGCATTTATAGCAATGACAAGGGTGAATGAAACAATTGTTACCTCCATTTGGGGATGGTTTTTTAAAACGATAGAACCCTTTCAAGAAAGCACTGAGTTTTAAATGGGGCCCAACTAAATTTGTGTTCCTATCTGTTTGGAGCTATCATACTCATCTTGGGATCAAAACAACGTGCTGCTAACATAGAAAAGCGGTCCCCCCAAATTGGGCAAAAGTTTAAACAGCTCAGAGCAAAACATATTCTGAAAATAAATTACAAACTTAACATGCTAGCTAAATTGACAGAAGTCTCCAGAATTTTCGTAAAATAACTCTGGTAAATTCTTAGCTTTGAAAATCAGTAAGGACTCTCGCCCTTTATCATCAAGCGAGGACACCAAAAACAGTAGGAATCCGTTTAATGAGGAAAAAGAAAAAGTATAACCCCAAATTGAAGAATTCCCTTCTTTATTTATCCTAATTGAATTTTGCTTTGCTTTTTTATCCTCTTTTTTGTTTTAATCAAATTTCACAATATTTATTACTTTTCAAAAGTGAAAAAGTGGTAGAAAACAATCCAAGAAAGGAACTCTTACTTCCTTCTGGTTTTATGGGAAATACCTCCAGATATATTAGAAACGTTGTCACGTGGTAGAGGAAGTATTTTCCTCATCAGAACATCTCGGAGTGTACAAGCACAAGGTGCCAGATGCCATGGGGTCTTAATATCAGCAGGGAGAGTAGATTTCCTGTTTCTCCAGCCCTAGGAAGTACTCATAGCTCATTCACTCACGTTTACAATTAGCTGGTAATCAAACCTTCATTACGGGTTTGAAAATATTAAAGAACAGCCAAAGCAGCCAGAAAAATAAGAGGCAGAGAGAAGAAAAGTGCGTTGTGATAATCCTGTATTTGCTGCTAATTTACCTCTTGGACATTTGCTAACTCACAGCTCAGGGCACCAATGCCAGAGAGAGTTGTATTCTAAAATGTGTGGCTGGCTGCCTCACCAGGCTGAAAGATACAAAATTAGAGTTCACGACAGCAAAGACAGTTATTGCTTGAAAGACAATATTCTGAAGAAAAATAAGCCCAACATTCTGCATGCATTTTAGTCCTAAGACATTTTTTAGTCCCAAGCTGTGCAATTGTGATAGAGAGACAGAAATTGGAGTTCATAGCCCGTTAAGGAGGCAGACCCCGGTAAATACTCCAAGATTTCATTTAGTGCCTTTAAAATCTTAGGACCTACCAGTTTTCAGAAATCCTAAAATATAACTTCAAATCATTTCAGTACCTAATTGAGTCAGAGGATGTTGCTGGTACTGTATCTTTCTACCAAAAGAAACTTAAAATTTCTTTGGAGTAAATTAACATCTCCTAAAATTTTTCACAGACAATATCCAACACCCAACCCAAAATTAACAGGCATACATATACAAAGAATCAAATGACTTAAAGGCAAGAGCAAAAATAAACAATGGAAATAAATCAATAAATGATTGAGATACTGTAGTTATCAAACCCAGACTTTAAAACAACCATGATTAATATTTTCAAGAAAAGAAGTTTAAAAAAGGGGAATTTCACCAGAGAACTAGAATCTACTATAAAAAGCATCCAATTGAAATTATGGAACTTAAAAACACACAACCAGGGCGCCTGGGTGGCTCAGTGGGTTAAAGCCTCTGCCTTCGGCTCAGGTCATGATCCCAGGGTCCTGGGATTGAGGCCCGCATCGGGCTCTCTGCTCAGCGGGGAGCCTGCTTCCTCCTCTCTCCTCTCTCTCTGCCTGCCTCTCTGCCTACTCGTAATCTCTCTCTCTGTGTCAAATGAATAAATTTTAAAAAATCTAAAAAAAAAACAAAAAACAAAACACACAACCACTATTTAAAAGTCAAAGTCAATAGATGGGTTTAATATCGTAGACAGCAGAATACAGGATTCATGACCTGGAATTGTATTCAGTAGAAGACACCCAAACTGGTACCCACTAAGATAAAAAGATTTTAAAAATACAGAAAAGAACATAAGAGACACCCGGGACTCAGAGAAAAGATCTGACTAACGTACGTGTAACTGAACTGCCTGAAGTAGAGAAGAAATAACTGGCCAAAAATCTTACCAAACTAATGAAACACACCAGAAGCTTAACACTTTGTATGCTGAGCAGGGGTACAAGGTATGAAACTATAGAAAACGATGCTTACATACATCATAATAAAACTACTGAAAGAGAAAGTCTGAGAAGCACTCAGAGGAAAAAGTCATTACCTTCAAAGAGGTAATAAAAGATCAACAACTGAAGTCTCAAAAAATTTCAACAGAAATGTTGGAAACTGGAACAAAATGATATGACATCTTTAGTTTTGGAAATGATATCTTTTTTTTTAAAGATTTTATGTATTTATGCCAGAGATAGTGAGAGAGGGAACACAAGCACGGGGGCGGGGGGGCTGGAGAGGGAGAAGCAGGCTCCCCGCTGAGCGGGGAGCCCAGTGTGGGGCTGGATCCCAGGACGCTGGGATCGTGACCTGAGCTGAAGGAAGATGCTTAACAAATGAGCCACCCAGGTGCCCCGGAAAAAAAAAAAGTGCTGAACAAAATAACCTCCAACTTACAATTCTATGTCAAGGGAAAACAGCCTTCTAAAATGAAGACAAAGTGAACATGTTTTTAGACAAGCAATGCTTAATGGAATTCTTCAGGCAAAAGGAAAGTGATCTCAGATGCAAGGTTAATCATACAAAAAGAAATGAAAAGCACAAGAAAGAATAAATATATGAATAAACCGAAATGATTACTAACTATAAAACATAAATAAAATAAATAAAATCATTCCAAAGTATGAGAAACCCTGCAGTCTGAAAACCCTGCCCCTGTCGGACTTTTGAGCCATTATTCTAGTTGTTTGGCTAGAGGCAGATAAGCACAAGACACTGTGAGACAAAAGGGCAAAGGCATCCTGACACCTTGGGGACACAGAAAAGATCTCCTGAGACAGCAACAGGTATAAATTACCTCTGATTACTCCGCTTCATAAATTCTTTACTCCTGACAAATTAAACAGACCACAGTTTCTTATACATATCCTACTGTTTCTTTGCTTAGGATGTTTGCTCATGCTATTCTTGGACTAAAATGCAAACATCCTCTCCACCTCACTTCCCAATCTCCATATGTTCAAGTCTTTCAGGTTCGAATGTCAGTGCCTCTATCCCTTTTACGACTTCTCTGGTCACACACCATCAACCATCCCTGACACTCCAACCCAAACTGCAATAATCTCTTTTATAACAGGAATATGTATTTATATCATCTTTTCTATTAGGATTTAGTTTCTTTAAGAACATTTGATCTTGGGGGCGCCTGGGTGGCTCAGTCACTTAAGCATCTGCTTCGGCTCAGGTCATGATCCCAGGGTCCTGGGATCAAGCCCCGGGATGGGATCCTTGCTCAGTGGGGAGTCTGCCTGTCCCTCTCCCTTTGCCTGCCACTCCCCCTGCTTGTGTATTCTCTCTCTGTCAAATGAATAAACAAAGTCTTTAAAAATAGACAGATAAATAAATAGATAAATAAATAAATAAATAAATAAAATCCATTCTCTACTTCTTCCTAACATTCATGATTTTGTGGGAGATTTCTGTGTGCTCAGCTTAAAATGAAACAAACAAAACAAACAAACAAAAATAGTCTTTCTTGAAGTTAAGGATAGTTCATGTGAGGTAGGGTCTGGTCATTGAAATGGAAGCAGAAGTTAAGTGCCAATTTCTCACAATTTTGCTTTTCTGGAACTCGCATTACTCTCCTTTTCTGTCCACCTCCCTGGCATATGAACACAGAACTAGAGCTATAGCTGCAACAGATATCAGGTAACAGGAAGAAAAAGCCAAGAGAGCTGTGAAGACCTCTGTTCTGATCTCTCAAGGGGTGGAACCAGTGCTAGCAATTGCACACTTTCAGATGTCTGCAAGAAAAATAAACGTGTTTTTTAAACCCCCAAATTTAAGGATTTTGGTAACATTTGACTGAATTCAATCCTCAAGAGCATGAGCCATTTCTTATCAATTTCTACCCTCAACTATTTAACACGTACTGTTTTCTCAATAAAATAGGCATGAATGAATGAACTAAGAAGTCATACTAAATAATCATTTTACTATTCATGGCAACATGTATTTGAAATGCCTAGAAAGTGTAAAAAACAATACCAAACACTATAGCAAGCAATATTATCCCAATTTAAAATAGATTAGTGGGCATCGTGAGTCCTAAAATCCACAGTTGGAGGGCGCCTGGGTGGCTCAGTCGTTAAGCATCTGCCTTCTGCTCGGGTCATGAGCCCCACATCGGTCTCCCTGCTCGCTGGGAAGCCTGCTTCTCCCTCTCCCTCTGCCCCTGCTTGTGTTCCCTCTCTCGCTTATCTCTCTATGTCAAATAAATAAATAAATAAAATCTTTTTAAAAAATAAAAAATAATACACATTTGGGAGAACCAGAAGTCACTGTCCTATCCACGATCTGTCAGTGAGGCATAGATCCTAGGACAGCCAACTTCCTGCACGAAGAGGCAGTGAGACCATAGAACTGGACCTACTCAACTCCTTTCCTGTGATCACCTAGATGAGAAAGGGAGAGGGAATTGTTCCGACCAATGGAGAAAATCAGTAGGATCAATCTTAGGCCAATGGGGAATGCAGGGGCAGAGGAAATACAGTGGGGGAGTGAAAGTTCAACCCTTTGTCCTTCAGAAAGGTCTCTACGGAACATGCCAAAATTGATAGATAAGGAAATGAAGTATCTCCCCTCCTCCATTCAAGAACTTTTTTGTGTTGAGAACTCTGACCCCACTGGTCAATTTTTTACTTCAGAAACAGGAGAAGTAGCTCTGCATTACAGAAAGCTCAGGACTTGTCTACTTAAAGTCTAGCTACTGGACCAGCAGTGTGAGCATCACTGGGATCTTGTAGTAATGCAGAATCTTGGTCTCCACTTTGGAATATTGATTCAAGTGCTGTTGTACTTATTAAAGTTTGAGGTACACTGTGCTAGAAGGCATTTTCAAGTATTGTCTGTCTTGATGTTTGAGTAGTTATTTAGCTATATGCAAGTCAGGCCAGACAGCAGAAAATGTCTTTTCCCTTTGGTTTGTCAATCTTTTCATTAATAATTTATTCAGGGATTATGACTTCTCTAAATTCTAGGTATCAAATAATTTTTAGAAAGTTTTTCACACAATTTTTCTTTGCCACACTATTTTGTTCCAAGATTGTGTTAGAAAAATAATCTTGTGATAAAGTAACAGATGAAAGAGTCCCCTTCTCTTCCCCTGGAGGCTGGGAGAGAGATGTCATTCATTTGGAATTGCATTTACCGAATCCAGAAACTAGTCCCTTTAGTAATACTTTTGTTATCTATCTCAAGATGAAGTTTTCATTGTGTATCTAAGAGCCTACTAGCCTTGGGGACTTGAATCACCCTTTTCTCCTTTATGCCAATATACTCTCTTTTTAAAAGTTTTTATTACTGAAGTAGAGTTGATATACAATGTTCTATTAGTTTCAGGTGCACAACACAGAGATTCAACAATTCTACACATTACACAATACTCAACCACAACTAAGTGTAGTCAGCATCTGTAGGAAAGTTCTGGATGAATGGGATGAAGAAAGGCCAAATGACTTGACTGGAGGCAAATGATCCATTTTGCAGTCTTCTTCAGACATTCCTAAAGAAAATGAATTATAGCAAGGGTAGATAATTGGAGCTCTTTCAGCTGACCATGCCTATCCCAGAAATGATACAACTGTGGTTAAGGTTATTGTCTCTAAGTTTCTTCAAAGACAGATGTCAGGGTAGACACAGAGTGTTCATTTACCAAAGGCTCATTCTTCCTGTCCACAGATATGTACATTCCTCAGGAGTAGTGACTGCAGTTTTAAAACTTCCAGCCCAGATGTGCAGAGGCAATACAGTTTCTTTACTTTCTCTGTAATCTATCGGATTTTCCCTAATACTTAGGAGCAGGGCGGCTTTAGTTCAATGTCGTAAGTGTAGTCTGATACAATAAATAGTCTATTAGATTAAATGCTTGATCTTTTCCAGGTCAAAGGCTCAGGCCTGGAGGTTCTGCCCCTACCCAGCCCCTCTCCAAGAAGGTCCTAGATGTATGGATTCATAATTTGTTTTGTCCTCTCCTTTCTTTGCTGGGCAGTAGCAGCTTTGAGCGGCAGTTTGGTGTCTCTTAGGAACCAGCAGGCATGACTGGTCCCAGTCCTGAGCTTGCAGGCATCTGCTGCTGAAGTTTGCAGGTGGATCTCTCAGTTCACACCTCCTACTCTCCCTGAGTGAGTTGGCCTTGCTGTGGGTCACACTGTAGACCCCTGTAGGACCCTGGCATGTTCTCCATTTATATCTTGCAGAGGCTACCCAACCCAAAGCCTCTATCACACAGCCACTTGATCCTTTGCCTCAGGTACCTAAAGTAGATCCTTAACCCACAATTCAACTTCTTTCAGCATCAGCCAAGGGCCATGCAGGCACCTTCTGAGTCCTTCATCTGCCTCCCTTGCTACAGTCTGCCAATGAGGTATGCCATAGCCTTGGCCATGATGGAAGTAGATGCCAGTGGGACAGAATTCTACAAAGCCGATGTGAGGGATAGAGGAATAGGAAGAACATAGAACCTTGTATTCTGTCTTCTCACTCTGCTTCTCTCCCCTCTTCCTTAAAACCTCTAGGGCTTAGGGGATTCAGTCACAGTAAATTTCTGGATTTCCAATCCCTCTACACCAGTGCTATTCAAAGTGATGCCAAGCCATGGGTTATTACTGGCTCACAACAAAATAGACAGAAATTGAGGATAAATTTTTGGGTATGCTTATAGTAATTTGACAGAGTAATGTTTTATATGTTAAATCTCATAAAATTGTGGGACTTTTATTCTATATGTCTTTGTTTTTTATTTGAATTTTCTCTGAATTCATTTTTTTAAGATTTTATTTATTTGTTTGACAGGGAGAGAGAGAGATCACAAGTGGGCAGAGAGGCGGGTGGAGAGAGAGGGGGAAGCAGGCTCCCCACCGAGCAGGGAGCCCAATGTGGGACTCGATCCCAGGACCCTGAGATCATGACCTGAGCCGAAGGCAGAGGCTTTATCCCACTGAGCCACCTAGGCACCCAGAATTCATTTTTATTATCCTTAACAAAATTATAGGTGCAAAATGTCTTAGGAACTTTTAAAAAATTGTCCTTCCTCAATAGTTTAAGAGGCCCTGCTCCTCATCATATCTACTTCTTATTCAGCAAGATTCATGCCTGGAATCCCAGATGGAAGGGGCATCCTCTCTGTGCTATGGGAGAAAAATGAGGTGGGTCTACCAGACTTGAGCTTATTTGCAAGTTGCAGAGGCAAACTAAAATTTAATCTGACAAAGTTGCATAGACTTCCTGTGTTCTGTTGGGGACTATGTTCTGACACCTTTCCCCCAAAGCACTGAAACTCATTGTTTCATAGAGTGAGAAGCCCTAAAGCATCTACAGGATAAGGAGATCTACAGGATAAGGAGAGGACATATCAAAAGAAACATTACCCTGAAGTGGTTGATGTAAAGAGGCTTGTTGGAGAATGGCTCTATTTCAAGAAAAACTGAAAAGAATGTTTTTCATAATAATAAAAAAGCTTACATCAGCAATCAGTACAATGTGTCCCATGTGTTTCTGTTCTTTGCAAGAGAAGAAAATCTCTAGCAAACCATCAGCATTCATGTACTCTTTGTAATACCTGCAGCAAATATTGGGTCTCACTCAGTCTTTTCCAGTCCAAAGACCAATGAAAAGAATTTGTAGACCACATTTGAATAAACACAAATTGAGTACTGTTCCCTAGAGAAAGCTCACACAACTGGGATGCCTGAAGTGGTTCTGGCACTAAGTGGATGAATATTATTACTAGTAATATTTAATTAAGTTTCTGGCTGATCCTTTCTGCCAAAAGGATCTCTAAAAATTAACCTAACACCATTATGCTAACAAAGTAAGACCTAAATTAGGAAATGGAAGAGAGCTGCGATGATTTTTCATCACACTGAACTACTTTGGGGAATCATGTTGAATCTCCTTAGAGTTGGTTTCTAAAATATGGTGCCTCTGTCACCGCTCAACTGTGGAAAGGTTAAATTGTGCTTGAACACAATTGTCTTGAGTTTGTCTTATGTGCCAGAGCCTCCCTGGGAGTATCTTTGTGTCACACTCTTGACCACCACCCCTTCCTCAACATCTCAATTGCCTTCAATGTACCTGCCAAACGTGGTCTCAACTCCAGTCAAAATGGGAAGGATCTGCATGGGTTATCTACCCAAATTGATGGGTTAAACTTTAGTTTATACTTTAGTGTAACTCAGTGTATTTACTACTTGAGGGGTATTTGCATCTCCACTCTCTGCCTTGTTCTAGAATTGTAAGGCTTTTTTCTTTTTTCTTTTTTTCCTATTCAATAGACTTCAGACAACTGCAAGTCATACTAGATTAATCACATCTGCGAGGAGAGGGACTTTTCTTCAAGGAAAATCTGTGGTCTTCCCCGCCCAGATGGGCCCCTGCTTCCTGAGCAGAATTCATGCTATAAGTGATGTACCTAGACAGCAGTGCTCTTCCTCACCAGCTTCTGAAATCAGGCATGGCCATGGCCCTCTTGCCTCAAAGGTAACAAATTAGAACGCAGTTAATATATTAAAATATAGAGGCGCCTGGGTGGCTCAGTCATTAAGCGTCTGCCTTTGGCTCAGGTCATGATCCCGGGGTCCTGGGATCCAGCCCCACATTGGGCTCCCTGCTCCACTCCCCCTGCTTGTGTTCCCTCTCTCGCTGTGTTTCTCTCTGTCAAATAAATAAAATCTTTAAAAAATAAAATAAAGTATATTCACATTATAGATTAAATACATTATGTGTAGTTATGTCTACTAAATTCAATTGCAATTAACTCATTGATACATTGTTGTATTTTATGGGAATTTGTCTCATTTGGTAGTTTTATGTATGTGTTTGTGTATATATTATACATGAATACATACTTCCTTACTTCTATCTGGTAGTTTTCTTCTTTTGGTGTTGATTTGTTTTTAGCGCTCAAATATTACTATTAGTTGTCTTGGTTCACACCCCCAAGAAGCAGAACCTGAGATGAGGATTCACGTGCAGGTGATTTATTACCGAAATGCTTCCAGGAGTTGGGAGAAGTGGGCGGGGACAAGACACGGAAGAAGAAGAAGCCAAACACGGGTGTCATTTCAGATGAAGTCTCCACCTCAGCGTGATCCTGTGGGGAGCTCTGGAACATAAATCACACAGCAGGGTTTCTTCTGACTTTTGAGGCAGAGGAGCCAGGCTGGTGTAACCTCACGTCAGTTAGTCATTGGCGGACAGTCAGAGGATGGGAATATTCCCTGGCACGTGCCTTACTGATAAAGCAGCTGGTGTGCCCAAGGACAGTTCTGACAGACAGTGGAGCCTTTAGCAGCACAAAATACAGGGGCTTGGGACAGAAGCTCAGCGTTGATGAGAGGGATTGGCAGGGAGGCCCCTGGGCAGGACAAATAGTGTCTGGTATAACTGGCTTTGGAAGATCCCAAGCACCATGCCTGAGGTACCTAAAAGATGAAATAAGACTTGAAATCCAGAGGTTTCTGGCACATGACAGGCCTGCCAAGAGGTCTCCCTCTTCTCTTGCCCAGTTGAATCCCATCTTTATCTTCTCCTTTCCTCATTCAGCCTAAGAACGTCAGAGAATTGTTTGTGGTGTCTGGTATACTTAAAGAATCTGCTAGGTCTCCAGAATTAAACAGAGTAGATGAATGTTTTAGCATCTTATCTGGTAAAAGAAAGAAACAGATTTTTTTAGTGATTTATGTATCTTCATTTGTATAATTTTGTATTTACTTGTCTTATTTTCTGATTGGCTCTTACTCAACAATGGTTCCTAGTATTTTAGCCTTGAGCTGTTCTCTCTCTTATTTTTTTATTTTTTAATACAGATTTATTTATTTATTTGAGAGAGTGGAAAAGAGAGAGACACAGCAGGGGGAAAGGAAAAGGGAGAAGGAGATACAGTCTCAAGCAGACCCCGCACCAAATGTGGAGCCCAAAGTGGGGCTCGATCTCAGGACCCTGAGATCATGACCTGAGCCCAAACCAAGAGTTGGACACTTATCAACTGAGCCACCCAGGCATCCCTAGTTCTTATTTAATGATCTGAATCCAATTGAAGAGATACCAAGATCCTTTTTATAGTATGATGCTTGCACTCTAATTTTTATAAAGTGCAATGCTCAGGTACAGATTAAAGCTTTCTACTCCAGACTGTAAGAGAATGTAAGAGACTATTCCTTGATGGGAGGGAGACTCTACCAAAAAAACTTTGAAAATCCCTGCTCCAAAAAAGAAACCCTCATGCACTATTGATGGTATGCAAACTGGTGCAGCCACTATGGAAAACAATATGGAGATTTCTCAAAAAATTAAAAATGGAATCACCATATGATTCAGTAATTCTACTACTGAATATTTCCTCAAGGATACAAAAACACTAATTAGGAAAGATACACACACCCTTATGTTTAATGCAATATTATTTATAATACCCAAAACATGAAAGCAGCCCAAGTGTCCATCGATAAATGGGTAAAGAAGATGTGGTATGTCTATACAATGGAATGTTACTCAGCCACAAAAAATAAAATCTTGTCATTTGCAAACACATGGATGGATCTAGAGATATCATTCTAAGCAAAATAAGCCAGTCAGGAAAAGACAAATACCATAAGATTTCACTCATATGTAGAATTTAAGAAACAAAACAAACAAACAAAGAAAAAGAGACACATCAAGAAACAGACTCTTAATTATGGAGAACAAACTAATGGTTACCAGAGGGCAGGTGTGGGGAAGGGGGTGGGGGTAGATGGGTGAAACAGGTGAAGGGGATTAAGGAGTGCACTTGTCATCATGCACACTGAGTAATGTATAAAATTATTCAATCACTATACTGTACACCTGAAATGAATAAAGCACGGTATGTTAATTATGTTGGAATTTAAAAAAAAATCCAACACCAACACAAAAAGAAAAGCCCTGCTCCAGACAGGAATGGTAGTCTTGGCAAAGCTTCCCAAGCATGGGAAGCAAATTTGAATTCTAGAACACATACCTACTCCATGAGGACATACCTCTTGCCTTCTCCAGGTGGCTAGCTATTTTCCCTAGAAATAATGATTTCTCAGGGTCTCACTGTTGGCCTCTGTGCTCCAGCAATGGCCATAGTCAAAACAGCCTTGGTGATGGGAATTCCACGTTGCTGAGCTCACACATAGCCATATTGCTACCATTAAAAAAGTTTTCTGATTCTTCACTTTTGCTTTGAGTTGGGAGTTCAAGGCTCTAAGCTTATTGTCTTTCTTTTTTGTAAGCTCTCTAACATAGTCAGATGCAGTTCACACATGCGCTATTCTTTGTAATCATGGTTGTCACATAGCTATCAGATGTAACCCCTATTTGATCACTCAAAACTTTGCTTTCCACCAGCTCACCAGCTCACAGCATCATCAGTGATAATTTGAGGAATCATGACATCACTAGATGCCACCCATTACCACGGTTCAATTTCTACCTAGCAAGGAGGTCATTCATGGGTTCATAAAATACGTAAACAAACCTCGTTTCAGAATTCTCTCCAGAAGGTCTGTTTCTTAAGGCTGCTCTTGGTACTATGTACCCTATTGGCCAGAGACCTAGCAAGGAATTAAGGAGTGCAAGGAAATGTAGGCACAGAGCAGGGTAGAGAAGGTGGATAATCCAGCTGGGATGGGGGTGGTGAAGTGGGGACAAGGAGGGTTGATGAGAAAACACTGAACAAGGAACAATTTCCAAACACTGGGATTATTTCTACCTTTATTATAAGAACTCTACTTTGTGAAATTGTATTTATAATTAGCAAAAGTTAAAGATCACATGTTAAAATCCATGGAAACATAGCCCTTTGAAAACATATTTATATTAAGGACTTCCCACTGGTTCTGCCACTCCTCCATAGACAGACAGACAGATAGAGAGATAGAAACATGATACTTTCTAACCTCTGCTTGTTCTCTCCATAGTTCTAGCTTTTGGCCTGTATTTCATCAATATCATATCAATTTGACTTATTGCCTCACTTCACTACTAAATTAATAGCCCAATGGAGTGACCACTCCAAAAGTCTCAGGTGTTAGCCCCCTTGACCCTATAAACTGTGTACCCAGAACTTATTTACTTGAGGCCCTAAAGCACGCCCTACACAGACATCTAACCCCTTCGTTTTCTTAAAATTGTTTTCCACCACATTGTGGGATGTTGCTTGGCCTAACATGATGGGGCATGACATAATGGGTATCAAGAGAGTCAGGAAAATGTAGCAGGAAATTTGTCAAGGAAAAAATAACATAAAACATTCTGCCAGATCCTTCATTCCAGACTCGCTGGAAACTCAGACCTACCATCATAGTCTTTGGTAGTCAAAGCAAACTTTGAGTGCTGCTAAGAAACTTTTGGCATGTGTGAATTGGCAGCCTGTATTGCTTCTGATTCAGCAGAATTTCTTAAGCTGCTTGGCATGTTTGTTAGGGGTTATGAAGCACGAAAGCTCATGTCTCTTTTAAAAGAAAAAAAGAGCGTATTTAGTGATCAGCACAATTTACAAGGCCAAGAAGCCCAGGTTGGCCACCACTGGCAGCTCAGGACCTTGGAAGGTGGGCGTAGAGATTTCGCAGCCCAGGGTTTCCTGTGAAACTGACATGCAGACGTCTACCCAGGGAAATCACAGTGCTACTTTCACTCACATGCCATTGCATTGCTGGGGATCACTCCTTCCTGGCTCCTCTAGATCTGGATTAGACACCCAGGGTTTAACACCACCTAGGAAGCAATGGTAGAAGTGGCCAGTTGACTTGCTTAGTGGGGAAAAAAAAAGGAAGAAAAGAAAAAAAAAAGAAAAAGTTTCTCCAAAGGCAAGGATATGGCTCAGTCCTTTCAAATTTTCAGCTTTCTGTCTTTCATGATCCTAATTAGAGCCATAAACCCAACTCTCCAATTCACAAGTGAATTGCAGAGATGGGCAGAAGCTGGACTGGTACAGTTCCTTCAGAAAGTGTTCCCTGCTATACCACAGTGGACCTTACCCTGCCGTGATACATCCTGTCAGATTCCTGGGTATTAGGGAGCAGAAAGGAGAAAGACGGTTCTCCTCTCTGACTTTGCCCCCAAATAAATATTCACTTGAGGTGTCTTAATTGCAGTTGGAAGTAACTTTTGTCTGGAAAGCACTCAATTTCACAGGTCTTTGTTGAGACCCTATTATATATCCAGTGCTGTTGTAAGCACTGTAGATAGAACAATGCACATAAACACACAAAATCCCTGCCCTCCTGAAGCCTGCATTCCAGAGGAAGGAGACAGATACTGAAATTTAAATACATTAATTGTATAAAGTATGCAAAATGATGATAGTAATAGAAATAAATTAGGAAGAGGGGGTCAGGAAACAGGCAGGTGTCAATTTTAACTAAGGCAGTCAAAGACTTTACAGAGAAAGTCAACATTTAAGTAAGGACCTGAAGAAGGTGAGGGTGAGGCCACGTGGAGATGGGGGGTGGGCTGGGGGCCAGTGTGGCTGGAGTAGAGAGATGAGCTCAGGGGAAGAGAAGCCAGCCGGCAGGCTGTCACAAGCCCCTGAAGCGTTGTACCCTGGATAGTGACAAGAAACCACTAGAAGATTTTGAGCGCACTAATAAGTCTTTTAAAAATATAGGTATGATCACCCTGTTAGAACCCCTCTGACTGCTTTGTTGGGATTGATTGCTGGGGAGTTAGGTAGAGGCAGAGAATCCACTGAGGAGGTCCTAGCAGTGATCCAAATGAGAGATGCTGGTGTTTGGGCCAGGATTAAAAGCCAGGGAAGTGGTAAGAAATGGCCAGATTTCAAATATCTTTGGCAGCTAACGCTGACAGCAAATGCTGATGGATAGGATGTGAAGTGAGAGAGAATGAGAGGAGTCAAGCTAGATCCTCACGTTCTTGGACTGAGCAACTGGAAGGGTGGACACCTAATAAGTAAGTAGAATCACCTGGAGAAGAAATCAAGCCAGGTACAAGAAGATAGATCTGTATATTTATGCCCACACGCAAAAGTAAAAAGGTGGCTATTTTCCTATGTCTTTCGTAAATCCGCCATGAATTAACTACTGGGGTGTGTCATTTAAAGGACAGGGTATGGTCTGCACACAATTAAGTTTCATGACAGTAAATACTATTCCTGTCTCATTAATAGGGAGTTGACAGCACCCTCCACCAGCCTGTGGTTGAGTCCTGCAGGGAGACTGCTACTGAGTTTTCTGAGCCTTAAGAAAATCATGTGGGCTTTTACTTAATCTACAATCAGGAGCTGTGAACGAGAAAAAGGCAAACTTAGATGCACGAGCAGAAAAAGAAATAATACAGTAGAATATTCTCAAGTTGAAAACTTACTACCAAAGTAAGTTTATCCTGTTGTAATATTTGGGTCATAAGATCCTTTCTTTCAGAGTATATTTTTCTTCCTTCCCCATAGTTCTGAGCACTCTTTTGCTCTCAAAATTTGAGCAAGGTAATGAAAAATTGGCTTAAAAACATTGGGCAAGTGTAATAAAATATATCAATTATATTGGGTTTTTTTGACCGTTTGATGACACTTTCCAAAAACAATTCCAATATTCAATTTGATTTTCAAGGGAGTAAAACCTCTGGGAGCTTCCAGAATCACCATTTTGCTTTACTATGCTCATGCCCTCGATCAGTTTCTTGCTGTGAATGTATGGTGCAGTCCTTGGAAATCATGTGGAGGAAGTTTTGAAAGCAGAGAAGAACAAGGTCCTAGAGCAAATCAGACTGTGGAATTATGACCATAGGCAAGTGAATAAAGTGAAAATTATTTGCTTATGTCTGAGACCTCCACCTACCCAACACTCCCTTGATGTCGGAATTTGTTAAATTTAGATTTTGCCTGTCATTGTAACTGCTGGGCATGGTCCAGCAAAACATAATCTGTACAGTAAGTCTGAATCCAAACTGTCATGAAAGTGTCCTTCTGCATTGGGACTTTTAATCAGAAAGTTATGAAACCAGTTTTTTTTACAGTAATGCTATGTGTTAGATGTGCTACGAGATGCTGAGACCTGTTGATGTGTTTTTTCCTGAGGCCTCAAGCTCTGAAATGTTCAGGTGGTTAGTAAATGAATGAGGTATGCCATGTGTCAGACCATAAGGGATGGTGAGGACTGCAGCAAATGGTAGTAAGTGCATGCCTTGAATTGGGGCACCTGGGTGGCTCAGTAGGTTAAGTGTCTGCCTTTGGCTCAGGTCATCATCCCAGGGGATCCCAAGGGCCTAGGATGGAGCCCTGTGTTGGGCTCTCTGCTCAGCGGGTAGCCTGCTTCTCCCTCTCCCTCTGCCTGCTGCTCCCCCTGCTTGTGCTCTCTCTCTCTCTCTGTGTCAAATAAATAAAATCTTTAAAAAAAATTCAAAGATACAAATTTGAAAATTATGAAAACACTGTGCAAGCTAAATAAAACATGTCAGTTATTAGATTCAAATTATGAGCCTTATTTTTTGAACTTTGGTTTATTCCTACTACATTGCTGTAGTTTCCCACTTGTGGATTTGGGGGTAGAGTGAGCCCAGACCAGTCACAGAAGCAGCAAAGGACTGCTCTGTGGTGAACAGGTGTATTTTTCATTTAACTTCCTCTACCCAGGTGAACTCTATCTAAGAAGCAGGCTCAGCATCTAGGGGGAAATCTGTTTTTGTAAACACTTTTATTTAGATAAAATTCACATACCATATGTTATAGATAGGCTAGATGGTATTCCCACAAAATATGTATATTGGAGTCAGAGTTTCTGATTATCTCAGAATATTTGGAGATAGGGTCTTTATCAAGGTAATGAAGTTAAAATGAGGTCATTAGAGTGGGCCCCAACCCAATGACTAGTGTCCATATAAGAATAGGAAATGTGGACACGGACACATACAGAAAGAAGAATATGGGGGGACACAGGGAAAAGATAGTAACCCACCATTCAAAGAGATACACCCGGAACAGATCCTTTCCTCACAACCTTATTAACACCTTGATCTCAGAGTTCTGGACTTCAGAACTGTAAGAAAATACATTTCTGGTGTTGAATCCACCCAATCTGTGGTACTTGGCTGCAATTGCCTTAGCAAAATAAAGCACCATGCAATTCATCCATTTAAAGTGTCCAATTCACCCAACATGGCACAGTCAGTTAACATCACCGAGCTGAAACTGCCACAGCAGAAATTTTCAAGAACCAGTTGGACCAGGAAGCGGAGTGCCTGTCCACATCCACAGCCCAGCTCAAGGTGGTACAGACCAAGTATGTGGAAGCCAAAGACTGTCTGAACGTGCTGAACAAGAACAAGGGGAAAGAATTACTCGTCCCACTGACGAGTTCTATGTATGTCCCTGGGAAGCTACATGATGTGGAACATGTACTCATCGATGTGGGAACAGGCTACTATGTAGAAAAGACAGCTGAGGATGCCAAGGACTTTTTCAAGAGGAAGATAGACTTCCTTACTAAGCAAATGGAAAAAATCCAGCCAGCTCTGCAGGAGAAGCATGCCATGAAACAGGCTGTCATGAAGCTGATGAGCCAGAAGGTTCAGCAGCTCACAGCCCGGGGGGCAACTCAGGCTACTGCTAAGGCCTGAGCGCTTGTTTTTGGAAATGGGGCAGAGGGACCCTGCTTCAGAGGGACCCTGCTTCAGGAGCTCGGGACTTTGTGGGCGTGGCTTCCTGGGGTCCAGGAAGAGAATGGTCTTGTGTTTCATGCTAATAAATGTGCCAGCTGGGCAGGAAATAAATAAATAAATAAATAGATAATAAAGTGTCCAATTCAGTGGGTTTTAGTTTATTCCCAAATACACTAAATCATCAACCATCACCACAGCAATTTTAAAACATTTTCATTGTCTCAAAAAGACATCCTATATCCTTTAGTTATCAACACCCTATCACCTGCCTCCCCCCCCCGCCCGAGTCTTAGTCTACACTCTATAGACTTACCTATTCTGGATACTTCATATCAATGGAATCATAGGTGTAGTGCTTTGTGATTGGTTTTTTTCACATACCTTGCTTTTAAGATTCATTACTAAAGCATGTATCAGTAATACATTCCTTTTTTATGGTCTAATGATATTCTATTATATGAATATATGTGGAATTATTATATGAATATACCAATATAAACATTTTGTGTATCCATTTATCACGCGGTGGACATTTGGGTTATTTCCCACCTTTTGGTTGTTATGAATAATGCAACTATAAACATTCATGTAGAAAATTTCTTTATGAAAGGAAAACCTTGTGTTTTATTAAGGCTAAAAGCTGTTCTAAATGGACGTAGTCTCAAAAACTTCTATTTTCTTGAGCAGGTTTCTGGCAAATTTCCACCTTTCTTATTTTCCTTCTGGCTCTCCCCTAGTTCTTATTTTAAACACACTATCATCATCAGCTTTCACTGCCTGACTCACGGTCTATTTGTTCAACAACTCCATGGCATTGCGTTTACTGAAGAATATACGAGGACCCTCGGGGGACAATGAAAGTGTCACTGTAAATGAAGCATCAAGTCCTTTATGAAGCTCGGGCTGGGAAAAGACGTGTGGGTGAGCGGGTGGGTGGGTGGGTGTGCGTGTGAAGGGCTGTGTTTGTGTTCAGAAGCGGTAAAGGTGTCCCCAGGTGTGGAAGGGCTGGCCGAATCATGTTAGACTTACAGGCAGCGGTTGAAGATCTGCCAAAAAAAAGGAGAAGCGTTGGAGTGAGGTGCGGTACACCTGGCCCACTAGCTCGTCGGCCTGTTCTTCACTCTCACATAAAGATGTGACTTAAAAAAAGAAGAAAAAGATGTGATTTACCAGAACCCTGTTTAACCATTAGTTACAATGTGAGCCAATAAACTGTGGGAAAGTCACAGGAGTCTGGATTGTTGCTCAATTATGTCATGGAGCACCTGAAAGAAGACATTTTTGAGCATACTGATAGAGCAGGTCACCAACTGCCTGTTTTGACTAAGGATTTCTCCTCCCCCTCCACCCCTACTATTTTTGGCATGTTACTATAGTTTTTAAAATAAGGGCATTTTCTTTTTTTTATTATTATGTTCAATTACCCAACATATAGTACATCATTAGTTTTTGATGTAGTGTTCAACAACTCATTAGTTGCGCATAACATCCATTGTTCATTCATAGTAATAATATACAGTAGGAGTGTACATTGTGTCTCTGTGGCAGGCTTGTAAGAATAATGGTCTCACAATGTTGGTTCGGCAACTATATTGTGAGCAGAGCACTTATGATGTGCCAGACATCATGTCACGTGCCAGATGGGCTATCATAAAATAAGATGAACGTGTTCCCTACCTTCCACTGTTCCAGACAACGTTATTCACTGTGGATGAGTGAATTGTTCCTGACACATCTACTGGAAATTTTAGCCCTGTAGAATCTGGTTAGATAACTAATACCCTTCTTATGCCTTTGAATATTCTCAAATTCTTAAATATCAATCTATATACTGGGTACTTGCGTGTGCCAGACGCTATGCTAGGAAAAACAAGTTCAAGAATAATTAAAATAGATGGTCCTTGCCATCAAAGAACAAACAGTCTAGGATGTGCATATACTTGGGCATATGCATATATGCATAGAATATGCATAAACCATTTACATGATGGAAGATTCTAGAATTGGGAACACAGAAGTCATTCATTCTCTCAAAGAATATGGTTGGTGGTTGTGCAGAGGAAAGGGGTTGGGGAGTTTTCACAGAAAAAGTGAGTTTTGAACCCAGATATTAAGGATAAAAGGGTTGGGTCAGCTAGGAAAGGAAGTTAAAGGAATTCTGGAGGGAAGGAACAGCTGGAGGAAGGGCCCAGGGACATGAAAGTGGTGTTTGGAGGAATGGCAAGTAGGTAGACATTCTGTCTACTCTTTCCTCTGTCGTATCCCAAAAAGAAAAGGCTCGGACCCACAAACATTTCAGGGGAAAGTTAAGACCAGTCTGTCATTTCTCATTTGAACACCTGGGAAGTCTCTAAGCACATCAAAGTGGGCATAACTTTCTGGGGCTTACTGCATAATCAACTTCAGCTTCTATAAATGTAGAGGACAGGTTTTTTTGTTTTTGTTTTTTAAGATTTTATTTAATTTATTTGACAGAGAGAAACATAGCAAGAGAGGGACACACAAGCAGGGGGAGTGAGAGAGGGAGAAGCAGGCCTCCAGCAGAACAGGAAGCCCAAAGTGGTGCTCGATCCCAGGACTCTGGGATCATGACCTGAGCCGAAGGCAGACGCTCAACGACTGAGCCACCCAGGCACCCCAGAGGACAAGTTTAATGGGCAAATGTTGTTAATTGATAGGATCCCAACCCTAAGCAGAGACTAAAGTTTAAGACATACGGTATGTCCTTTAGCAAAACTGACACTGGATACTGTGATGGCTTTGACTTGGTTTGCCCGGTAATACTCTTACCATGGATCAGCATAAGTTGAATTAGTGCAGGTCAAGGATAAACTGTGTTTACACCTGATAGAAGCATCCCAGCAGAGTAATCAACTCTGAAATCAAATCGCCTCAGTTCTAAATCACTCTTCTACCTGTTAGGATTAACCTTTTCAAATCACACAAACTCACTTGGCCTCAATAATTTTATGTGTAAAATGGAATAACAGTTGTACCCACCTTAGGGACTATTGTGAAGATTAAACAAAATAGAGCGTGTTAATTTTCCAGTTTAACTCAAACTCAGTCTGAAAGTTATTCTTATTTCTGAAAGGTGCAAATACTATAAGTCCTTCCAGATCTACTATTAAGGACAATGTGGAGGGAACAGACTGAATGAAAGATAGTAATTGGACAGCGCTCAAGAGCGGCAGAAAGCAGTAGATTCAGACAAACAGAAAGAGAAATCGTTCCAGAGGAGTACCGAGAGCCCAGTGGTATGGAGAAATACCTATACACTTGATAAAGACCACAAATGAAACAAATCAATGATCCAGAAGTTTCTTCTATTACTATTAAATGACCATCTTAGTGAAGATCAGGTGGGGACCACAAGGGTCATACTGATGAGAATAAGCAGAATCTGGATGACAAAAGAAAAGAAATCAAAGTGAGTTCAAATCAAAGATAATTAGCCAATCCACACTTGGCTTAGTCTTGGAAAGAAAGGGTTTGAAATTTTGGCAGAAACCTACATATTCTGCTCACAATTTATAATAAGTAATTATACTTAAGTTAAAGGATTTTAAACTATAGTTTCCAAAGTGCAGTTTCAATTATTTTAACTAATCCCCTTTTTTTCCCAAAAAAAATCTGGAGATAAAAGACCCTTCAAGGTATTGAAGACGGGAAACCACGTCAAGGGAATCCCAGCTGACCATTGCAATATAACATTCTGGTGCCCAGTAGGACAGGGAAAATAAGCAGAGTCCTTTAAACAAGGCTGGTTCCTGTGTGGGTCTGCTCCCATGCCACAGGTTGGAATAAGGAGGCCTGCCAGCAACCTCATTTCCTTATGCTTCTTTAAGGCATGTTCTTACAAGAAATGCATGAGTAGTGTGTAGGGGTCCTTGGCAGCACGCCTTGCAAACTGTACTCCCAGAGCTTGCCATTGGAGATCAACCATTTATTTTCTAAACAAAGGTCAAGATTAAGCTTGAAGGATTTAGTTAAATCTCCGATACGAGAGGATTCAGTTAAGACTGGAGCTCGACTCATCCTGTCTTAACTTCAGAAAAGATAAAATCTGTCTGAGGCACAGGGGGGCAAGGGTACGTGATCCACAAAAATGTTATTTATAATATTGCCCTCTAGGACTTGGCACAAATGAATTGACAGGAGGCATTAAAATGCCTCCATTTTTTCTTTCTGCTTTCATTTTGTTTACTTTGACCCAGGATCATCATGTGACTGAGATGATTCCAGAAGAAAAGGGGAAATAGTGGTGTGTTTATATTTCATCTCGTGTATCTGGTTTGATTTGATCCTTTCAGCAAGGACCATACGTATATTGCAAATGCCTGTAAAGGCAGGCATGAGTAATCTCTATTCTCTTGGCATTTTAATGCAATTATTACATAGAAGGCATCAGATATTGCTTTTGCCTGCAATTGTATTTTCTTTAAGGGATAATGATCAATGGGAAGTGACACTAAGATAGTTTTTTTGTTTTTGTTTTTGTTTGGTGTTTTTTAATAATTTTTTTATTATGTTAGTCACCATACAGTACATCATTAGTTTTTGATGTAGTGTTCCATGATTCATTGTTTGTGTATAACGCCCAGTGCTCCATGCAATACAAGCCCTCCTTAATACCCATCACTGGGCTCATCCGTTCCCTCCCCCACCTCCCTTCTAAAACTCTCAGTTTGATTGCTGGAGTCCATAGTCTTTCATGGTTCGTCTCCCCTCTGATTACCCACCCTTCATTTTCCCCTTACTTCTCCTTATGTTCTCCATGCTGTTCCTTATGTTCCACAAGTAAGTAAAACCATATGATAATTGTCTCTCTCTGTTTGACTTACTTCACTCAGCATAATCTCCTCCAGTCCCGTCCATGTTGATGCAAATGTTGGGTATTCATCCTTTCTGATGGCTGAGTAATATTCCCTTGTATATATGGACCACATCTTCTTTATCCATTCATCTTTTGAAGGGCATCTTGGCTCTTTCTACAGTTTGGCTATTGTGGACATTGCTGTTATAACATTGGGGTGCACATGGTCCTTCTTTTCACTACATGTGTATCTTTGGGGTAAATAAAAGACTTTAAAGTGAGACAGGAATCCATCAAAATCCTAGAGGAGAACATAGGCAGTAACATTTTCGACATCGGCCACAGCAACTTCTTTCAAAACATGTCTCCAAAGGCAAGGGAAACAAAAGCAAAAATGAACCTTTGGGACTTCATCAAGATAAAAGCTTCTGCACAGCAAAGGAAAGAGTCAATAAAACAAAGAGACAACCCATGGAATGGGAGAAGATATTTCCAAATGACACTACAGATAAAGGGCTGGTATCCAAGATCTATAAAGATCAAATCAAAAAGATCAATCAAACAATGGGCAGAAGACATGAACAGACATTTCTCCAAAGAAGACATTCAAATGACTAACAGACATATGAAAAAAATGTTCATCATCATTAGCCATCAGGGAAATTCAAATCAAAACCACATTAAGATACCACCTTAAACCAGTTAGAATGGCAAAAATTGACAAGACAAGAAACAACAAATGTTGGAGAGGATGTGGAGAAAGGGGAACCCTCTTACATTGTTGGTGGGAATGCAAGTTGGTACAGCCACTCCGGAAAACAGTATGGAGGTTCCTCAGAAAGTTAAAAATAGGGCACTAAGATTGTTTAATGTGGGTCAATTTGCAATGCAGTTGTTTCCGCCTCTGACAGTCCCATGAGTTGTTGCCATCTTGTCAATTACAATAGCCAACCTCTCTACCTATGTATCTACAGGGAATTGGTAGGCATGTGAATTTAGGAGATGTATGGTGCCATCGACTCAGGAAAAATACAACAGCAGTTCCAGAATTGGGTAAAATACTATCTCAAAATAGTATTTTAGAATAGAAGGGGATATCAGTTCCCTCCCCCTTGGTTTTGGTTATAGCCCCTCATTTTTCTTCCTTTTGAAAATCTGGGTAACATGGAAAGTTTGATGTATCCAGGTTTTTAATCCTCCCAAGGAAACATCATACACACACACACACACACACACACACACACACACACACACACACAAACTCGAGATTGTCAAGAAGATAACACTGCTCCTCATTTCCAGAAAAAAAGAAAAGAAAAAAATCAAACCAGAGAGCCAATCAAACCTAGAGAAGACCCTGGGACATTCCGAGCTTGTAAATGAAACACATTGTTTCCTTTAGTTTGAGTTTTTCCTTTCATGAGGAAAACTCTAAGATATACAGAAAGAATTCTTTATGGCTGGAAGCTCTTATATCGCTAATGGGTTTTGACAGTGTGTTACAGCTTGTTTAATCCAATTGAATCTGATTATTCATGTCAGTAACAAGATAAACTAGTTGACAGAAGGAATTTTTTTTTTCAGTCACTGGTTCATATCAAATCTGCAAATGCAGTTATCTAGAAAAGAAGAGATAGGGGCAGAAGAGAGGCCGGAGAAATGTAATTATAATCCAGGCTCTTCCTGACATCTGAATTTGACTATAGAGAAGGTGTTGACTGTGGAAACAATTAACTCTCATTCTCTAAAAAAAACACACAATGAAAACTTTCCAGTGGAATACACCCCACTCATCAAACTATAGTTTTAACTATTGATGATTCACAGACCTGTACCCCTGGGGCAAATAATAAAATATATATATATATATATATATATATATATATATATATATATATATGGTTCCAACTATGCCCAGCCCATTTATCCCCCCCCCCACACACACACACATACATCACACATCTATCCTGCAGTTATACAAATCCTTTCCTTGATGTTTCCCAAATAGGAAAAAAAGTCTGTCTTCTGTTTCTGGCCTTTACACATTGTATCCTTTGCCCAGCATATCTTCCTTTGAACTGACAAATTCCTTCTTCAAAATGGAGCAAAAATACTACCTTCTTAATGAAGTCCTCCAGGATTCCCTCAGTGTCCCCTAGCAGTTTGCATATCCTCTTAATTCAATGGCCCTCAACCTTCTTTGTGCTTCAACACACCAGGGATCTAGCATGATCCTATTAGTAATGGTGGCTCAGTGGGATTCTATCTGAGAAAGGAGTGACAGTGTTGAGGGTAGGGGACAATGTGTCTCTCCTGTGGGGCTGAAACTTCCAGGATATGTGCGTAACTGAAATAGCCACAGTTCCCCCACCCTACTCCCACTCATCAGAAATTCTAGTTTTCCACTTCCAATTTTATATCCAATCACCACTCCAATTATTCCTCTTGTCGCAATGTGTTGTGAATATTGGTTTATGGCTCTTCCTCTGTACTACATGGTATTATTCATCTTTATAGTCATTGTGCCCCTTCCCCTTAGTACCATCCCTCGTACATAGTAGGTGCTCAGTAAATGTTTGCTCAAGGAACTAGTGAGTAAATGACTGAGTAAATGACTAAGGGAATAGTTTCTGGGATACCATAGACAGTTGGAACCCATAATTAGTTAAAAAAAAAAAAAAGACCTTCAAACAGAAAGGGTTCTAACTGGTACCATAAAATCATATGAAAGTATAAAACTCATTGACAAAGGCAATTATTTAATATAGTCAAATTCAAAATACATTAATATTGCAATGGTGGTGTTTAAATCACATATAACTCTAGAATAAAGATTAAAGGAAAAAGTAGCAAAAATAATTATAATAATTTGTGAATGGATACGCAATAAAAAAGATGCAAATTGTAACATCAAAAACATAAAATGACTGGAGAAGAGGAAGCGAAAGGCTTCACTTATCAATAATTACTTTTAATGTAATGGACAAAATTCTCCAGTCAAAATTCTCTAATCAAGGGATGGAAAAAAATGCCCCATATAAATGGAGAGCAAAGGAGAGCAAAGGCAGCTATATTTATATCAGACAGATTTTAAGCCAAGAACTATAATAAAAGACAAAGAAGGTCATTACATGATGATAAGAGAACCAATTCCTCAAGAGGAAGTAAGTTTGTAAATATATATGCACCCAACCTTAAAGCATATAAATATACAAGCAAATACACAAAACATACAAAGTAGATCTGAAGGGAGACCTAGACAGCAATACAATAATAGAAAGGAACTTCAAAACCTCACTATCAACAATGGATAGGTCATCTGGACAGAAAATCAATAAGGAAACACTGGACTTAACCTATGCTTTAGACCAAACAAGCCTAACAATAATCTAGAGCACATTCCATCCAACAGCAACAGAATACACATTCCTCTGAAGCACACACTTCTCCAGGATATATTATATATTGGACAACAACATAAGTCTTTACAAATCGAAGAAGATTGAAATCATTTCAAGTATCTTTTCCAACCATGATGTCTGAAACTAGAAATCAATAAAAGGAAGAAAACTGGAAAATTCACAAATATCTGGAGACTGAACCACACATCCTTGAACAACCAATGTATCAAAGAAGAAATCAAAAGGGAAATCAAAAAATATCTTGAGAGAAACGGAAATGGAAATCCTATGTAGCAAAACTTGAGTAATACAGCAAAAAAGTTCTAAGAGGGAGGTTTGTAGCAATAAATGCCAACTTTAAGGAAAAAGAAAGATTTTCAATAAACAACTTAATGTTATGCCTCAAGAAACTAGAAAAAGAAGAACAAACTAAGCTAAAGTTAGTGGAAAGATGATATAGTAAACATCAAAACAAATAAATTTTAAAAAGTCTAGGAAATGATAGAAAAGACTGATAAAACTGAGAGCTGATTTTTTGAAAAGATAAACAAAACTGGACTCAAAATTAGAAATGATGGGTGCCTGGGTGGCTCATCAGTTAAGTGCCTGCTTTCGACTCAGGTCATGATCCCAGGGTCCTAGGTTCAAGCCCCACATTGGGCCCTCTGCTCAGTGGGAAGTCTACTTTTCCCTCTCTGTCTGCCCTCCCCCATTTGTGGTCTCTCTCTCTCACTCTTCTCCTCTCCCTCTCTCAAAATAAATAAAATCTTCAAAAAAATAATAGAAATGAAAGCAGAAATGTTACAGCCAATACCACAGAAACACAATAGAGCATAAGAACTTACAATTAACAGTTACACATCAACAAAAGGGACAACCTAGAAGAAATGAGTAAATTCCTAGAAACACCTTCCAATACTGAATTATGAAGAAATAAATATAGAAAATCTGAACAGACCAATTGTTAGTAAGTGATTGACTCGGTGATCAAAAACATCCCAACAACAAAAGTCCAAGACTGGAGAGCTTCACTAGTGAATTCTACTGATCATTTAAAGAAAAAGTAATACCAATCTTTCTCAAATTCTTCCAAAATACTGAAGAGGAAACACTTCCCCATTCCTTTAATGAGGCCAGCATTAACCTAATACCAAAGCCAACCAAAATACTACAAGGAAAGAAAATTGCATGCCAATATCCCTGATGGACATAAATGCAAAAATCCTCAATAAAATACTGGAAAACTGAATTCAACAGCACATTAAAAGGATCATTTACCTGATACAGTTGGACCATTTCCCTGGATATCAAAATGATTTAAAATAGGGGTGACTGTGTGGCTCAGTAGGTTAGGTGTCTGACTCTTAATCCCAGCTCAGGTCTTGATCTCAGTGAATTCAAACCCTGCCTTAGTTTCCATGTTGGGCATGGAGCCTATTTAAAAAAAAAAAAAATGGGGCACCTGGGTGGCTCAGTTGGTTAAGCGACCAACTCTTGGTTTTGGCACAGATCGTGATCTCAGGGTTGTGGGATGGAGCTCACATCAGGCTCCACACTCAGCATGGAGTCTGCTTAGGATTCTCTCTATCTCTCTCTCTCCCCCCCTCTCCCTCTTCACCTTACCCTGCCTCTAAAATAAATAATCTTTTTTCAAAAAAAGAATGATTCAACATATACAAATCAATAAATATGATATATCACATTAACAGAATAGAAGATAAAAATCATATGATCATCTCAATAGATGCAAAAAAATTTTTTTGACAAAAACAACATCCTTTCAGGACAGAATCTCTCACCAAACTGAGTATAGAGGGAAAGTATCTAAACATAATAAAGTCCATATATGACAAACCCACAGGTCACATCATACTCACTGCTGAAAAGTTGAAAGCATTTTCTCTAAGATCAGGAATAAGACAAGGCTACCCACTGCCATCACTTTTATTCAGTATAGTACTGGAAGTCTTAGAACAATTAAGCAAGGAAAAGAAATTTAAAAACATCCAAACTGGAAAGGAAAAAGGAAAATTCTCTCTATTTGCACTAACATAATCTTACATATTGAAAATATTACAGATTCTACTAAAAAAAACTGTTAAAACTAATAAATGAATTCAGTAAAGTTGCAGGGTACAAAATCAACATAGAAAAATCAGTTGTATTTCTAAACACTAACATCAATCTATCTAAAAGAGGCATCAAGGAAACAATCCCATCTACAATAGCAACAGAAGAAATAAAATATCAGGAATAAATGTAGCGAAAGAAAGGAAGGTGTATCTACTGGAAACTATAAAATACTGATAAAATAATTGAAGAAGACACAGATAAATGTTTAACATGGTTGAAATGTGACTTCTTCCCAAAATGATCTACAGATTCGGGCGCCTGGGTGGCTCAGTAGGTTAAAGTCTCTGCCTTCGGCTCAGGTCATGATCTCAGGGTCCTGGAATCGAGGCCCGCATCGGGCTCTCTGCTCAGCAGGGAGCCTGCTTCCTCCTCTCTCTCTGCCTGCCTCTCTGCCTACTTGTGATCTCTCTCTGTGTCAAATAAACAAAATCTTTAAAAAAAAAATGATCTACAGATTCAATGAAATCCCAATGAAAACTCCAATACACTTTTCACAGAAATAGAAAAACAATCTTAAAACTCATATGGAACCACAAAAGACCCCAAATAGCCAAAAGCAATCCTGAACAAGAAGAAGAAAATTGGAGGCATCACACGTCCTGATACCGAACTAAATTATAAGGATATGATAACACAAACAGTATCATATTGGCATGAAAACAGACACATAGACCAATAGAACAGAATAGAGAACCCCCACATAAATAATTAACTAATTTCAACAAAGGTGACTAGAATGGTGTTGGGAAAACCAGACCTCCACATGCAAAAAATGAAATTGGACCATAATTTTATACCATACACAAAAATCAACTCAAAATGAATTTAAGACTTAAATGTAAGACCCCAAACCATAAGCCCTGTTTTCACTCAACTGGTGTCCTCAAAGTCTCCCTTGGTGTTGAATTTCAAGTGGGATCATTTTTTGATTATTACTGAGACACTATTTTTCTCCCCAGCTTTGTTAAGCTATAATTGACATATAACATTTTAAAACACACTCTTGATGTAGATCTCGGACTAGTCTACCATGACTTGGCTTTTTAACCAGCTCATAGTCCTCAATGACATTTTTGAAAGATGCTGATTAACTCTTCAATGAGAAAAATAGTCTACATGCTCCAACTTACCTCACAAACATTCCCCAAGTTTCTAAACCCCTTTAGATATCATTAAAGCAGATAATGATAGTGGGATGTCAGAAAGCTTCTTTTTCCACTGAAGCCAGAGGAATCGGAAGAGTCTGAAACTGGTACAAATGGGGTTCAAGTTAAACCTAAGGGTCTAATTCCTGACTTTAAGGTTTTAAACTTGGTAGAATAGTGACTAGTTTGTCGTGTTCTTTGAGAAGTTTTCGAACAGACAAGACAGGGGTCTCTGGGTGGCTGAGTCTGTTAAGCGTCTGACTCTTCATTCTGGTTCAGGTCGTGACCTCAGGGTCGATGGATCAAGCCCAGCATTGGGCTCCACACTCAGTGGAGAGTTGGTTTGAGATTCTCTCTCTCCCTCTCCCTCTGCCCCTCCCCCCTTCTCAAATAATAAATAAATATATCTTTTTAAAAAACAGACAAGAACAATTTTTTGTATAAATATTTATCGAGACCCTACTAAATACCAAGCAACAAGAACCAGTAAGACACTGTCTTAGTTCCCATGGAGCTGGCAATATAGAAGCAAGGCAGCTAACTAACCAAGAAGTTATGACAAAGTTTCATACGCGTCATGACAGAGGATATGCAGAGTACTATAGCATCAAGGAGAAGTCAAGAAAAGACCTTCTCAAAGAAGTGCCACCTAAAAACATACCTGAAGGGTGGGTGGGAGTTAGAAAAAGAAGGAGTAGGGGTAGAAGGGTGTTTGAAACATTGGCCAGAGTGTTCGTTCATTTCTGCAAATGTAAACACAGTGAGAACATGGAACCCACAGAAATCCAGAGGGCCTGGAATTCAAAGGGAAAGAGTGGAAGATGCAAGATGAAGCTGAACCCCAAAGGTGCGAGGGAGAAAACTGCAAACCATGTTAGGAATTTTTTCCCTAAAGAATATAGAAACTACTGAACAAATTCTTATTTTAGGGAAAAAAAAATGTCACTGGCAACAATGTGGCCACCGGATTAGGGGTAAGGCAGGATGTAGGGGACCAGGTAAGAGGCTCTGTAAGGTAATTGTGATTGGACTGGGCTAGTGGCAGAGTGAATAAAAAGAAATGGATCGAGTCAGGAGAGTTTTAGAAAGTCAAATTGATTGGAAGGGAAGGGTGAAGGAAAAGAAGGAAGGAAGCTGGGAAATGAATAAGAAAGAATCAAGGTAATAGCTTGAATGATGAGGCTCTTACTGAGCTCAAAAATATGATTCCGGGAATTTAAGCATAGAGCTCTGTTTTCATCAAAGACTAAAAGTAATTTGATTCATAGTCTTGTTCAACAGTTCCATAAGTGTCTCCTAGTCATTCAGTGTTAAGACGCAATTTTATTTTTTTTTCAAGTCACCCCTAACTCTACGTTAAATCCGAAGTACTATCAGTGAAACAATGATTTTCATTCAGACCAGCTAGCTACCCCCATACATGGGAAGAAATCCAATGTTCACACTTTTAATACTATAAAATGTATGTGTGTAAATATTGATCTACTCAGCATAATTCGAGAAGGTACAGATTGGGGGCATCTGGGTGGCTCAGTGGGTTAAAGCCTCTGCCTTCAGCTCAGGTCATGATCTCAGAGTCGTAGGATCGAGGCCCACTTCGGGGGTCCATGCTCAGCAGGGATCCTGCATCCTCCTCTCTGCCTGTCTCTCAGCCTACTTGTGATCTCTCTCTCTCTCTCTCTGTCAAATAAATAAATAAAATCTTTTTAAAAAAAAGAGAGAGAAGGTTCAGGTTGGGAAAATTTTGATACAAAGTGGTTTGAGTTACACGGCAATAAAGCATATTTTCTATTTGACAATATCTAGTCCCTTAAGAGATATGAAGAATTAACATATCCTTTATGTAAAAATAATTGAAACAAGCAAAACTTTAATGAATCCCATAATTAGATTCCACTTTAAAGGATTACTAAAAGAATACAGAATATTGATCTGCTCACAGCATGGGGGATTTTCAATATATTCGTGATTCTTTGAAAATATTTATTATGTGTTCTATATCTACAGAAATTGTTGATGAGAAAAGATACCAGAAAACAGCCACCTACCAAGAGTTCCCACCAGAAGTATAACGAATGTCGTAGAAGATGGAAGGAAATAAAAAATACTGAAAATAAATGTTGGAATTCTGTCCTGCTCTGTATCAATATGCTGGGAATGTATTCAAGAAACCCAAAATTACTAGAGGGACACATGGTGAATTTGAAGTTCTAGTAATCAATATATCATTTTGAAATACTGAGATTTCTAGGAGCCTTTTATTCCTAAGAAATATTTAGAGCAAACCTACAACAAGTAAGGATTTGAAAGCCTATCCTTGATATGTACATGGGACAAAAATAACAAAACTCCTTACTCCCTTGTCCCTGAATTTGTTTATCCCCCGGTGTTTCCTATCTTGGTGATGGTTGGCTCCTGCCACCAGGCACCAAAATAAAAATCTGGGAAGCATGCTCCACCCTCACCCCTGACATCTACTCAGTCTCTGATTTCAGCCAAATGTGTTTCCTAAATATTCCACAGATCCATCTTTCGTTCTCTAGAACCACCTCCAGCCACTGACGTCTCTCACCTGATTTATTACAATACTCTCCTAACTGGATTCCCTGCACTCAGTTCTTGCTTTTCTTTCGAACCCATCATGCACACTTCTGCCGGGGGGATCTATTTAACACAGAGATCAGGGGTGCCTGGGGTCTCAGTTGTTAAGCGTTTGCCTTCTGCTCAGGTCCTGTTCCTAAGGTCCTGGGATTGAGACCCCGCATGGGGCTCCCTGCTCAGCGGGGAGCATGCTTCTTCTCCCTCTCCCACTCCCCCTGCTTGTGTTCCCTCTCTCTGTGTGTCAGATAAATAAACAAAATCTTTAAACAATAAAATAAAACACAGATCAGACCAGGTTGTCCCTCTAAGCTCCTTCATCACCTTTCCATTACTTTGTTCAGTATATGTTTATTCTTTCTTTGAAAGGTTTTAATGCTATGGACATTGGGGAGGGTTTGTGCTATGGTGAGTGCTGTGAAAGGTGTAAGCCTGATGATTCACAGGCCTGTACCCCTGGGGCAAATAATAATAAAAAAATAAAATAAAAATTAAAAAAGAAAGAAAGTTTTTTTTTTTTTTAAGATTTTGTTTATTCATTTGACACAGAGAGAGATCACAAGTAGGCAGAGGCAGACAGAGAGAGAGGAGGAAGCAGGCTCCCTGCCGAGCAGAGAGCCTGATGTGGGCCTCGATCCCAGGACCCTGGGATCATGACCTGAGCTGAAGGCAGCGGCTTTAACCCACTGAGCCACCCAGGCGCCCAGAAAGAAAGTTTTTAATGCATTTTAATGACCTTGCACATCTTGTATCAGACTAATTCTTCCTCAGGAAACAATTATAAACCCTGCAAGAAATATTTAAACAGCAACATTTTAAAGATCCTGGAGAGTGACCTAAGCGGACAGAAACAGGAGGTGATTTGACCTTTGAAATCAGGGACTCGCTGGTTTTATACAGTGTTTCCCATGAGGCCTCTGTGGTGTCAGTGGTGTTTGGCACATAGAGCTCCAAAAAAAATCTGCATTCTTACTGGCCTGGGAAGTCAAATTAAGGATTTGCCTTAATATCTGAAATAAAAAATTTGTTTGATGAAACTATCAGAAGATTACATACAACACAAAAAAAGATTCAATGACTGTGAAGACTGCCTGACAAAAAATCATACAAATTTCAGCACGTACTGAGGAAAAAGGTTAAAAAAATTGAGCAAAGCTTCAATAATCTTTAGGACAGTATCAAGCAGTCTGATGTGTGTAATTAGAATTTCAACAGAAGACAATAGGTTAAAAAATGTGTATGTCCATATATATACAGACATAATAGCTCAACATTTTTCCAAATTTGATTAAACACTGTAATCCAAAGATCCGGAAAACTCAGGGAATTCCAAGCAGGATAAATACAAATATTATGTTTTGCATTTGCGTTAGAGACGGGTGCAGAGAACTCTTGGAATCATAGGCTCACTTCACCCAGCTTGTCAAAAGTTTGACAAAGGATGTTCTCCTCTCCATGAGGACAAAGTCTTGGTTCCTGGTTAAAGTAGTTGGAAAAGAAAAAAAAAAGAAAAGGAAAAGAACTTCTCCACAACCGTCAAATTGGTATACAGTTATCATTATTTATTGTATGTCTACTACGTGCTAGGCCATTCTTTAGCATGTTATGTCATTTAATCCACACAACCTTGTATTTAACTTTCCAGATGAATAATGTAAGGCTCAGGTTTGCAACTTGCTCTAAGTCATAAACCACGCAACTTTTAGAAGCAGAATTTAAATACAATTTTCTTTATAAATGAAGCCTGTACTCTTTCTGCTAGTATTTCCTTAGGCCCCCTTAACATACACACATATATACACAGATTTCAGTCCCTATTTGCTAAATTAATGACTAACGTTAAACTCTATGAACCTAATGACATGTCAGTCACTGCCATTGCCCAGGTTTGGACAGCTAGGGCCTGGAATCGGCAAGCAAAGTCCTGCCCACACCCTGCTCCAAATCTGGCCAAAGCTTTTAAGTACTTGCAGCTTCAGTCTAGAACTAGTCTTGTTGCCCTAAACAGAGTCATTGGTGTACTGAGATGATCCCATGAGGCTGCTTTATTTGGTCAGCAACTGGCTAGTTTGCTCTATGGTTGGGTTCTGAACTTGAACTTTAGTTTCCTATTGTGTATCCCGTTTGCCCAGTTAGGCCTAGTGCTGCCCTTAGCTGGACCCCAGTCAGGAAGATGCCTTCTAATATGAGTAAATCCTATACCCTCTTTATCCATTGACTGGGCCCTGATCGAAATACGCTGGTTAAAACCACACTCATGACTTAGAAAATTATTCTTGTCTCCCATGGCTATCAAACACCAACCTATACTGAAAACCTGTTTATTTTTTGGTCCTTGGGGGCTTTGAAAAATGGGTTGTTATGCATGCCTATGATGCCCATCCTATCAATGAAGGTCATGTCCTGAAAATCTTAGCATTTCCCAGTTATCTGATTCTACCCTTTACATACCAGGCAGATATTGAGGTCCCGAGTGCCTAGCAACAAAGCCTGCTTACGGTTTTGGAGTTTTCAAAATCCAATCCCCATGAACACTTACCTGAATATTGAGGGTGATAGTATTTGTCATTAATGAGCATTCAATCATAGGTAACTCATCCGAAACTTTGCCTTGATAAAGCAACAATAGTAATGTTAGCTAGTATGCATGGAGTATTCGGGATGGGCCAGATTTACATATGTATTGACTCATTTAATCCTCACAGCCATACAAAAGGAATATGGAAGGCAGAAGAGTGGACAAAAGTTGTCCTCATCTTAATCCCTCAAACCTATGAATGTTATATAACAATGCAAAAGAGAGGCAAAATAACAGGTGCAATTAAGATTGCTAATCAGCTGACTTTAAAAATAAGGAGATTATCCTGGATTATCTAAATTGATTTAAAGTAATCACAAGAGTTTTCTTTCTTTTTCTTTTTTTTTTCTTTTTTTTTTTAAAGATTTTTTATTTATTCATTTGACACACAGAGAGAGATTACAAGTAGGCAGAGAGGCAGGCAGAGAGAGAGGAGAGAGGAGGAAGCAGGCTTCCCGCTGAGCAGAGAGCCCGATGTGGGCCTCGATCCCAGGACCCTGGAATCATGACCTGAGCCGAAGGCAGCGGCTTTAACCCACTGAGCCACCCAGGCGCCCTCTTTTTTTTCTTTTAAGTAATCTCTACACCCAATGTGGGGCTTGAACTCACAACCCTGAGAACAAGAGTTGCAGGCTCCAGGAATGCCTGCGTGGCTCAGTCCCTTAAGTGTCTGACTTTGTCTCAGGTCACGATCCCCGTGTCCTGGGATCGAGTCCCGCATCAGGCTCTCTGCTCAGTGGGGAGCCTGCTTCTCCCTCTGCCTGCTGCTCCCCCTGCTTGTGCTTTCCCTCTCTTTCTCTCTGACAAAGTCTTTAAAAAAAAAAAGAGTTGTGGGCTCCACTGACTAGAGGTACCCCATTCACAGGAGTTCTTAAACATGGAAGAGAGAGGGAGAGGAGTCAGTGCCAGAGCCATACAATGTGAAAAAGGTTTTGTTGGCTCTTGCTGACTTTGAGAATGGAAGGAGGCCACAAGCCAAAGAGTGGTTGCTTCTAGAAGCTGGAAAAGGAAAAACAAAACAAACAAACAAACAAATGGATCCTCCCCTAGGATCTCCAGAAAAAATGCAGCCCTGCCAACATCTCAATTTTAATCCAGTGAGACCCACATCAGGCTTCCGATCTACAAAATTGAAAAATAAGTGTGTGTTGTTTGTTTCTAGCCCCTGAGTTTGTGATACTTTGTTGCAGTAGCGATAGGAAACCAACAGAAGGAGATACTATTACTCCCCTGAATTTTAGATGAGAAATTTTGAGTCCCAACCAAGGGGAGCTAATTACCTGAATACAGAAATACTTTGTTGTAAAATAGTCTCACTGTCTGGACTATGAAGAAGACAAAGAGAACGAAAGAAGTAAAGAAAGAAAGAAGAAAGAAAGAAAGAAAGAAGGAAGGAAGGAAGGAAGGAAGGAAGGAAGGAAGGAAGGAAGGAAAGAAAGAAAGAAAGAAGAAAGAAAAAAAGGGAAAGAAGGAAAAAAAGAAAAAAAATTAAAGAAACTTCTTTTGGTTTTCTTTAATGACATTATTCTTTCTGCCACTCCTCCTGAAAAATGGATGTGAAGGGGCACCTGGGTGGCTCAGTCGGTTAAACGGCTGCCTTTGGCTCAGGTCATGGGATTGAGCCCCGCATCAGGCTTCCTGCTCAGCGGAGAGCCTGCTTCTTCCTCTCCCTCTGCCTGCTGCTCTGTCTACTTGTGCTCTCTCTGTATCTCTCTGTCAAATAAATAAATAAAAATCTTTTTTTTAAAAAATGGATTTGAAGCCTTGGTTGACTGGGGTTGAGAGTCATATAGCACATAGCCTTAAAAACTAGAAAATTGGCCCGCTCATCTTAAAGGCATTTTTCTGGAAAATCTTCATCTCACAATCGTGGGATAAATTCTTCATATAACTCAAGTGGCAAAAATATCCTCTTAGTTCTAGTACTATTTTCCACAGAAGAAGTCCAAGAACTAAAAAAAAAAAAAAAGAAAAAGAAAAAAGAAAAAAAAGGGGAAAAAAAGGCAATAAAAAGGAATTAGCCAAGTAAAGAAATCCATCAGAAAATGGTTTAAATCTATCAGAAAATGGCTTAAAACTGGGGGGACAGCATCTGGATGTTTTTAACGGAACTAAAGTGCTTGGGGGGGTTTTGTCTTTTGGGTTTTTTTTTTTTGTCTCTGTATAAATCAAATAGTTATGTCTCTGGAAGTAAACCACCTCATATTAGTGTCTCTGGCATCATGTACCAGAGCTTTAGTGTTCATGCCAAATTCCTTAGGCATGTCAGACATATCACATGAGTCTATTTCATGATAAGCCCCATGCCTGTTTTTACTAAATATTACTGTAAATCCTCACCTGCATAAGTCTGAATAATACATTTCTGCGGTAAATCCTTCAGCAGGCAATGATCTATACTGAGACTAAAATTGCCGCGAGCACCTTCAGTTTTAGTACTTTGTTCCAGTGACTTTAATCTACAGCTTACTTCATGAGCAAAGTATATATCTAAGGAGGCCTAAGCCCTAGTTGGCTTAAGATGTCATTCTCTAGGGAAATGAGATGTGGTTACTATTATGAAGGCAGCTAGTAACATAAAAACGACGTTTAGCCATTTATTAATTTCATTTGTAAGGCTGCAGAGCTGAGAGCCGAGACAATTGCTTTAATCCTTCATTCCTTATCATGTTTCTCCCTCTGACAGTCAACAGTCGCTTGGCTCCCAGGGCGAAGCTTAGGAGTCTGGCTGGGGAAGAGCTTTCACCCTTGGCAGGCCTCCCTCTCACCCCTCACCCTCTTGCTCTCCCCTACTCATGCAAATAAACTTGCAGGAACTGTTCTCACAGGTGCTCGGGCCATGGATTCAAGTTCCCTACTCATGGCCCTTCATTTCTGACTTTCTATCTTGTTGATTCAGAAAGAATTAAAATCAGGAAGAATATCTTTCCTCTCCTGTACCTCCAGAATTTTATGTGCTCATGATGGCTCTGTTAGTCACCTAGAGGCACAAGATTGCTGCATAACAAATGATCCCTAAACTCAGTGGTTTACAGCAATAAACATTTATTCAACTTACCAGTGGGGATTGTAAAGATCTTGTAAAGAGATAAGGGGTGGTTCCTCTAGGCTAATTTCGGGATGTGGGTGGGCTGGCTTTGGCTCCTGGCTGCAGGTTCAAGTCTGTTCTAAGTGTCTCTGTTCTGGGGCTGGGCCGGCAGGGAAATGGCTCTCCAGGTGAGATAGTTCTTCTCAACGTGGAACCCTGGAGCACCAGAGGACAACCACAACCACTCGGGTATGTTTCTGGCATCTGCTTTTGTCACTGTCGTCCCATCACCGAAGTGGGCTACCTACATGTCCAAGGCCAAAGTTGAAGAGTAGGAAAAATACACTTCATTCATATGGGAGCAAGGCAAGAGAGGGAATGATATAAATCTGTCATAGCAGAATGAAGAACTGAGATCCCAAACTCTATCTACCCCCACAGTCCTCTGCATAGGATGGGTTGAGCCTCCTGGTGAAACGGTTCCTGGCAGGACTAGGGTAGAGGAGGGTTAAAAAAGCAAACTGCAGTTAGAATGGCAATAAATCAAATCGGGCAGTTATAAAGTTATAAATTGTGTTTGCTAGCATCCTTCATTCTTGCATTTTTAGGATAATTATGATACACCCATACCTTCTTCTCCAGTTACTCTGTTTCCTCCCTGCATAGATACTCTGCTCTTAGCACTGAAGTATTTTAAAGCAGTCCTAGCTCTGGAGTTTGAAAGATCCGAATCTGAATCACAGAACTAAGGTGGATTTGCTAAGTGTCCCTGACTGAATCGTTCTGTGTTTCTTGACCTGTTTTGTCATCTCTAAATTAGGGTAGTGTCTGTGCTATAGAGTTCTTGGGAGGATTATATATAAACCTGCAATCCTTTTGGCCCATAGTATGGATCTAAAAAAGGGCAACTGGTTTTCTTATCTTTTCCTTAGCCTCTCCCCCTTCTTCCTGTCCTAGTATCCAGCATCTACCACAGAAATATGTTTGTTGGTTTAGAATGATCAGTGGACACTTGACCATTGGTCACTAGACAAATAACAAATCTGAGACCCTAACATTGGGGTGGGAGGGCATGTCAGGAACACACCATCTGGAGGTTGGCAAATATCTGGCTTTGCTGTCATTCCTGTGGGATATCTTG
Source organism: Ailurus styani (assembly GCA_002007465.1). Lineage (NCBI taxonomy): Eukaryota > Metazoa > Chordata > Mammalia > Carnivora > Ailuridae > Ailurus > Ailurus styani. Next base: position 2,087,022 of record LNAC01000444.1, on the reverse strand, counting down.
AGGGGAAATGTAAGTACAGAATTTCAAGCATGTCAATGATTAATTATACAATCAGTTTTCATCTAGGCCACAAAGAAAAATGGATTTCACCCCCTGGCAGGGTGCTTTGGGTGAATAGGGTTTAGAACCTTTAAGTATTTCTTTAGAAGAAAGGCTCTCTGAGATCCTATACTTCACCTCTAACTTAATGCTCAACCCCACTTCAACTTCCTAATATACAACATCATTTCAACTCCCTGATAAATTGTGCAATCAGTTGCCTGATGTATGGTCTGTTTCAGGAAGCTATGGTTCATCTCTTTTTCACCACTGTATTCTTAGCACTTGGCACAGTAGATAATCTATAAATACTTATCAAATAAGCAAATAAAATAATACCTAAACCTGAATTTTAAACAAGCAGAAGGACTTCCTAATTTAAAGAAAAAAATCCATTAGTTTTATCTCTCAACTCCAAATGCATTTTTACTACTCTTCTCCATATTGTCTTTAAACTGTTACTTCAAATCACTGTCAGTCCTAGGACCTAATATTTGAATTATAATAAACTAATATTTGAGATTTACTGTGGACGAGCTCAATTTTCTACTTTGCATGCATATAGCATTTAGAGGTTAACGGGAGGTCATTATAATCTACCAGGGATATATATGAATTTATAAAATGAATAATAATGTTAAAAGGAAGCTCCCATTATTCCACAGTTCAATCTTTAAACAATTGGACTTCAACTTTTTAATTCTCGTTAAATGATATAATTGCCCTTGGATTTATTTATCTTTATTGTACTTTCTTTAGAAAAAAACAAATGTTTGGCAGTCATTTAAAGGAATTATCATAAAATCATACTTCAGAATTTGAACTAAAGTAGTAGCAGTTGAAGGCTTCCAAGGAATTCACTCATCTATGAAGTTATGTATGTGTGTGTGTAAACATAATATGCAATATATTCTAATCTGTTAGGTGATATAAATACATATAGCTATATATAATATTTTAATCATATAGTTTCATATGTAATGTATATATAATGCAGAAGTATAAATATAGTTTCAAACAATGCTTTAAATCTTGGAGTGTTTTTTTCATGGAAAGGTTTCTAAGTAACATGGATTTTTATTATAATTAATTTAATTTGAAAAAGTTCATGAAACTATAAAGAAAAAATAAAATCACCTATAAGGAAGCTATTCCTATCAACTTTTTTGTCGTCATCCAGGAAAAAAGAAGCCTTATTAAATTTTTGGTATATTTCTTTCTTTCTTTTTTCTCTTGAGAAGGTATAAATAGATAGATATGAAGATATATATATATATACACACACAGACAGAAGGAGAGAGGGGGGGAGAGGAAGAAGGAGAGATGGGGCAGGAGGGAATTAACAAAACTGAAGTCACACAGAATCAACAACTTCATTCTCTGCTTCTTTCACTCAACAATATGCCGTATATGGTAAGCATTGTTCAAAGGTTTTTATTGGTATCACTTTAGTGACTTTAGTATAACATTCTATACTATGTATTCACCCAGTCCTCTAATATTGGAAACTCAAGGTGTTCTGAACGTTCTAAGATTACAAACCAGACAGTAATGATGCTCTGTTCCCAGCTGCTTCATTGCACCCAGCCCAGGCTTCAACCTGAGTACTCGTGCGCCTTTTCATCAGATTCGTAAGCCAAGCCAACTAGCTGGTCAGTAATCCAACAACCGAGTGTAGCTTCTTTGGCCAGGGTCCCACCCCGGTTGAACCAGCCAGGGTCAGCGGAGACCCTGTGTTCACGAGGTCGACAATAGGCCACTATGGCAATTACGGTCGTATTCAAAGGCAGGTGAGTCGGTTTTAGGTGGTACAGACTCACGTGAGTAGTCATTGGTTTTTGTTTTGTTTTGGGTTAGTTTTTTTTTTTAAGATTTATTTATTTATTTGAGAGAGAGTGAGAGTGCAACCAGAGGGAGGGGTGGAGGGAGAAGCAGGCTCCCCAATGAACAGGGAGCCCCATGCAGGGCTCGATCCCAGGACTCTGGGATCATGACCGGAGCTGAGCAGAAGGCAGATGCTTGACCGATTGCACCACGCAGGCACTCCAGGGTGACACCTAGACGTCTGACTGTGTGCCTCAGGCAATGGTGATGCCCTTTACTGAAAAAAAGATACTGTGTAAAGAGCAGATTGGAGAAGAAAAAAATTAATAATTTTGGTTTTAACATGTTATGCTTTTTAAGAATATAATTACATGTGCAGTTATCAAGTAGGTAGTGAGGTATTCAAGCCTGACTCTTAGGGGGGAAGGAGGGAGAGGGATTCTTACCAGTAAGAAGATACTACTTAAAGCTAGGTGCCTGGATGAGCTCAGTTAGGGAGTGGTTCCAGCCTGTGAGGAGGGCAGGGCCAAGAGCTTGCAGCTGGACCACTCCAACATGAACGGCTCTGGAGGCTGGGAAGCAAAAAAAAAGTTAGATGGGCGCATGGCCCAGAGAGTATCGTGTGCAGGGAGGGCCAACAGGAGAGCGTTTCTGAGGGGATGATGTGTGTGCCAGATAATGCTGGGAAGTTGCATAACGCCAAGATTAAAAATTGACTGCTGATGATTGCCAGAGGGGAGCAGGTGGGGTGGTCAGAATGGGTGAAGGGGAGTGGGAGATACAGGCTTCCAGTCATGGAATGATCTGCATCAGAGGAATGAAAGGCACAGCATAGGGAATAGTAGCATTGTGTGGTGATCGAGGGGAGCTACGCTTGTGAGCGCAGCATAACTAATAGAAAAGTTGAATTACTGTGTCGTACACCTGAAACTAATGTACCATTGTGGGTCAACGATGCTCGAATCTAAAAATGAAGAATAAGAATAAGGAGATGGAGAAGAAGAAAAAGAAGAAGAAGAAGAGAAGGAAGAAGAGGAAGAAGAAGAAGGAGAAGGGGAAGAAGAAGAACTAGAAGTAGCAGCAGTGGAAGAGGAAGAGGATGAGGAAGAAGAAGAAAAAAAGAAAACTGACCACTGCTTTTGTCGATATGGAGATTGCTGGTGATTTTTGCAGAGCAATTTCAGGGAAGTAGTGAGGCCCAATCCTTATGGAAGTTAGAGCCGCAGGTTGAGAGAGTGTGACAGGGAATACAGGAAAGTCTGTTAAGTTTTGTACAAAGAGGACCCCAGGAAGGGAACCAGAGTGTGAGAATAGGTCTAGGGAAGGTTTGCTACTGCATTATTGAGATGGTAGGTCTATTTGTACAGATGAGGACGATCCCATGAGGCAGAGATGTGAAAGTGCAGGGAATGGGTTCAGAGTGGAGAGATGGTCCTTAGGAAGAGCAGGAGCTGCTCATCCTTTGGACCAAAGGGAAGACAGAACATGAGGGTGTGGCACAAGGAGGCTGGTGGATTTTGTGGCAATGCATGCAAAGCAAATGTCTTTTTCTCCCATCCCATCCATTTGGCTGCTTGAATGCAGATGTGGGAAAGACAGAGCTGAGTATCGCCAGGGTCTGGATTTTGTCAGAGAAGTACAGGGGAGGTGGAGACAGATGAAAGAGTTGAGGATGCATCCAAGGACATTGCCGTGACACTTTGTAGCATCTAAGCTGGTGAGGAGGTAAGCCAAGAGGCGAGAATTGGACAGGCGAGAGGTCATGACATGGATCTCTGAATTACTACAATGGTTTTACTTTGGGGTGAGGAAGAGATGCTGTGGATATCACAAAGTGGGGTGATGGAAAACCAGATTTTGGAGATGGCAGATGTAATAACACGATGTAAGGTGTAATCGCAGGAGCAGGTGAGTGTGGGAGGGAGGTGGGTGGGCAGGAGGTGTTGGAGTGAGGTTAGGGTACTGGAACTGGTCTCCTAAGTAAAGGGTTCTGAATCCTGCCTGCACATTCAGATGGGCCTGTGAGCTGAAAAAACAAACAAACTTACAACCCTCATGTCTGCATCCTGTCTTGACCCATTCAATCAGTATTTCTGGGGCTTGTGGAGCCCCTGAGCACAGGTAATCCTTAAAAACATCCCCAGGTGATTCAAATATGCAAGCAAACTGGAGGACCAACCATCAACACAGACACTGAAGTCACCAAAAATGATGTCAGGAACAGTCATGGATTGAAATTCAGTGAGCCGGTTGCTAAAATCTGCCAGGCATGAAGCAGAATGACTGGGTAAGTAGGAAATGAAAGCAGTCTAATACCACCATGAGAGAGCTGGAGCGTCTGAAGGAGAAGCAGTGATGAGAAACAAGGAGGATACCTATTTCCCATCCCCACCCCCAGCTCCTGGACTTACGGGGCATGGACGCAAACATGGCCACCAGGTCTTAGAGCAAGAAGGTGAAGGTAGTCAAAGAAGAGTGTGGAAAGGCGATTCAGAAAAGGGTTTGAAGGGAAGAGAGACGTTGCTATTCAAGCTCTGAGTTCCAAAGGCCACACTGGAAAGGACAGCAGTTTGGGAAGGAACGGGAGAGTGGCTCAGATAAAGGACTATCCAGAAATGTATGGATGAGAGTCCCTGTGTTGATCCGAGAGGCCTGCACTTGTGGTGACTAAGGCCAGTGAGGGTGTGAGACATGATCATTAGTCCCACGGCCTCTTAGGGAAAAGGGGAAATTAATTCTAAGCACAGCTTCCTTCCTGGGGTAGGGTGCTCAGGCAGTAGGTGATGATGAAACAGGTAAAGGAATTGGGGTGGATAGGGGAGTAGGAGGGGAGCCTGTGTGTCTCTAAAGCCCTTTTCTGTCAGACTGGGGACCGTATGAAAGATGGTAGGAGAATAATCCTACGAAGAGTAAAGGATGGGTCTCCCTTAAAATCTTGGACACAAACAGTTAAATGCTTTGAATCTCAGGACTTGAACTACATTGCAATTATCTGTTTGTGTGCCTGTCTACAAGTAGGCTTTCAACTGCCTCCGCAAAATCTTTTTCTTATTTATCTTTTTACCCCCAGCACACTAGCGTAGTCCCTGGCACAGAGAAGGTACTTAATAAATGTTTGATGTATTGAAATGAAACGCTTAAAAAGCCAAAGACAAGGTCTTTCTGCGTCTAGAGTGAAATAACCAAGGGAGACACAGTATTTTGCTAGAATTTCTGGCTCGTAACCTTACCAGTCTGCACCTATCGCTAAGTACACTTACATTTCTAACCGCAAATAGCACTTTTATTTTTTGCTCATTAAAAGAATTAAATTAAAATAGTTTCTGCCAGGAATTGGTGCCATAATATATGTGTTTAAGTAATACATTAAGAAATCAATAATTCTAGCTTGCAGTAAGTACATTAAGCATCCCTTAATTCAGGAGCATGAACAGTGTCTGCACTTAAGATTAATTTCATGAAAAGAAAAGATAAATTAGATCAGCCAAGCCAAAGAGACAGTGAGGCCTCAACATGGTCTTCGGTTCTAAACTCTTTGCTCTATTTGGGACACAGATTTCTCCCTTTGTTTGGAGTTTGTTGTTTGGAAGCAGGACGACCTAACACAAAGTGAAAGCAAAGAGACTCTCTACTCAAAGAATCAGCTATCTGTTCTCAGCCTCTTATAGAATCCTGCTGTAGTTCTCCCTTATTTATACCTTATCTCAAAAACACAAATAACAGCTGCTTATTGTGGTAGTTTGCTAGAATGTTATTTTTCTAAAAATCTTTCTTATACTCGATGTCAAAATAACCCCCAAAGTTAAGAATCTATGTGTGAGGATAAAAAAGAAGAAAAGAAGAAAGAAAAAGAAGAACAAGGTAATTCTGGGGCGACTGGGTGGCTCAGTCGGTTAAGCATCTGACTTTGGCTCAGGTCATGATCTCAGGGTCCTGGGACTGAGCCCCAGGTCGGGCTCCCTGCTCGGCAGGGAATCTGCTTCTCCCTCTCTATCTGGACATCCCCACTGCTCTCTCTCTCTCTCTCTCAAGTGGATAAATAAAATCTTTTTAAAAATATACAAAATAACTCTATCTTGATGCAACTCAGATGCAATAAAAAAGATTCAAAAGAAAATATTCAAATATACAAAAATTTATAAAGTCCCAAATATGTAAATCACAAAAAAAATAATTGAAAGGAAAATATTTTCATCAAATGTGAAGAATGGAAACAAAATGAAAAAAAATGTGAAGAATGGTCAATGTCCATATTGAAGTGTATAAAAAATCATAATAATTAAGTATTCAGAGGCTACAAGCAATGACTTCACACAGAAGGAGATATAAATTGTAAAGAAAGTTAACAAAAAACAACAATCAAAATATTAGTTTAAGCCTATCAAATGAGCCAAACTGGATTATTAGTAATCCACATACTAGTGAAGATGTGATATAATAGACTAGTCTCCACTACAACTTGATTCGGGGAGAGTTAATAGAGCTGCGTCTCTCTCTGCTTTCTGGAACAATCAGCTCCACTCTCTGTGCTGGGGTAAAGACGATATTCATGTGTTCTCACTGACCTGGTGAACACTGCACTCGATTACAGGTGAATGCTCCCATGCTGAAGAAAGACCAGCAACTGAATCATAGAAAATCATGTTTCCTGTGTGGATAAATGCAGAGGAACTGGCTAGAAAAAAAGGTCTTACAACAATTGACTATTTTTTTTCACTTATCATAAATAAAATCCTGCAGGAAATTCTGCCTTGAGCATTTTTGCCAGATGTCATAACACTCTCCCTCTCTTTTTTAAAGATTTTATTCATTTGAGAGAGAGTGAGAGAGGGCACAAGCAGAGGGGAGGGGGAGAGGGAGAGGGAGAAGCAGGCTCCCCACAGAGCAGGGAGCCCGATGGGGGGCTCCATCCTGGGACCCTGGGATCAGGACCTGAGCTGAAGGCAGACGCTTAACTGACTTAGGCGCCCAGGCATTCCACAGCATTCTCTTTTTACTTTCACTCAATAACCAAAGATAAATCTGAGTGCCATCCTGCGTAAGTACAGTTCAGATTCCTTGTTAGTGACATAATCCACTGATTGGTCTTGCAGGATGTGGTGAATTTTTAGCAGACCCAAAATATGGATTCATCACTCTAAATTAGTTCTTTTCTCTAGTTCATTCCTACAAGTTAATATTTTTTTTACTTTTAATATATTCAGGTTTAAATATTACAGGAATTTTTCCTACAAGTCCTAAGCAATGACAACAGAGATCTGAGACAGAAAAAGAAGGAAAAAATGAAGACATAAAGATTAATTTTCAGCTAAAATAAGCCCCATAGAATTACCTTTGGGTTAGAAATTGTTTTTATTTTATCTTTTTAAAGATTTTATTTATGTTTTTGACAGAGAGACAGAGACAGTGAGAAAGAGAACACAACAGGGGGAGTGGGAGAGGGAGAAGCAGGTTTCCCACAGAACAGGAACCCCGATGCAGAGCTCAATCTCAGGACCCCGGGATCATGACCTGAGCTGAAGGCAGACACTTAATGATTGAGCCACCCAGGCACCCCAGAAATTGCTTTTATCCTCTGGGAGTGCTCACAACTATTCTGACTTGGCTGACTCCCCCCCCCCCCCCCCCCCCCA
>LNAC01000444.1:2000958-2079344 GCA_002007465.1 Ailurus styani | reverse complement strand
CCCCGAGATTCTCATCTCAGTGACCTGGATAGCGAACAAGATGTCCAGCAAGCTGTTCAATAAGTAGGAGGAAATAACTGATTTATCCTCCCTGTTTTACCAACTACCAAGCAAATCCATTTAGAGGTGAGACTCTAGAAATGCCTTCTGAATGAGTGACCAGCAGTTAGACAGTGTGGTCTCTGGGACAGAATGGTGTCGACAGCTGGAGTCGAAGCTTTGCTGATGCTTATCAACTTTGCATAAGTCATTTCAACTCTCAGTCTGGCTTTCTCTTAGTGGCCAGAGGAGGAAGAGAACAATGGTTGAAATCTACTCCAGGGCATTTTTATGAAGCATTTTAAGATTCTCCTAATGGGATTGTTTTTTTTCCTGCAAAGGGCAAAGCACTTAATTACATTAACTATCTTTAATGCTATGCTAGGGGGAAACTTTTACGTATGTGTATTTAAAGAGGCATTGCAATATTGAGGGAGAAATGTATACATAATATACATGACAAATATTATTTGATGCTGGTTGATACTTCCCTTGAAAAAAAAACATAGTGTCTTAAATTTATTTTTTAAAAAAATAAGTCTGTTTAGAAAGGGCATGAAGATTCATGGAGGTGGAAGGTGTTTTGTAATAAAGTATGATTTAGTGTAAGATTTGTAACTTAATTTGAACAAAGGTAGAGGAAGGATTTCACAGCTCTCAATTTTAACAACGCTAAAGTACATTTTCTTCAGTCAGTTTGTTTGGTTTTCCTTAAAGGGATCTTGAAATGAAATGAATGAGCATCTGCTACCTGGCATGGGAATGATAATTTACTTCCTTCAAGCTACGGGAGTTTTGCTAGGATTAATTTCTACGTAAAGTGGAAGGTTAGAATGTATTCGTCTTTAGTTGGTCTTGTCCGGCTATAAGATCCTATTAGTATCTCTTTTCTAGGAATTATTCCCAAGAATAATTTTTTCACAGAAATTTTTTTGGGGGGAAATGTACTCTCATTTCCTTCTTTCCAAAAACCTGATTTTTTGATCCTCCCCCAAAACCGGAATTCATGGCTGCTTCTTCCAGGCCCCTCGAGTTGACTCATGTGCCTCTGCTCTGAACTACAGTTATTTATTTGCAGACTGATTTCCTCCACCAGGTTATAAGCTCCTTGAAGGCCAAAATTGGTGCCTTGTTCATACAAGTGTCCTCTTCCTCCAAATATTTACGATAGCAAGGGACTCCCTAAAAGCAGAGTAGAATTTTCCAGAACTTCCCACATAGCGGGCTTCCTACATTTGCTCAGTCAATATTAGATGTGACTCAGAAGTTGCAACTTGGTTTCAGAGAGGAGCACAGCTCAATGGCACAGTGGGCTTTCTCTCTCCAGCCCCCGATGCCCAGACCAGCCTGCTTCCTGGCGTGAAGGTCGGTTTTCTGTCTTACCCATCTGTTTTCTTAGCACCTCATGCAGTGGCTGGTAGATCATTATCACCTTTAACACACATAGTTCTTACTGCATCCCCCGAACTTTACAAGTGTTAACTTGAACTCTCACCCCAATTGGCTATTATCCTTCTCATTCTACAGATGAGGAAATTGAAGCAGAGAGTGTGACAATATTCAACACCAAAATAGCATGGGGTCAGAGGCCACATTTCCAGACCATATTTCCTCCCACAGGGAGCAGTGTTATTCTTTGGAAACAAATTGAAATCTAAGGGTCATTTCCTGGTAGTTGACCATTCTTCAGGATTGCTAATCCCTTTCAATGTATGTTTCAGTTGCTAATCAAACAGAAGAGCTCAGAGCCTGTTTCACCAAGGTCAAACTTTATTAAAATAGTGGTGTTCAAAGAATCTAAACCCACCTTGCTTTCTGGATCCATTTTCCCTCGATTCAGCCATGGTGAAAAACAGAGAGCAGCCTGACCCAGTGATAACCCCATTAGGGAGTTTCTTACGGTGCAAACAGCAATTTAAGCAAATATGCCCTTTTGTTTTTTCTAGTGCCCTTTGTTATTGTAGTAAAATCCAAATTGGGCTTCATGTGGGAAATCAAAGAGCCAAAGACAGGGGCACTTTTCATTACATGCAGAAATGCAACGGAATGCTTTTTGTTCCCATCCAAGCAGTTATTGTTTATCTGCACAGCTAAGGAATGGAAGATCTAAAAAGCAGCCAAGTGCTAGACTGGCCCCTGATCTTTACCCAGATGGAAGTCTCCCGTCCTGTGTGCAGAGTCTGGGCAAGTGCTGTCCTTCTCCAAGCCAACTGGTCTGTGATTGCCCTTGCAGTTCAAGAACTCCAACTACGGACGTTGTTCCTACTTTCAACCTGATTCTTAAAAGCCAACTAAAGTAGTTAAATGTTTGAAAAAGGTGAAGACCCGATAAAAAGTAAAAGCCTCTGAGTCCTCTACTGACACTTAAATAATGTAGCTAAGGGACAACACAGGAAGTCATTTAGTGCTATTAATCAGTAATCTGGAAGCATTGTGTAGGCGTGCAACTGTCTTTCCCTTGGCTAACATCTGTGAATTGATCATTGAAAAATCTGATAAAGGAACATTCTAAAGGTACGCAGTGAAATCCAAATATTGCCATCAATCACAGCTCACCTTTTGTAAGAGTCAAGGTTGACATTTTAAAATGTTTTCCTTATCGCCTTGCTTCCAAATGAACAATGTACCTATGGTTAAAATTCTACCTTCTTTCATCAAGACATTTGAAATCTAGAAGATTTCGTCCTCTACTTCATACTGATTTTACCTCTACAGTTTTTAAAATAAAGAATTCCTGCCCCCTTCTGTCCTCAGCGCAGAGTGGGCTTGCTTTGAGATTCTTTCTCCATTCCCCCTGCTCCTCCCCCTGCTCTCTCTGTCAACTAACTAACTAACTAAACTAACTAACTACTTAAGCAAACAAATAAAATCAATCTAAAAAAATAAAGATTTCATGCCCTCTAAATGCTTTATTTTTTCCTTAAAATCTTGTTCTGTAATCCTGACCGTGAAAAGTACTGCCATCTGCTGGCCATTGGTATATAACGCAATATGAGCAGTTAGGAGTCCTTGAAGAAAGGACTGTGGAAAAGCACATGCATTGTTAGAAGCAACACAAGTAGAGTCCACTTGTCACTTTAGAACTGACTTTAAATTCTAGCACCTCAGTGTGTACGTGTGTACGACGGATCTTTCTCATAGAAAGTCAATACGACAAGCGTTAGACAATATTGACTTGCAAAGTTAAAAAAAAAAAGCTGAGTTTTGGTGCCCCCTGCTGTTCAAGTGCCAGCATTTCTGAGCTTTCATTCTTGCTAAAACTAAAAGCATAATTAATGTGTTTGTTCTTCTGCTTATTTATTCATGTAGTTGTTCACTCGGTTATTCGTTCAGTGAATGGCTATAAGCTGTACTCTGCAGCTGTGCACCATGCTGTGTGCAAGATGACTGGGACACAAACCCGACCAGTGAGACAAGCAAAGGAAAACGAAGAATTTCAAGGCAAATGACATGAGAATCTGTTTTAAAGCGTCCCTAGATCTAGTCCATAAATTCAGTTGTGTCAAATCTGAGATGCCGGCCTTAATAATAGTCTGAGGAAGAGAGGGAAAGGGAGGGGAAGGGAAGGGGGCAGGAGAGGGAGGGGGAGGAGAGAGCGGGCGGGCTCAGTGGGCGTGATGTGGTCCAGTCATGGCGGCACCCAGGGAACAACTAGCTGCTTCCTTTTTACTTGAAGTCCATTATAGCCGTAAAACTTTCCAATACAAAGCTGGACGAATTTAACCGGAGTGTGTTCCTTTTGGAGCAAGATTTGTGTTTGTTTTAATTTAATTCTGGCTGTTACGGGCAGATGGTCTAGAATAAAATGCTGCATCTGGTATAAAATCTGTGGGGAGGGCTGTGAAATTCTCCCCGACACCATGTTTCCTTTCACTCTCCTGTGCCGCATTTGGCCAAAAAGAGATATTTTCAGTGTGATCAGAAGCCAGGTCAGGGAAGGCCGATACTCCATAAGCTACTCTTCGATTCGGCCACTTGGAGCCTATGGCGATGCCACAGAGGTGCCATATCTCTGGGAAATATTATCCACTGGCTCGAAACTTGGCACCTACTTCCTCCTTACCTCCTTCCTCCCCGCTTTACCTAGCTAACTAGGGGCTGTCTTCATCACCTCTTCTGGGAAGTTCGTCCTAATTCTCCCTGAGCTTGACCAGTCTGATTAAGAACTCCTGTCTTCCATTTTCCCTCTGCACTTTATAAATACATTTTCCACTGCACTCTGTGAAATGATTGTTTAATTATTAATAAGCTCCTCTACAGCCTCACCCTCCTTCTGGATGGCCCTTTCCACCTGCTTGCCTTTATCGAAACCCAGTCAACCATTTCCCTCCAGGACTCTCTCCAGGGGAGGCCAAGTGTTCTAGCATTCCCCATATATCATGGGACTGCTGGCGCCTCACTGCCAACCCCAGATTGGCTTGCCTCCTGATGTCCGTAAAACTAATACTACTGTGAGGGCTCTGACCAGCCTCGTGGCTCTCTCTTGCCAGCCCCTCCAGCCACTGGATCCTGGCTCACCGAATTCCCCTTTCTCCAAGCTCTGTCATAGTCCCAGGAGATGCAGAATGATCTCAGACAATGCACACAAACACCTTCTGTCCTATCTGATGATTGATTCAGTTGTTCACTTTTGGATCTTGCCATGCCCTGGGGTTACAATTTTTCTAAAACCTTGAGTTTCAATATCTCCCTTCAGGACCTACCCTCCTTCCATCTTTCACACCCCTTCATTCTACCACCTCAAAGAAGCTGAGACTTCTTTGAACCCTCCAGTTCCTCCACCATCACCCAGCTCCTCCTTGGCCTCTGCTCCTGGTAAGGCTGGATTCCCATGGTTGATAATAAAAACTCACCCCCAATACCCTCCATTCCTTGAGACCCTATCAAGTCAGACAATAGGGGTCTACCAGGGGAAATTATATACCCCTGTAGACTGGTACCATTTCAAATTGATTGTCCCTAATCTGACATGGTCTTTCAACCATGCCAAAAGTATGCCATTTATCTTCAAAGCCATTTTGCAACCCTCTCTCTTGCTTTGCTGAGAATGTTAGGCCATCAGGAGGGATCTCCTATAGGCTCACAACACCTTCTCTTGAATTTATCTAGAGCCCCCAGTCTTACCTTCTTTTTCCAGACCCATATCTCCTTCCTCTGATACAGGACTGTGCTCCCCATTACTACTTCAGATCCCATCCCTCTGGGATACTACTCCAAGACCCTGCCTCATTAGACACCCTGCTCATTCGTATCTCCCATTTTTTCCTTCTGTGTGAACTTCTTTCCCTCTGCTTACAAACATATTCAAAACTCTCTCATCATGAAAGGAAAGGGGAAGAAAACCATCACTTGATTTCTTATCCTCTTATGTTTCAGGTTCTCTCCTTTTTCATCTAAATTTCATGAAGGAGGTGTCTGTTGTCTCTTCCTCACTTCCAGACCATTCCTTATGCTCTTCAATCTGGTCAGTTTCTGCCCTTGGTGGAATAATCAATGTGAGGGTTTGGTTTTATGTTTAATATTCTGGAGTCAGATGGAGTCGAGAGCTTGGTATATATAAAGAAGTGTTTATTTGGTTTTAAAATTAATATTCAATTTATTAAGGCCACAAATAAAAAACAAGGCTTACGTATTTCTTAAACATTTATGTTCGATTTACAAATTGTCATTCTATTTCTGTATTGAATACAATGAGAAATATCTTTGCTTTTTCACTGATTGTATTAACTATTATTGGTTAACATTTCCATAATGAACAGAATCACTTTCCTCAGTTCTCTTATACAATTATATTCAATTAAATATTTTAAACATTTTTCAAAAATTTTACGTATTTTATTTCATGTTGAAGCATTTCACATTCCTGACAAGACACATTTATTACACCTATAAGCAAAGTGTTTCCAAGAACTCAAATATTTTTAAATGGAATTATTTATGTACTTATAGAATTACCTATATTACTTAGAAATATAGTAAATCAATTTTTTTGTTTGGGGGGGTGATGATTACCCACAGTTTACTGTCATCAGGCCAGAAAGGAAATGCAAAGGTTTCAATAGCAGCAGCTACTTTTACATTCAGATATTTCCCAACTTCGTCTATCCATCCCATCAGAGAAATTATTACTTTTGCACCATGAATAGTTGCAAGGACCATTGAACTCTCTCTAACTTATAACCAGCAATCACAAGGCTCATAGTGGCATTTTGTAAGTTTGTCCAAGGAAGAAAGTTGATCATGGCTAATCCTACTTGAGATTATTTCTTAGGTAATTTGGTTATCTGATAAACGTTGTCAAAAATAGTATAGTCTCAGGGTGAGGATGCCTTGGGGGGCTCAGTCCGTGAAGCCTCTGACTTTGGCTCAGGTCATGATCTTGGGGTCCTGACATTGAGCTCTGTGTCAGGCTCTACACTCAGCCCAGGGGTCGGCTTGAGATTTTCTCTCTCCCTCTCTCTCTGCCCCTCCCCCTGTTTGTGCTCTCTCTCTACCTCTCTCTCAAATAAATAAACAAAATCTTTAAAAAAAAAATAGTGTGGTCACCGCTGGAAAGTCAAGTCTTTCAACCAACGGAACACAACAGCCCCAGGCTGGTGCCAACACAAAAGGGAACCAAGAGTCATGAGAGAAAACCAAATATTTATGGAAAGCACTCTGTCAACATTTCCTAAAAAATGTGGAGTCTTGTTATTTGAATTGTAAATCACCACATTTAAAGTAAAGTGCTCAAGTGATTCAGTCACTAGCTTATTGCTTAGGGCTGAGCATCTGGAACCAACAAAAACCTTCTGCTTGGAGCCAGTGACACCAAGACTCCGGGATTCACTTGGCGCTCCTCTCCTCGGATCATTGCTCTCCTCCCCAGGTCTTCCTTAGCCGGCTGCCCTCACCCTGCACTGCAGATTCACCAGTCTGCAGTATGTCACTTTATAGAAAAATCAAGAAACATCAGAGATTGGGCGCCTGGGTGGCTCAGTGGGTTAAAGCCGCTGCCTTCGGCTCAGGTCATGGTCCCAGGGTCCTGGGATCGAGGCCCGCATCGGGCTCCCTGCTCAGCGGGGAGCCTGCTTCCTCCTCTCTCCTCTCTCTCTGCCTACTTGTGATCTCTCTCTCTGTGTCAAATGAATAAATAAAATCTTAAAAGAAAGAAAAGAAACATCAGAGACCATTCAGGTGCTTCAAGTAGGTCTGAAGTCAAATTTCACCATTTTAAGAAGACGCGCTAAGGAATATGACCGTTCAAAGTGGAAAATCCTAGCCCCATCATCAGATATATATTATGTATATATACATACATAGGTATATGCATCATCTGCATATATGTATACACATCATACATACACGCGTATGCACATATAAATCATCATATATAAATATATGTACATCTTATCATGTCCCATTGTCTCATCCTTGTGGAAAATGGAAAATGAGCTGACATGCCTTAACCTGAATTTTCTTCTTTATAAAATGGGAACAATCATTTCTACCTTATAGATTTTTTAGGAGATTAAATTATTAAATGTAATTGACATATAACTAACGTAATCGACATGGTAGATATTATTTCAATAAATGTCCTTTCAGATATTCAGTGAGTTTTCTTTCTAGTTCAAGTTAGAAAAGATAGCTATTTCCTTAAAATTAGAATGTAAATTTGGGGGTTAGAAGGAAAGTACTTATACACGTACCTATCTGTTTAATGTGTTTTAAGTTCAGAATATGGATCGAGTCAAAATGCTGAAATATGAAATATGAATGGTGCAAACTTACAAAGAATTAAACAAATACAAATTAACCACAAAATGGATTTTATATTTATAAATATAATGATTATTGGTGAGTGTGTTGGAAACAATTTCATTTTCTTCCCAGCAGTGCAAGGTGGCAGTAGCTTTTATAAGATAATCTGACTCTATGAAGTGCTTGCAAAATGCCCACTCCTTTTGATCCCCCATCCCCAGATCTAAAAATGTATCCTTAGGAAAAAAATTATATTTAAACAAATATTTCTATAAAATAGAAATAACACAAACATCCAATTAAAGGAAATATTAATTGATTAAATGGCTACACAAAATATCTTACACAATCCAATACTGCATAAAAATTTATAATGAAATTATTTTTGTCTTTCAGCTTTTTTTCTTTTGGCTTTGATCTGAAACCACAAATTTTTGTTCATGCTAAGGATAAAGGTCATTGACAACTTCCTAATAAACAATCAAATCTAATCAATCATTTTCATTCCAAATCTTAATGGACCACATGGTAGTTCATTATCTGAACCACTCTCTCTAGCAACTTCAACTCCTTTCATACCCCCCCCAATGCACACACACACACCCCTCACTTTCATAATTTCTTGGCTCATCCCTTAAGACCAGCTCAAATATCACATTCTCCAGGAAGAGGAGTTAAGGACCCCTGCTCTGTGCTTTCAAAGGACCCAATAGGTAGCCTCAAACCTCACCATACCACAGCGTCTCATAATCTCTGGTGCTTCTAGCCAGATTGGCGTTTCTTAAGGGCTGAGAGTGTATAAGTCACACATCTTTCTATCTTCAGAACTTAGCTAAAAACCAGCGCATGGTGGGAAGTATAATGTAGGAATCGAGAGTTCAGACTTCGCTGTTATAAGATTTTCGGACTGAATCCCAGTTACCCCAGTTATAAAAATTTGAGAAGACTTCACATGACAATAGTCACGTGACTATCCTTGTGCTAACTCCCATCCTTGTGCTTTCTCAAACATCACATCCCAACCTGAGTTTTATTATCTGAGTTTGCTTTAATCTCATACAATCCGCAGGCCCCCAGGAGAGATGATATTTTAAACTGCTATCGGGCATTTACAATTTAACAGGAATAATAGATTTGATTGACTTCTTGATGAGTCAGGGAAGACCTGAAGGTCCCCCCAAAATCAAGAAATCTTTTGACAGAGCCAGATCAGCAAAAAAAAAAGGGGGGGGGTCAGGGCAAACCAATGTCTCTTAATCTCATGTGTGAACTGGAGATTAGAACAGTGAGTGAGGATTAAATGCAGAACAGATTGTTTTCAATAAACATTAACTATTTTATTGTTGCTTTTGAAGATATTTAGAAAACAAAAATGACCCCACTCTCAACTTATTTTTAAGACTTTATTTAAAAAAAAAAAAGGAAGGAAAAGCCAAGGCCAATGAGATGAGATTAAATTAACTTTACAGAGTTGTGGCTGGTTGGAAATTTTAAAAACAATCTATGTTGGTGGTGGTAGGAAACTTGGCCCACCCAAATCAGGCAATAAAAGGGAGTAAGAAAGAATTAAGAACCTGAGAGGTATAAATTGAAAATCACTACGAAAAAAAAGACTTTTTATCCAGACAATACATGGATTTAGCAGTGAAAGTAAGAAATGCTATTAATTTCCTATAACTTAATTTTTCTCGGCTGCCCCTAGGTGTGCTTTAAGTTCTAAAAGCAGAATGAAGAGCAGAAACCACTCAAGGACCCAACCTCTGAGTCTCTCATTGCCTTGGTTTGGGCTGCTGAACCAAGAACACCGTGACTGGGCGGCTTAGGCAAACATTTCTCCCAGACACTGAAGCTGGGAAGTCCAAGAGGAAGGTACTGACAGGTTCAGTGCCTGTTGAGGGTTTGCTTCCTGGGTTGTAGATGACTATCCTCTCATTGTGTCCTCATACGGCAGAAGGAGCTGGGGAGACTTCTGGGGTCCCTTCCTGGGTTGTAGATGACTATCCTCTCTCTGTGTCCTCATACAGCAGAAGGAGCTGGGGAGACTTCTGGGGTCCCTTCTACAAAAGCACGAATCCCTTGGGGGAGCCTTGGTGGCTCAGGTCATGGTCTCCTGGGTTGTGAGATGGAGCCCCAACTCCTCGGGCTTCGCACTCAGCAAGGAGACTGCTAGAAGATTCTCTCCCTCTGACCCTCCCCCCACTCACACACTCTCTCTCTCTAAAATAAATAAATAAATCTTTCTAAAATTTAAAAGATTAACAAAAAAATTAAAGCTCTAGTCACAGTCATGAGGGCTCCACCATCATGACCTAATCAGCTCCCAAAGACCTCACCTCCTAATACCGTCAGCACTGGGGCAGTCAGGATTTCAACATACAAAGTTTGGAAGGACGCAAATTTTCCCTGCATGATATTTGTCATAGTTCTGACTGTGACATGCTGAACAGAACAGATTATGTTGCAACCGTAATATGAAAATACATCTGAGCATTTACAACTTCCGGCTCCTTTTCTGTACAGACCACAGGAAGGCCCACGTCTCTTAAGAACAAGATCAAACATCGTCTCTCTCACCAAAGAAGGTGGGTCAGGTTGTAGTCTGCTTATCCTATTACAGAAACAATAATATCTGCCTCACAGGATGAGGTTCCTGGAATTCTGAGATTCCAAGATAGATGGTCATTCTGTTAACCAGAATATGTTCTTGATGAGCATTATTCTAGGGAGAGTGGAAAACTAGACACAATTTTAATTCCATAAATCCAAATTATATGCAACTCGAGTCATCTTCTGTAGGGTGTCTGGACTTGGAATAGAAGGAAGAGATGGAGAAAACTGGATGAGTAGTACTTGACTGGATTGCAACAAGACAGTTCAGTAGTGGGGGATCACCAGCTGTCTGGAGCACACCAAGTTAAATATAGACCATTGGAACTGACCTTGCTTATCTCATTTCAAACCATATGGTTCTTCCTTCAACCAGAAAAACAGATGCCGAGTTATATTTATTGTTGGACACTCTACTTTCATTAAAGGTCATTACTAGGGATTGCCACCTAAAATGTCTTACAAATACTTTTTAAGGAAGTTAACTTCTAATTCCTTCTACAAAGTGTCCGGCAATAAATGCATTATAAATATTAGATTTAAGTATTATTTTCTTCTCTTGTGACACAATCTTAATGCATCTTTACTAACAACAGGAGCATGAAGCATTTTTCTTTATTTTTTTCTTAAAATTTTAGTCTAAGTAATAATTACTGACCTATAAAGTAAGTATTACAAGTTTAGAAAGGTCAAATTAATTACACTTTCTGTGACAAAATAAATCGCAGTCTCTAGTACTAAAATGTTCACGTTAAATGGTATTATGACCTACACGATATGGTATCAGAGAGGATACATAACTGTATTTTTAAGAAACTAATAACATAATTTAATTCATCCCATTATTTCCCACAATCAGGAGTGTTAAAGAACTTGAATTACAGATAAATATTATATTTACGTACCAAATAATATTAATTTTTTTTTTTTACAAAATACATTACCTGAAGTCTGGCTTGGTATATATTTGCTTACCTTTTACCTCTTATCCTAATGAACACCAGCCACTATTCCCCATGGCAGGGAAGAGAAGTTAATCATTTTGAACACTGCCTACGGAAAAATTTTTCTGAACACAATTTTGTTAAGGTTTGTCATGTCTATTTGGGATTAATTTTTTTTCAATGGCCACACTGTGTACAAGGATGACATTAGGGTTTCTGAACCTGAATCTCCACCAATTCAGACATCTCTGGGAGTCTTTGTATCTTCATCATGGGCTTGCCTAGCTGGAAATCTGAAGCGGCAACAAATTTTTTTCTTTTAATTTGACAGAGAGACGCACACAGCGAGAGAGGGAACACAAGCAGGGGGAGTGGGAGAGGGAGAGGGAGAAGCAGGCCTCCTGGTGAGCAGGGAGCTAGACCCTGGGATCACGACCCGAGCCGAAGGCAGAAGTTTAACGTCTGAGCCACCCAGGNACTCGAGACTCGATCCCAGGACCCTGAGATCATGACCTGAGCAGAGGCTTAACCCACTGAACCACCCAGGTGCCCTAATTTTGCAATCTTAGTCTAACATTCTCTTTTCTGCTGTTTCAGCTTCTTATATCCTCCTTTGAATTAGCTTTGCCACCCTGTTGATTCCTTTACTAATTAGCTAAGTACATCTCTGACATAGGCTGACTGTATTTATCATGTTTTTAGCTTTCTGAAAACTTAATTTGATACATTCTTCTAAAGTGGATTTTTATTAAAAGAACCCTGTCGGGGTGCATGGGTGGCTCAGTCGGTTAAGCATCTGCCTTCAGGTCAAGTCATGATCCCAGAGTCCTGGGATCCAGCCCCACGTTGGGTTCCCTGATCAGCGGGAAGTCTGCTTCTCCATCTGCCCCTCACCTCACTCTCGTGCTCTCACTCTCAAACAAATAAATAAAATATTTTTTAAAAAACTGTAATGGCTGTTGCGAGTTCAAATCACCTATAGTTTGCCAGTCCCATGCTCCTAAGTATTTGTATGCTTTTTTTCTCATAATGCATAGTGACAAAAACTGCAGGAGTCCCCTTGGGAGGTGGGTGAACTTCTCTTGAAATACATGTCTCTGTTTCTCTCTCTCTCTCTCTCTCTCTCTCTCTCTCTCTCTCACACACACACACACACACACACACATAGTGCCTGACAACCAGCAGGTGGGTGGGTGCCTGGTTTCTTACAAGAGATAAGAAAATAGCTTAAATTTTGTCTAGAATTGCTAATTTCCTCCTATTAATGGTTTGTGAATTACATCCCTCAGAAAAACAGACTAGATTTGGGACAATTTTCCCCTCACAAATATCACATGTTCAAGAGCAAACGATTGAGCCCAGACCTGCAAGTTACAGTAAAAAAGTCCGGAAGTCCAGTTTAACCCCTTCCAAGTTTCCACCTCCTTCTCAGAGGACCTTCTAATGCTTCCAGAATCTAACCTGTTTACAGGGTCTACCTTTTGGCAGAGACACAATGCTGAGTAGAAACTGGACTTGCTGGTCACATCAAAGCATGGAAATTGGTCAAGGTCCCCTAATTACCAAGCAGCCACAAACCCAAGGGTATCAGGGTTCCCCCCAATAGTTACCTTCTGATCAGTAGGCTTCCTGCTCCCCAGTAGAGCAATCATCAGACAGGCTCCTAAAAAAACACATTTGAGAGCCTTCCAGCCTTCTGCCCTTTCAGAACAACACCCCAATCTTCTACTTTCTATTTCTTAATTGTATCTCGTGTCAGTGTTTTGCTGCTGGAGGGAAAGAGGGCAGTATATTCTTCCACAGCCATCCTCCTACCCCCGAGTAATGTGCAGTATTTATGATAGTGTCTCAAACCATGACTGCCATCCAGCATTTCGTTTTGGAGAGCTTAATCCATCAAGGGAGGTTAAACTGGATTATCCTGGCAGGGAAGGGATGGGGACTTTGAGAAGGGATTACCCACGTGGAGAAAAGGTGCTGTGCGTTGGCGGAGGGAGGAGGGGCGGGAATGATCAGTGTTCAACGATGAACCCTTGAGCCTGGATTTTGAACCTAGGTGTACTGGACATCGGCCGGGGTGGGAGAGGTTAACGATGGCCTTGGCCGCGTCAAGCCAAACTGGGGGGTTGGCAGTGCCTCACTCCCTTAAAAGCCTCCTCACAAATACAAGATGAGTAAGCTATAGTTTGCACATCAGCAAGGTTATCCGGTAGCAGGTTACTCTGTTTTTTTTTCCATCCCCGAGTCCGGGGTACCCCAATCGCTACTCCGACCTCCAGGAATTAGGGACAGGAGCAAACCCCTGGTCGCCGTGGTAGGAAGAGCACGGCCGCCGGGTGCCGGCAGCTGGAAGGAACGTCGGCGCACAGCCAGTTCCCTGCGGAGGAGGAGTCTCCCTCCCGCGAGAGCTTCTGGAACGCCGGCCGGCCTGATTTTACCGGCGCGGCCGAGAATGCAGCTACTAGTGGGCGGAGCACGGGGTGGCGCTCTTCCTCCTCGTAGGGATCTCGCAAAAGTTAACGGATCTGGTCCAAGTACAAAGCACAGAGTGTGCGCCAACACCCGGGCTAATCAACGGTCTCCGTTATTACCTAGTCGTGAACCCGTTATTTAGAATTGAGGTGGAGAAAGAAACCACGGAGAACCGGAAAGGTCTGCAAAAGGGGCGGGGCGCGGGAACCTCGAATTGAGGAAGGGGGTGGCGGGGGCGATCCCACGCTAGCAGCCAATCCAGCTGTCCCGGGGAGGAAGAGGAGGAGCCAGGGCCGCCCGGGGGACTCCGCACGGCTTAGTCCCGCGCTGCCGCTCCGACCGGCTCGGCTGCTGGGCCCCGCGAATCGGCCACCGCAGCCGCCACCCCGCGCAGACATGGCCTCAGGTGCCACCCCCACGGCAGTGAAGGTGAGAGGAGCCGTTCCGGCGGCCGCAGCGCGCCCTGCTCTGCGCGCTCGCTCCCGCCCCGGGGGACCGCGCCCCAGGGCCATGCGCCCGGCCTGTGCGCCCCCGCCACGGCGGGCAGGGTCTGGGGCCCGGGCCCGGGGTCGCTCGCCCAGGGGCGGCGGTTCGGGGAGAGAGAACGCTTGTAATCTTGCCCCCACCGCTCACCACCACCACCACCACCTTGGGCTCAGCCGTACCCGCGCCGCGCCGGGAATGGGCAAGCCCCCTTTGGAGAAGGGCAGTGGGAGGAGGCTGCGCGCGCCCCCCAGCCTTCCCCCGCACCCCCCCTTTCGGGGGCCAGCGGGGGTGCGGGCAGGGTGGGGGCCTGCAGCTGCTGAGACCAACTCCTTGTGCCTGCGGGACTCAGTCTTCCGCTCCGACTCGGTTCGCTGAGCCCACGTGAACTGGGTGCTTGCTTTTTTGCAAGCTTCCGGCTTTCTTCTTACTCTTCCAAACGTAGGGCTTTTCTGGCCTGAAGTTTTCCCTGCTAGCGCAACGCTTGGGGAATTCTGAGATTTTTAGACCTCACCGAAATGGAGCACAGGGCCGCTCCCTGTTTGGAGGCCTCTGGGTTTAAACTGCATTATGTGCAACCTTAAAAGTTAGAGATCAGTTTCCTTGTGCCCTCATACCTCACAGGTCTCCGTACAAAGGATCATTGTTCGGTGGGAGCTTTGGCCAGAGGAGGGCACGAGTTCTAAAGGGTGCAGCGAGCTTCCCTGGGGTTTTAAACACTTACATCCTGGTTGGTGTCTTGGGAGAGAGAGTGTAGAATTACAGTGCAATGGAAAAATTGATGCTAAAACTCAAGACCTCTTCTAGGTTGTTGATTGGCCAAGAACTCAGTTAATTTGTTTGACTTACGAAATTCTTGGTGGTTGAGATAGGAAGGTCTGGGATAGATCCTTCTTCGGGTAGCTCCTGATTCCTGCCTTTGTGTTCAGTTCTTCTGGGAGAAGGCAAATCTCTGCTGTGTGTATTGAGCCAGAATGATTAGTTTATCAGGCTCTTGTGGCTCTTAATGAGACACTTACAAGGAGAAGCGGTAGGGTGGAGAGTGTTGCATTCTTACTTAGAGACATGAAATTCTCCTTTTTCCATTTTGTAAAGAATTTTGGATTTAACAAATACTGGTAGAACGCCTCTCCCTCATCAGTAACAGAACAAAGCAGAACGTTTTTATGAAGCTTCTGTGCAGGGTAGGTGAAACATTGCCTTAGGTGTCCGTCTCTAAGTAGGGATTTTCCTGCAGGGTTTGTAGGGATGGTTACAATTATCTGTCTGGCACATGGCTGAAACTTACTAAATGTTAGTGCTTATAAGGTGGGGGGACCTGAAATTAATTCTGAGTGTCTTTTCTCCAGCCATTATTGTCATAGGTCTTATTAGGCCGCCCCTTTCAGTGGGTGAGCAGGAAGTGATCGCCTTTTCCTTCCAGAAATACACTTAAAAGTGACATTAAAAGCAGAGAGGGATGATTTTTCAAAATTTTTAATTTAAATTCAAATTAATTAACATATACTGTATTAGTTTCAGAGGGAGAATTCACTGATTCATCAGTTCCGTATAATACCCAGTGCGCATTACATCCCGTGCCCTCCTGAGTGCCTGTCACCTGCCTCCCCCACAGCGACCCTCCGTTGGTTCCCTAGAGTTAAGAGTCTCTTACGGGTTTGCCTGCCTCACAGAGAGGGATGATGTTGAACACGGTCTCACTTCAGTCTTGTTTGGCATTCTCCAGCCACGCAGCTTCCCGGGCAAATTAGTGCGGTGCATTTAACTGCAGAATGGGCGCTGATTAGGGCCCTGCTGTAAATATTGAATGACGTATATTTTTGGTCCTGGCGAGCAGTTGAATGTAAAATTAAGAGGGACAAACAGTGCTAGGCCTGCCTGCTGATTGCTCTTTGAGCTTAGAAAGGTGACAGCTTTGCTCTGAGCGTCCATGACAGTAACACCAAATCCCCCAGACTGCTGGGGCGACATCCTGTATAGGGGACAGCAGGTGCCAGTGTGCAGAGCAGACCAGGCTCATAAAAACCATACCCTGTCCCCAGCTCATAGACTGGAGAGCTGGAACATTCTGAAGACCACATAGCCACACAAACCCCTTTTTGTGGACATCAAGCCGAGGCCCAGAGAGGTCGACTGAGGTGTTCAGAATGACACAGCTGGACCTCGATAGTGATAGAATTGGGCCTAGAGCTTGGCCTTCCACCAACCAGATGCTGTGAGGCGGTTCTGAAATCGGACATGTGGTCTTTGAGCCCTGCTTTATTGTGTGAGTAGAGAGGTCATGCAGCCTGCTCCCCACCCCCCACCATGCCCCCTGGGCGCTCATCCATGGTGCTAATGACAGTTGTGTGGGGAGGGCCTCGGGGAGACAGCACCTTCCAGCATCAGCCATGGGCAGGTGGTCTGCAGGACCAGGTCTTTGGCACCCCAACAGACCATTCTGAAGGGCTCTTCCAGTGGGCTGTGGCTCCCCCAGGCAGCTGCCTAGCCTTTGTTCTGGGGGATTAAACATAAGCCTTATTAATCATGGTTGTTATGACAAGGAGGGCATATGGTCCCATCAGAAGTGGGTAGTGGGCTATCAACAAAATGGTGTTAAGAGAGACAGACAAGTCGTGGAGTCTAGACTGGATGATTGGGCCTTTTAAGCTCTCCTTTTGGCGCCTGAGAGTGGCTGGCAAAGGCCTCCAGACTGAAAGTCCTTGAGTGACCCTCAGAAACCAGGGGACAACTGACCCACAGGTCCCAGCTGGAAGCCAGAGGACCAGCGAGCCTTCATTTTTTTGCTTCGGGCCATTGTGGCATCTTGGGCAGGACAGTTCCTCCTTTTGTAGGACCGTCCTGAGCATTGCAGGACCTGGGGTGCCTCCTGGACCCCTCCCCTCAGAGTGCTGGTCGCCCTGCCCCCAGCCATCATGGCAGCCAGAAATGTCCCCGTGGGTTCCCAGACGCTCCCAGAAGAGCCGGCGCATGCGGAGGTGAGGGACCTGGGCCCGATCCCTGAGACAGACCGCCTGGTTTGTGTCCTGACCAGCGGAGAAAGAGCAGGCGGTAAGGGGCCTTCGGTCGTTCCCTGGAGGGATCTTTAGTTTTCTTTTGTTTCTGCTGGAGATGGGCGGATGGATGGGAACAGTGACAGCTACTAATGCGTTATTTCACTTGCTTCTCATCATTCCACGGAGTAAGGAAGAGTCTTACCTTTTTGGTACAGATGAGCAAACAGAAAATAGAAATTTTTGTGTGCAGTGGACCCTCATCCTTCACTGCGATTGTGACTGCAGTATTCTAGTCCGTGCCTCAGAAGCATCTAAGGCAGTAGCTGTCAACCTGTGTGATGCATCCGCACCCACCTGGGGATTTGTTGTAAATGCACATTACCAGGCCCCGTCCCAGTCCTGCTGAATCAGAAGCCGGGGGGAGGGGGAGGAGGGGGGAGCCTCTGCATTTTTTTTTAAGTATTTAAATTATTTTTTTAAAGATTACTTGTTTATTTACCAGAGAGAGAATACAAGCAGGAGGAACTGCAGAGGCAGAGGGAGAAGCAGGCTCCCCACCGAGCAAGGAGCCTGATGTGAGACTCGATTCCAGGACCCTGGGATCCTGACGTGAGCCCAGGCAGACGCTTAACCAACTGAGCCACCCAGGCATCCCAGGCAGCTGCATTTTTAATAAACTCGTCAGGTGCTTTTTGGTGTATGAGTTTCCTGTGGCTGCTGTAACAGTCACCACAGACCAGATGGCTTGAAAATCTACCCAGGTATTCTGTCACAGTTCTAGAGGTTAGAAGTACCGAATGAGCCCTGCTGGACTCCTACCTGGGTGCTAGGGCAGCTTCTCTTGGAGGATCCAAGGGAGAGTCTGTTTCCTTGCTTTTCCGGCTTCTAGAAGTGACGTCACCTTCTTCCTCATGTGACGGTCTTACAAGGATGGTCTTACAAGGACGCTTATGGTTACATTTAGGGCTGACCAGATAATCCAGGATGATCTCCCTCCCTCCAGACCTTTGACTTACTCACGTAAGGTGACATGTACAGGTTCTGGGAATTAGGACACAGACAGGACCTCTTTCAGGAGCATTCTTTAGCCTGTGACACTCCGCTAGCCCAGACTGTGGAAGTTCATGATCTAGGCCCCGGGGTGCGGGTTGCTTAATGCTGGCTACATGTTCAAACTACCTGAGGAGCTTTAAGAAAACAAACCTTGCCCTGCCCAGTGAATCAAGTCTCTAGAATCTGCGACTGGGCTTTGGTTTTGAAAGCTCCCCGAGGGACTCTCAGATCCAGGAGCTGCCCCAGGGGGAGCACCGGGAAGATTCCTGCTCTCGTCCTACAAGTGGAGAGCTCTACAGAATACAGTAAGTGGTGAGGAAGAGGCTTCTCAAAGAAAAAAACCTGGCAATTTCAGGAGGCAAACTGTATCTTCAAGAGGGTGTTTGCCCATTAGAATAACATCCTGATTTCGAGTGAGGAGGTCTGTTCAGTAAAAGCGATGGATGTTCTGAGCCCTCAGGTTTTCTCTGACCCAAATATCACATTTCTGTGTTAGTGTGCTGGAGCCGCCCTAACAAAGTACTGGGCACTGGGTGGCTTAAGCCACGGAAATGTCTTTCTTGAGAGTCTTGAGTCGGGAAGACCAAGGTCAAGGTGGGGCCACCGGTCAGAGTGGATTAGGGCCCATGATTATCAAAGATCCTCTTTCCAAAAAACCGTTACATTCTGAGGTATTGGGTGTTGGGGCTTTCAACACAGGATTTGGGGAGGGGACCGGTGGAGCCCCTAACCATCACCTGCAGAGGCGGCTCACAGACAGGCACGTCTTATCCAAAATGGAGCCACCGGCAGTCTCTGTGGACCGTATTGAAGGTTTTGAACAGGCCACCCAGGCTGAGACATTTGGCCACTCTCTCCCCACACAGCTGGGCTTCCGGGATTTTACAAGGCCCTGGGAGGCTCCAAGCCAGGTTGGCTCAGTAAAGGGAGAACCTTTGTCTGTGGCGCTTGCCAGATATGTCCGTGCCAACCAGAGCTAAAGGCCTGAAGTGCTCAGGGATCAACGCCAGCTTGAGCTCTGGTCCTGTCACCTCATCATGAGTTTGAAGCACTTAGAGGCAGCCCACTTCCCTGGCATGAGCTAGCCTCAGCTGCTTGGGCAGAGAATGAGAATGCCATCATGGAGTGTTAGGTTCTCTAAGGTAGCGTATGCAGGCCTCAGAGTGATGGTGAGGGGTTCTTGAAACCAAGTGGGATATGTGAGGTCTCCTGGGTCCAGGTACTAGGGGAAATAGACATAGAGTACGGGTTCATAGGAGCCCTTTCAGCATTGCCAGAAATTACCATTCTGGCCAGGTTAAGCCAACATTTAGATAAAGTGCTTTTGCACTCTCAGGGAGGAAGTTAAACCCTCTTCTCTCTCTCTCTTTTTTTTTTTTTTTTTAAAGATTTTTATTTATTTATTTCACAGAGGGAGAGAGAGCACAAGGAGGCAGAGAGGCCGGCAGAGAGAGAGGGGGAAGCAGGCTCCCTGCTGAGCAGAGAGCCTGATGTGGGCCTCGATCCCAGGACTCTGAGATCATGACCTGAGCCGAAAGCAGAGGCTTTAACCCACTGAGCCACCCAGGCGCCCAAACCCTCTTCTCTTTTAAAGGAAATAAACTCCGTGGTTTATCAGTGGGAAAGTGCGGGATGAACCAATAGCTGTTAAAAGTTGACATTGACCACGATTGACCAGGGGTTCTCTGTTTCAGAACTCTATCTCATGTAAGGAAGCCCTGGCTGGGCAGGATTGGCCCAGAAATTCCATTCCGGTCCTCAAATCTACTTCTAGGCTGTCTAGGATAACCTGGACTGAAGGGCTGAAGCTTCTGGCCCAGGAGGCCTGGTAAGGTCTTGTCGTTGCTTCCTAAGTGTGGAGAGGGTCCCTGATGGAGAGGCCGCTCCCTTTTGAGGTGTTTGCTTAGATCGCTTGCTCTGTGACCTTGGCCCAAAACTTGACCTCTCTGAGCATCAGTTTCCTCAGTACATGGAGAGAGTAAAACTTTCCTGGTGGAGTGTGATGTAATAAAGGACTCCAGGGGATTTGGGGAGGCAGTTCATCATAGCAGTTGTGCATGACCTGGGTTCCTATTCCGACTTTCCTTCTTATGATTTATTCTTGGGCAAGTTTCTTAATTTGATGCTTTTCCCTTGTCTTTGGGAAAATGGGTATAATACTGGAGGGCGTATCTTACTGGGTGGTTGTGAAGATCAAATGAGGTAAAGTGACTGGAGCATGTAGCACAGTGCCTGGGACACGTAAGTACTCAGACACAGTGACTTTTTTTTTTCAAAGATTTTATTTATTTGAGGAGAGAGAGTGAGAGAGAGCATGCGAGGGGAGAAAGTCAGAGGGAGAGGTAGGCTCCCCGTGGAGCTGGGAGCCTGATGCGGGGCTCGATCCCAGGACTCCAGGATCATGACCTGAGTCGAAGGCAGTCGCTTAACCAATGAGCCGCTCAGGCGCCCCCGCAGTGACTTTATTACCAAGGCAGGTATGAGTCAGCTGTTGAATTTAGAGGCTGCAGGTGTCACGAATTAGGCCGTGGTGCTTGAGAGTTCCATCTTAGTTGTACTTTGCTTTGGAGCCAGCAGGTGGCGCCATTGCCCCATCCTGGCACGGGTGGCCGCCCTCTGCTGCAGGAAAATGGTTAGAAGCGCATTTCCCGGTGTGGTAGTATGCAGTGTCTACACTTGTCCTGTATACTTTGCAAGATGCGACTTTCTGTAAACAACTGGAGCTGGTTGGGGGACTGGGCATGCTCGCCTACAAATAATTCCAGTGCCAGAGACCTGGTCCCAGCCTCTCAGGGAAGCATCAGCAGCTCTTGCTTTCATGCTCAGTACCTGTTCCTCTCGGAGGGCTGTTACCCACTGCCTAATGCAGTCATGCAGCCGGGGTGCTGTGGACTGAAGCTTGGGGCTGCTAACCGTGGGCTCAAGGGCACTGAACTTCGGCAGGACCCCTGGTTGGCATTTCTTAATCACTGCTGCAGTGCTGGGCTAGCTTGCCCCAGACTGAGAGGTGGTTTCACAACAGTCAGTTTTGTTGTGTATGTGCAAGTTTGAGAGTCCAGTGTTAAATCCAGAATGTGAGATGCCATGGCCCAGGGGACATCCAGAAATAGCAAAGTCCAAGTGGTAATAAGCCTTAAAAAGGCGGGGGGCGGGGGGGGGCAGAAGTTTTCAAGAGCAATGGAATCCCCCAGGATTATACTGAGAATAATTTCAGAGTCAGCAGTTCAGCTTTGTGACCTGGGGCGATGATGCAGAGATGTATGAAATGAGGGATAAAATGGAGAAGGCAGCTGGAGGAGGGATTGGGATTGTATAAAACCGATTTACAATTTTTTTTCTAGTGGATGGGCATGATTTAAGGGTGCTGACTTAAACGAACACGTCTGTTGACTTAAACACCGTAATATTGGCTAGTCTTATGATGATCTGTGGTGGCAGTGTAGGAGAGAGAGGTGGGGTTGGCCCAGTGTAACCTGCTGTGGTTTCAACAATGTACCACAAGGTGGCACCAACTTCAAAAACTGGTTTGGCCTCTTTAGGAAGTTGTGGGGACAGTTTTAAAGTTCTGAATCGTGTAGTAGCGGTTCTTCAGTCAGATCTCAATAAATCGCCCCTCCTGTGTTTTTTTGTTTGTTTGTTTCCAGAAAATGGGGGACTAGAGAGGTAGCCACTTATAATAATATAAAATCAACTTGTGTAATCTGATCTGAAAATTATTCAGGTGTTAGTGACTTCTCAACCTAGATTTTTTTTTTCTCAAGGAGCTGCTGTCTTTCATTGAGTAGAAATTTTACTCAAGGGCGCCTGGGTGGCTCAGTGGGTTAAAGCCTCTGCCTTCGGCTCAGGTCATGATCTCAGGGTCCTGGGATCGAGGCCCGCATCGGGCTCTCTGCTCAGCAGGGAGCCTGCTTCCTCCTCTCCCTGTCTCTCTGCCTGCCTCTCTGCCTACTTGTAATCTCTCTCTCTGTGTCACATAAATAAATAAAATCTTTAAAAAATAAAAAGAAATTTTACTCAAGTGGCAATAGATTTAAAGCTTTTCATTAAAAAAAAATGCTCAGGTCACTTTCCATTTGGTTTCTAATAAAGTGTCCTCACTCTAACTGTCACTGGTAATTTAAATACTGTTTTTCCTTTAGGAACTATCAGCCGAGAGAAGCCTTAATAATTTCCATCATTTAATTTTTAGTTAACAATTCAGTTAATATTTAGCTGACTCTGTAACTTTTCTTGTTTGTGTTTCTTAGTCATCAAATTAGATTAATTCTGGAGTTGCAGGACCAGGTTCCTGTAACTCTGATTAGCCCTCAAAGACAAGGGCTGGTAAGTTCATCCCTGGAAAATGCAACAACTCTTAACTTAAAAAAAAAAAAAATTTAGAACTGCCTCTGCATTACTTATTTATATTTACATATAGGAATGTAATCCTACTATAGGAAGGATAGTTTGATTTTATAAATATACATGAGACTAACTTTCCATGCTCTTCCAGACTCTTCTATCCATGATCTCTTACAACTCTGTGATTTTAGTGGCATAGGAAAGAAAATCTTTCTCATTTCTTTATCAAGTGGTATAAATGAGGAGGAAACATGACCCACTGGGTATCCAGAATATTTTCTGTCCTAGAGGTCTTTTGAACATTCCTTATTCTATAACCCATTTAGTAGAAAAAATAAAATTAGTTAGAAAGTACTGTCTGCAACCACATGCCTATATTTTAGGTTTGGTTTTCTAACTTAAGCTAGCTAAAGTTACCTCTCTGTGCTAATGTGTTATTCGCATAGTAAGAAATAAATGTTACATAGTCCACATATAGTCCTTTTATCCCTGCTCTGCTTATTTCTGCTTTAGGGAGGGCCCTCAAATATTTATTGAATGGGTGCTTGTTTTCCAGTAATTTGCAGTTTTTAAAAACGCCTGGGGCTGGGAAGAGTTAAGGTGGTGGAGAAGTAGGGGATCCCAAGTTCATCTGGTCCCTGGAGTTCAGGTAGATAGCTATCAAAGCATTCTGAACACCTGCTAGCTCAGCTGGAGATCTAAGAAAAGAATAGCTGCAGTTCTACAAAGAGAAAAGCGACCACTTTCTGCAAGGTAGGAGGTGCGGAGGTGGGAATCCGAGATGGTATATGGGAAGATAAACCATGGGGGGAGGGAGCCTCTGTCAGCCCGCTACCGGCTAGTGATAGGGCAGTGGAGCACAAAATCGGAACTTCCAGAAGTCCATTCTGGTGAGGGGACTTCCCTGCCTGCAAGGTACTTGGGTGGAGAAGCAGGGACCGTGTGGTGTGAGGATCTCCGGGGTCACAGAAGACCGGGGGTGCCTGAGGGCAGCAGAGCTCCGAGGCATCAGAGTGGGGAAGCCAGCCACGATCAGAGAGCCCAGGAGTGGCTCTCAGCTTGGGATTGTGATAAATTGCTCGCTCTGCGAGCAGCAGAACCGGCAGGACCCCCCTCCCTGCAGGGTAGAGATAGAGGGAACATACGTCAGTATCACAGAGGCCATCTACGAAAACCCCCCAGCTAATACCATCCTCAGTGGGGAAAAACTGAGAGCTTTCCACTAAGGTCATGAACACGGCAGGATGTCCGCGCTCACCACTGTTACTCAACATAGTACTGGAAGTCCCAGCCTCGGCAGTCAGACAACAAAAAGAAAATAAGGACATCCACATTGGCAAAGAAGCCAAACTCTCAGTCTTCGCAGACGACATGACACTCTATGTAGAAAGCCCAAAAGACTCCATCCCAAAATTGATAGAAGTCATACAGGAATTCAGCTAAGTGGCAGGATATAAAGTCAAGGCACAAAAGTCAGTTGCATTTCTGTATACTAACAATGAGGCAGAAGAAAGAGAAATTAAGGAGTTGATCCCATTAACAATTGCACCCAAAATCATAAGACATCTAGGAATAAACCTAACCAAAGAGGTAAAGGATGTGTATAGAACACTCATGAAAGAAATTGAGGAAGACAAAGAAATGGAAACACATTCCATGCTCATGGAATGGAAGAACAAATACTGTTAAAATGTCTGTGCTACCCAAAGCAATCTGCACATTCAGTGCCATCCCTATCAAAATACCGTCAGCATTTTTCATGGAGTTGGAACAAACAGTCCTAAAATTTGTATGGAACCAGAAAAGACCCCGAATAGCCAAAGGAATGTTGAAAAAGAAATCCAAAGCTGGTGGCATCACAATTCCAGACTTCAGTCTCTTTTACAAAGCCATAATCATCAAGACAGTATGGTACTGGCACAAAAACAGACACATAGATCAGTGGAACGGAATAGAGAACCCAGAAATGGAACCTCAGCTCTGTGGTCAACTAATCTTCGACAAAGCAGGGAAGAATATCCAATGGAAACAAGACAGTCACTTCAACAAACGGTATTGGGAAAATTGGACAGCCACATGCAGAAGAATGAAACTGGACCATTTCCTTATACCACACACAAAAATAGACTAAAAATGGATGTAAGACCTCAATGTGAGACAGGAATCCATCAAAATCATAGAGGAGAACACAGGCAGCAAGCTCTTTGACCTCAGCCGCAGCAACTTCTTCCTAGACACATCACCAAAGGCAAGGGAAATGAAAGCAAAGTACTCTGTAAAAAGTTTTACAGAGCAAAGGAAACAGTCAACAAAACTAAAAGGCAACCTACAGAATGGGAGAAGATACATGCAAATGACATATCAGATAAAGGGCCAGTATCCGAATCTATAAAGAACATAACAAACTCAACACCAAAAAAAACAAAAAAAACAAAAAAAAAAAACCCAAAAAATCCAGTCAAAAAGTGGACAGAGGAATACATGAACAGATATTTCTCCAAAGAAGGCATCCAATAGCTAATAGACACATGAAAAAATGCTCAATATCACTCGGTATCAGGGAAATACAAATCAAAACCACAATGAGATAGCACCTCACATCAGCCAGAATGGCTAAAATTAATAACTTAGGAAACAGCAAATGTTGGCAAGGATGCAGAGAAAGGGGAACCCTCTTAACACTGTTGGTGGGAATGCAAGCTGGTGCAGCCACTGTGGAAAACGGTATGGAGGTTCCTTGAAAAGTTGAAAATAGAGCTGCCCTACGACCAAGCAAGTGTACTCCTAGGTATTTACCCAAAGGATACAAACATAGTGATTCGAAGGGGCGCATGCACCCCAATGTTTATAGCAGCAATGTCCGCAATAGCCAAACTATGGAAAGAGTTCAGATGTCCATCAACAGATGAATGGATAAAGAAGGTGTGGTATATAATATATATAGTATATATAGTATACAATGGAATACTATACAGCCATCAAAAGAAACAAAATCTTGCCATTTGCAGTGATGTGGATGGAACTAGAGGGTATTATGCTAAGCGAAATAAGTCAATCAGAGAAAAAATTATCGTATGATATCATATGATCTCTCTGATATGAGGAGTTTGAGGGGCAGGGCAGGGGGTCATGGGGGTAGGGAGGGAAAAAATAAAATAAGATGGGATCGGGGAGAGAGACAAACCATAAGAGACTCTTAATGTCGTGAAAGAAGCTGAGGGTTACTGGGGGGTGGGGGTGGGGATAGGGTGCATGGGTTATGGACATTGTGGAGGGTTTGTGCTGTGGTGAGTGCTGTGAAATGTGTAAGCCTGATGATTCACAGACCTGCACCCCTGGGGCAAATACTACATTATAGATTAATTTAAAAAAAAATGAAAAAAAGATGTGAGGTATATACATACACACAAACACACACATATATATGTGCAATGGAATATTAGCCATCAAAAAGACCCCACGAAATCTTGCCATTTGCAATGATATGGATGGACCTAGAGGGTATTATTTAAGCAAGGTAAGTCAGAGAAAGACAAATACCATGCGATTTCACTCTTGTGGAATTTAAGAAACAAAAGAGATGAACATGGGGGAGGGAAGGAAAAATAAAATAAGATGAAAATAGAGAGGGAGGCAAACCATAAGAGACTTTGAACTCTAGGAAATAAACTGAGGGTTGCAGGTGGGGGATATGGTAACTGGGTGTTGGGCATTAAGGAGGGCACGCGATGTAATGAGCACTGGGTGTTATGTGCAACTGATGAGTCACTGAATTCTGCCTCTGAAACTAATTTTTTTAAAAAGTGACTAGGGCGTAGCAGGAATGGAGAAGAACGTATATATATGAATAAATGAATTTGCTTAAAGTGATGATTTTGTTTCTAATGAAAAATGACCAAATATGTTGTCTTTTTATTGTCTCCTTTAGATTGGAATAATTGGTGGAACAGGCCTGGATGATCCAGAAATCTTAGAAGGAAGAAGTGAAAAATATGTGGATACTCCATTTGGCAAGGTTAATATCCATCCTTTTGATGGAGACATGCCAGCTTTTTCCTTTCTTCTTATTGGTTTGGTTTTTACGTTAAAAAAAGAAAAAAAAATACACACACACACACACATATATGTATATACACGTGTGTGTGCTTATTTTTATTTATATTTACACTTGGGGTGGGGAGTGGTTATGCCTGGGTGGCCCAGTTGGTTAAGCATCTGCCTTCAGCTCGGGATCAAGTCTCACATGGGGCTCATTGCTCAGCAGGGAGCCTGTTTCTCCCTCAGCCTGCCACTCCCCCTGCTAGTGCTCTCTCTCCTTCTCTTACAAATAAATAAATAAAATCTTTAAATAAATATATATATATATATTTTTAAATTGTTTTTGTCCTGGAAGCGCAGGGCTCTCTGTCCCAGGCTGAGAGGGCCCAGCAGTCCTGTCATTTTGTTCTACCAGCTGAGACAGTGTCCCTAAGAATGCCTTGGACCCCACAAGATTGAGAACATGCACGTATAACTTCTCAGTTTTTATCTCTAGAAGCCAGAGACTTTCAGAGATAGCAACTGTTTACCTTCAGATCACTGCATTCAAATTAGCTTCTGATCTGGGGCCTGTTGGTCTTCCACATTAATTATGGGGACATTCAGCAAACAGGAACAAATAATGCAAAGTGGCCTTTTATTAGTAAGCCCTACCCCAAGGGGCCAGGGGTTGAGTTGGTGGGGGATTTCCTGAGGATCTGGAAAGCAATAGCACAAACTAGAAATAAAACACTCCTCCTTTTCTGTTAAAAGGGGGCTGCTGCTTCTCCCCACTCCTGTGTCATCCAGCTAGGATGAGGTCTCTGCCTTCTCCTAATTCCATAGTGCTGCTTCCAGATACAGCAATCCTTCTGGTCCTCCTCCGAGGATCCCTGTATGCAGCAGTTCCCGCCCAACCCTCCTTTCCAGCCAAGGCTTTTGAGTGACCTCATGTTCTCTAAGTCCTGCTCTCAGCTTGGCTCATCTCATGGCCTCATCTTTTCTGACCCCTCTGCAGTTCTCAAGACCTTCCCCTTCGTTACCCCAGGTCATCCCATGGCCATCTTAGACTTGGGTAACATGGCAAGTGGTTCCTGGGCTGAGTTCTTAAATTCTGTGACAGTTCCCTCCTTACTGCATTGCACCCTTGCACCTGTTCTTGGACCTGCCAGATACCCTCGACACAGCTGTATTTGACCAGCATGACAGCGGAGTCCCCCGGGGGTGCTTGCTACAAATAGCTCTTACTAAGTGGTACCTGCCCACGCACCTGAGGCCCCCTCCCGCTCCTGCGAACCCCGTGCCTGCAGTGGCCTCAGTGTTTATGGGGGGATTACATCGGTCAAATCCGGACTCTCTTACTTCTTTCAAGTGTATCTTCCAAGTTTCCATGGATCCCATTGGGCTGAAAGATTGAAATGGCAGTTTTTAAATTTTTTGTATGTGAATGTTTTCAAGTCATTGGGTTGTAACCATTCTTCATTACGTTCAGCCTTCTGATGCCTTAATTTTGGGGAAAATCAAGAATGTCGATTGCGTCCTCCTTGCAAGGTAAGATATTTCAAGCTTTTTGAATGTTGCTACTAAAGGAGGGTTTAAATTTTACTCAGAACCTGGAGAGAGTAAGGGCGTGGGCTTGAGTTTTTAGGGTTGGTAGACTTAGAGCATCTCATCACCTTTATTTACTGCTTATGGTTTTGGTGTAAATTATAGTGACTTTGGAGGTCAGAGAGCTCACCCCACTCCCCTAGGCTGGGAAAGTGGTTAGAATAATCAATCAGGCAATACAAAGAGTCTGACTAAAATTGAAGCTTCTGGGGCGCCCAGGTGACTGGGTTAAGCCACTGCCTTCGGCTCAGGTCATGATCTCAAGGTCCTGGGATCGAGCCCCACATCAGGCTCCCTGCTCAGCGGGGAGCCTGCTTCCCCCTCTACCTCTGCCTGCCTCTCTGCCTGCTTTGTGATCTCTCTCTTTCTGTCAAATAAACAAATAAAATCTTTAAAAAATAAAAAAGAAATTAAAATTGAAGCTTCTGGTTTCAGTTTAACTGCGAGAGGAAAGGTGCTTTCCCTTGTTTAATATTTTTCTTCTAATTAACTAGATAAAGTGCTTCATTCACGACCCCTTGTGTGGTAATAGTTACAGGTTTGCAGGGAGTGAGTTCCCCGTGGTATCCACACTCTGTGTCCCTGACAAGACTAGTGCCGTTCCACTATTACCGAGGGGGCAAATCATGTTTACCACACGGTTGGCAGTTAGACCACATGTATTAGTTTTCTCATGCTCTGAACAAATTACCACAGGTTGAGCCGCTTCAAACACAGTGTCCCACGTTTTCTCAGCATCGGGAGTGTGGGCACAGCTTAGCTGGCTCCTCTGCTCAGGGTTACACAAGGTCACACAAGGTTTACTCAGGGACTTGTTTTCTTCCGGAGCCCCAGTTTCTCCGTCAGGCTTACCTTCGTGGTGGCAGAATTCAGTTCCTCACAGTTGTAGGCCTGAGGCCTTCAGCTCCTGTAGGCTTGTCCATGGTGCCTGTCACGTGGTGCCCTCTCGTGATAGTGGCTTGCTTCCTCGAGGCCGGCAGGAGGGGCTCTCTGGGGCGGGCTGATGAGGTGGCCCCTGATTGTGGGGGTGACCCCTAGCACCTTTGGTGGAGCCCATTGGCCGGAAGCAAATCTCAGGTCCACCTACAGTGGAGGGAGGAGGGAATTACAACACTGAGCATGAAAATGGGGATCAGCCTAGAGTCTGTCTGCCACACTACATTTTTGAAACAGAAGTGCTCTGCTGAGTCCAGTGAAACCCAGTTTTAGTTTCAGGTGGTCGCCTGGGGTCGATTTCAGGCAACTTTCTTTGTTGGTCCACGGTCGTTGCTGGAGGGTTGATTGATTTTTTTTCCAGGCTCCAAGAGAAAGCAGCTGGTGGTGTGGCCCTCCGCTGAGGGTTTTGTTACACTCCTGCCCATTGAACTGAATTGCGTTGGACAGTGAACTGTTTGTCCCTTGAATGCAAGTGTTTCCTGATGACTTCGGGTTTTTGAATTTCTTTTGAAAATTTTTATTAGTGTTTTGGAGACCAGCCTTAGGAAAATGCAGACACTGTGTGTTCATGGACCTCCACCTTCTGAGAGGTCGTCTGTGCACTCAGGGTAAGAACCCTGATAGGCTGTGCCTGTCTGAAATTATGGCCAAAGCATTTTGATGTTTTTCCCAGTTCTGTTGGTGAACAGAAAAGACATTAAAGTTTTTCTTCTAGTATTAACACGGGATGATACAAGAGATATTTAATAACAACCCTGTGGTACAGGTAATATGATTAACCATTTTCCAGGTGGAAAAACATTGGACTGAGAGCAGCGAGTGGCTCTGAGGAGGTCACGTCACTAGTAAACGGTGAAGCTAGGATTGAACCCAGATACTTTGACTCCAAAACCCAAACTTACTCGTCATTGTTGAAAGTGAGATTTTTGTGTGTTCACCTGCTTCCTTGAAAGCCTGTTTCCTGCATTATCACACGTAAAGGACATTGGACTTGACACTTGGCCTTTCTGTGGCAGACCATCATTGCACCATGATATTGGTATTGGTAGTTTGTCAAGCAGCCCAGAATGATTTTAGCTCTCGATGAGATACTGCTTATATAAGTCTTTTGTCTAACATGTGAATTTTTAAAAAATAATTTTAGAAACCGGGTTCCCTTGACTGGGCATTTACTGGCGCTCCTGGTCATGTTCTGTATCCCACCCAGCAAGGAGCACAGACAGGGCCTCACCCTCTCGGGGCTGATTCTAGCGGGAAAGAAGGACACAGAAAAGGAACTGTTGTTTGAGTTACCAACAGAGGGTAGAAAGAAAAGGGGATAGCAATGTGACTTTGACTCAGCGGTCGTGGAAAGCACTTCTCTTTGGAAGTGACATTGGCATGGAGACCTCAGTGGGCTGGAGACCTGAGCAGGAATGAGCGAGAAGGCCAATGAGGCTGACTTGGAATAAGAGCTGAGGTTGCATTGTGACACAGGTGCCCGAGTGACATGAGGGCCATGGTTAGGCGTTTGGATTTTATTTGAAGTGTGGTAGGAAGCCATTGGTGGTTGTATTAGTTTGCTCGAGCTGACGCAGACTGGGTGGACACAGAAATTTGCTCACAGTTCTGGAGGCTAGAATTCCAAGATCGGGGTATCAGTGGGATTGGTTCCTTCTGAGGGCTTGGGGGTGTGGGGGAAGGAACTATTCCAGACCCCTCTTGTTTGGGCTCGTGGATGGCTGTCTTCTCTCTGTATCATCACACCTTCTTCCCAGTGTGCAAGTCTGTGTCCAGATTTCCTTCTCTTGTAAGGACATGGGATCGGAGTCCACCCTAATGACCTCGTTGTAACTTCATTACCATATTAAAGACCCTCTCTGCAAGTACAGTTGCATTCTGCACTCTGGGGATTAGGACTTTAAAATATGAACTCTGGTGGGGGGAGGGGACACCATTCAGCCACTAACAGTGGTCATGCGTGACGTGACTAGTTCTTGGATGAAACTTGCTAGTGTCCTAACACCTGGGAGCTCTCAATTATTTTTGAAAGCTTATTTGCTAACTTACTTGCGTAATCAGACGAAGGAATGAGAGTCACCTGGAAACTTGAGTTTCTCCTTCGATTTTGTATCTTTCTCCTTTGATTTTGTATCTCTCTGGCACCTCTTGTTTTCCGTGTTGTGGCTCATGTGAAACCATCTGCCTCAGATTCTGAGGTGTTGGGCGCCAGAGGATAGACACAGTACATCTTCATACCGGCTCTTGATAGGAAAATAAATACATACCATGTAAAGGCGGCCTGCACTTGAAGACCGAGTGGTTTGTATTTACAGTAGGCTAGTTATTCCCTGGCCTCGGCCCATGAAAGTGCTTTGATGGAAAGTGCTGGAAGGCGCTGCCATAAACTGAGCTTTCTCTTCTGACAGCATTCGAGTGCCCTGCTCGCTCACCGGCTGCATTCACTCCTTCCCACAGGCACGGGAGACAGCATACCATCATGCCTTCAAAAGTCAACTACCAGGCGAACATCTGGGCTCTGAAGGAGGAGGGCTGTACACACGTCATAGTGACCACGGCCTGCGGCTCCTTGAGGGAGGAGATTCAGCCCGGCGATATCGTCATTATTGATCAGTTCATCGACAGGTGAGCAGGTCCTCCCAGGTGCTCGAGGCTCGGGGGAGATGGTTCCCCACTCAAATGGAGGTTGTGTGGGGGCCTGGGAGAGGAGTGGAGGGCAGGCCCACAGATGTGCTCGAAGCTTTGTATTGTGGGAAGGTTTTAAGCAGCTGCAGACCAGAGTAAGAATCGGCTGTCCGGTGACCAGTTCCCAGCTCTGCCGTTTCTCAGTTCGCTGTGATCTGTAATGTGAATAGATAGGAGCTCTCGTAGACACACGCAGATCACTTCATGTTTCCTTAGTGTTCACTGTCTAGACATCGCTCCCCTGTTGTTTTTTAAGTTGGTTTTTTCAACTAAGGTTCCAGAGAGGGTCCACTCATGACACATATGAGCTAATCATGTTTCAGCCACCTCCTTTTCCCTTTTTTCTTGTTGTCCTGTAGTGTCCCCGGTCCAGATTTTATGGACTGCCTCCCTAAGTGTCAGTGTTTTCCCCGACCCCGTGTTTGCTGTAAACCAGTCGGTAGTTCTGGAGGCCCGATGAGAACCGGGTCCACATTCTTGGCAAGAACCCTCCTTCCTGTATCATATCGGCAGGCATGTAATGTCCAGTTGTCTTTACGTGGTGGTGTGATCAACCAGTTGGTTCAAGAGCTAGGGACATTTTTATTATTTAATTATACAAGTAATATTTAACATTCCTTTACCGAAAAAAAAAAATTCAGCAGTAATAGACTGCTATGATCCTGGACTATTTCTGAATTTAGAAATAGTTGAAGAGTGGGTCCCATTGGTTAAGTGTCCTATCTCTGGGTTTCAGCTCAGGTCATGATCTTGGGGTCGTGAGATCAAGCCCCGCATCAGGCTCTACCCTCAGCACGGAATCTGCTTGAGATTCTCTCTCCCTCTCCCCTTCCCCCCCTCCCCGCTCTCTCTTTCTAAAACAAACAAACAAATAAAATCTTAAAAAAGAAAAAATAGTTGAAGAAATCACAAGGGAAAGTGGTGGTCTCCTAGGGATCCCTTTCCATTGCCCCCTGTCCCCCTACAATTCCTGGTGAGAGGAACCACCTCCCGAGGAACTCCAGATAGAGATAGGTGGCTACACTCTGCGCCTTGCATCAGTGGTGGGGAGAAGTAGCAGGGAGTTTAAGCCGTCTGGTGGCTCCTCCTGAAGTCCCCACATGATCACCTCTGTCCATCTCCCCCCCCACCTCTGCTGTTGCCAAACTTAATCCATCCACCCAAGTGCCGCCCCCACCGCTTCCACGGGAGGAGAGTTCATTCAGTCTAGTTCTCTGTGTTTTCTGTCCGTCAGGGATCTGCTCTAATTTAGAGTCCATCAGAGGCATTCCTGATTGTTTCCCGCTAGAGTGAAACTGTTAGGTAGAACTCTATGAAACTGACCATTCTCTAGGTTAGAAATGGTTGAATATCAACAGTTTCTTGTGCCTCAGCCTAATAATGGGGGTAGACTGAAATCCTTATATGTCCTTCACCTATCATTTTTCCTATTATTTTTTTAGCACCTGGCACTATGTATGTATTGTTCATCTTTCCCTCTAGAACATAGGTTGTGTGAGGGCAAAGACCCTATTTGCCACTTTACCCCTAACACACACACGCTCAGTTAGTATTTTTAGGGCAACTGTATGAACATGATCATTCGAAGGAAGAGGGAGGCTTTAATTCTTGATCAAGATCTCTGTGGTTGTCAAAGTCCATGTGTTTGGAGGTAACGACTTAAGAAAATGGTTGTAATATGCTTGTTCAATAAAGCAGAGTACATGGGGCGCCTGGCTGGATCAGTCAGTAGAGCGTGGGACACTTGATCTCAGGGTCATGAGTTCAAGCCCCACAGTGGGCGTGGGGCCTTCTTAAAAAAATAAAGCAAAGTACAAAACTCTCTATTCAGACTGATCCAGATTTAGAAAGTATCACAGAAGATCCTGGAAAGAAAAGTCTGACCTGGGTATTAAGCCTCAGATTAATTTGTTACTTAAATGGTGTAAGTGTACACTCACATTTGCTAGATCTTTTCCTCATATGTAGTAAATGTAGATGTTTCACATACTAGCTCTTTCAAGAAAGCAGTTGGAGCAGAAAGATGGAGAATAAAAAAGAGACAGGTGTTGCCTCCTATCTGGTTTCATTCTGTCTTAGCAGTCCTTAGCCGTGTAACCTTAAGATCCTCTGGTATCTGTTTTTTATGTGCTGTGTGGATAACCTCACTCCTTACTCTTTTTTTTTTCTTTTTAAAGATTTTATTTATTCGAGAGAGCGTGAGTGAGAGGGTGAGAGAGAGCATGAACAGAGCAGAGGAAGAGGGAGGAGCAGGCTCCCCACTGAGTAGGAGCCCAATGCGGGGCTCCGTCCCAGGACCCCAAGATCATGACCTGAGCCACGCAGACGCCGCTGACTCCTCACTCTCACCTTGGAGGTTCAGAGTCTCTAGCAAGTACCTTTTATGGGATCTAGCACCTGCTACCTCCCCAGGACATGGGTGCCCTTATCGTGAACGTGGCGTGTTGGCTGGAGGGGTCTGGAGTTAACACTATTCAGTAACAGCAGAAGAAACGTTCTCTTAAAAGGAGGATCCCTAAGGGAATATCATTTAGAAGAAATCTCAAGTTTTATATGGATGGCATATTACAATGGTAACATTTTGGGTTTATTGGGCGAGATAAGATATTAAAGCTAAATTTACCTCTTTTCCTTTTTTAATGCAACTGTTAGAAAATTTAAAATTGCATTGGGTGGCTTGTGTTCGATGGCTGTTGGACAGTGTTTCTGAATGCTGTGGCCGCCAGCTGAGTCACTTCACCAGGCTTGGGCGCGTACGTGATTTACCATATGTTTGTCTTGTAGCAGGAGAGAGTCGGCACGTTTTGCCTTAGGAGTAATGGCCTTTATGTGTTGTACCAATCATGGCGCATTGTTGAAGGCGAATCTTGGTGTGTTCAGGCAGGCCCCCGGTGTTACTCTTGGTGCCGAATGCTGAGCTAGAGGCTGAGCTGCCCGCAGCCAAACACCCTGCCTCAGCTTGGGGAATGAAATCCCAGCATTTTGTGAAGCCTCCCAGTGGATTATAGCCACAGGGACGGGAGCCCTGGATCAGGAGTTTTGGTCTTGGCTCTGTTTAGCCTCACGCACATCTGTGGCCTGTGCCTTGTCTTCAGAATCCAAGGTTGAGCTCCACCATCGCTGAGGCTTCTCGCTCTCAGGTCACTTCTCTGGGGACTGATCTGGAAATACACATTTGCTTATCACTGCCACTTTCCTGGCACGTTATCTTGGAAAAAATAGTCTCCCTGGTGGAGCCCGATGTTGGACTTGATCCCAGGACCCTCGTCCTAAAGGGGTCTTCAGAGGTTTAGAGGGATCTTTTTAATCTCCCTGACATAAACGTGTGATGAAGAATCAGGATGGAGGGGCACCTGGATGGCCTAGTCGGTTAAGCTGCCTTTGGCTCAGGTCATGATCCTGGGGTCCTGGGTTCGAACCCCACATCAGGCTCCCTGCTTGGCAGGGAGCTTGCTCCTCCCTCTCCCTCTGCCTGCAGCTCCCCCTGCTTGTGCTCTCTCTCACTCTCTCTCAAATAAATAAAATATTAAAAAAAAAAAAAGACTCAGGATGCAGTAGTGTGGTTCTTCTCGCTTAATAGATGGCAGAACTGAAGCCCGTTACTTCCTCTGGCCTCGGTGCCCAGCGTAGGGAAGAACACCGCCAACCTGGTCAATCGGCCTTGCTGTGCGTACCCGAGAGGCCGTTTAGGTTGGAGACTGACAGGTGGCTCTGACTTCATGGTTGTTTTTAAAAACATTAGATTTCGACTCTAAAAATAGAATACACCTTTAAAGGAGTCCGTGGGCTGGAAGCTCTTTTAAGAAAATAAGGTCGTTGTCTTCTAAAAATAATTTGTTTTTCTCTCCGCTATGTTCCTGCCTTTGAAGGGCTGAGAGCCTGGCCTGAAAGAAGGGGAATCGGGTGTGTCGGACTGGAGAGGGCAGGACAACAGACCTGTGGGAGGGAATGGCTCTAGGTATTTTTGGGGTGTTTGCAGTCGCGCATCTCTTCCTCAGACACGCAAGGAGACGCCTTAACTAATATTTAAAGCGAAAATTATCCTCTTGTGTTTGTGATTAGGGCAGCTGTGGAAAGCAAAATGGATCTTGGTCTAGAATTTAAATACCAGAAATGTGTTGTCGGTTTTGTCACTTTCCCCTTCTTACTGGAGAGGGATAGGTTACTGGACTGTGCCCTGGC
This sequence comes from Ailurus styani, assembly GCA_002007465.1. NCBI lineage: Eukaryota > Metazoa > Chordata > Mammalia > Carnivora > Ailuridae > Ailurus > Ailurus styani. The sequence goes on along the minus strand of LNAC01000444.1, from coordinate 2,043,238 downwards.
CCTGGGTCCGGGGCTCCATGGGCGATGTTCCTCACGAACCACAGTTCGCCGCTGATAACCAAGAACTGGGACGAGGCTTGTCCACAGTGTCTTCGGTGCCTCATGCCTCCTGATGAGTGGGGTTTGACGAATCTATTTCCTCTGCCTCGATGGAGACTCTTGTCAGAGCCACAGGTCATTTGACAATTCAGGATCAAACCTGGTTAAGAACGGGATTTGTTTCACTTCTGGATGGTCACTCCAGAGTCCGTCTGAACCTCGGAAAGAATTTGTCTGACCTTTCATCTGTCCCAAGAGACCATTTATACTTTAAAAGGATCTCACAAGGGAGATGCTCCAAGATTCATAATTTGGGGGTTCTTCTTTGGTACAAACCTTTGTATGTGCAGCATGTACATGTCACCCCAAACTACTCTCCACGCCGTGCAAGGTACAACGTGGGTAAAGGATTTCAGCAGTTCCATACGTGACCTCTCTCCTCCTCACCATCAGTCTGGATTGTTACCCTGGAAAGGAATTGAATTCACCAGATTCCTACAAGCTGCTGGGAAAGATGCCCACATTCTATTAAATTGTTTTTTTAAAAGATGCAGATTCGTAGGACCCGTTCATCCGCGAGGGCTATGAGAACTCTCTCAGGCCGTGCCCAGCAAACATCCAGTAAGGACAAGGATGGGATTCTTACATTCATTCGTTCATTCATTCATTTATGATTTTATTTATTTATTTGACAGGGAAAGACCCAGCGAGAGAGGGAACACAAGCAGGGGGAGTGGGAGAGGGAGAAGCAGTTTCCCTATGGAGCAGGGAGCCCGATGTTGGACTCGATCCCAGGACCCTGGGATCATGACCTGAGTTGAAGGCAGATGCTTAACGACTGAGCCACCCAGGTGCCCTGGAATCTTACTTTCTAACAGTGGTCTTTATCAGGAATGTTTTACAGATAAGGACTTTTTTTTTTTTTTGACAATGAGAAAAGTATAACCAAAAAATTAAGATGAAAAGCAGCAGCGTGTGATCCGTGGAAGCAGATGTTTTCTGCACAACGCTGTTACCACGTCAGCCTGGTGAGCCCGAGGCTCCCGGTTAGGTTCTCCTGGGAAGAACGCAGCGGGAGAAGCCCCAGCGTGGAAGTGTGAACATCCAGAATTGTTTCCTGGCTCTGCCCCCAAATTCTTTTGTCACTTAGTGACCTCGCTGCAAGATGAGGGTCCTGTGTCCTGATGTCTGAGTTGTGATGTCCTCGCTCCTCACAGTCCTGCGTTCACTACATTAGGGAAAGTTTTGACTCAGCGTGGCCGCAATACTTGCAGGCTTATTCATCAGGAAAGTCCCACTTTCCTGCAAACACAGCGGTAAGGGATTATGTCATCTTTTTTTTCCCCTCCCAAAGCTCTGGGCTTCCCCCCTCGGCCTCCTTGTCGTGATGTAAGATTGTCGGTGCCCGCCTCTGTGGAGGACTGGCCCGGAGGTCGAGGTGTGCTCTGATGTCCATTAGTCACCAGCCTTTGAATCTCTGGGGCAGGGTGTGGATTTTTATCCACACTCGCTGGGGTTCTGGTAAACAGTTGTCCAGGAAGCCCTCCCTGGGCTCTTTTCCCATTCCTCTTAGCAGCTCTTTGAAACGCTTACTGCTCTCACGGCTTCCTGCCTGTCTCCTTCACTCTTGGTTGAGAATGTCTCCTCTTCATGAGAAAACAGAAGCTGTTTGGCCTAAGCTGACCATGTTCCTTCCCCCTCCCTCTCGCCAGCTACTTGCACGGCCGCCCTCTGTCATCTTCCTGCCTACACCTGTCCTGGGAGCCAGGGCAGCTCCTCCCAGGTTCGCAGGAACTGCCGCGTCCTGCTCCGCAACCTGGCTCTATTACTGCCTGGCCTTCCATCCCTTCTCTTACTAAAATTGCTGATAAGCTCCCAATTTTTGAGTTACTACTAAGTGCCACAAATCACTTAATTCTGTTCACCATATATGAGGGTTGTCTTCCCAGGTTATAGTCGAGAAAACTTAAAACTCAAAAATACCAGTCATTTGCTAGTATGTGGGACTTGTGGAGTTTGAATTCTGTTAGCGTCCAAAGCCTGTGACCTCACCTGCCCCTCACACGCAGACTTCCAGCCCTGCCCTCCCCCTTCACAGTCACACTGGCCACTAGGTCCGGGATAGGGTCCCAAAGAAACCTCACGCTTTATAATTCAAGATTAAATTATCCCCCTTGGAGGGCACCTGGGTGGTGGCTCAGTGGATTAAGTATCTGCCTTCAGCTCAGGTCATGATCCCAGGGTCCTGGGATCGAGCCCCGCCTTGGGCTCTCCAGTTAGCGGGGAGCCTGCTTCTCCCTCTCCCTCTGCTGCTACCCCTGCTAATCCCCTCTCTCTCTTTCTCTGTCAAATAAATAAGTAAAATCTTTATAAAAAAATAAATTATCCTCCTTGGATTATCTTCTAACCCCACACTCTCACTCTCACCCCACCCTGGCTCCCTGTTCCCTTCTTGGAAAACTTCTAGGTTGAACAACAGTGTTGCTCCTGTCCACTTGGTGGCCACTGCCTTGGCTCTGTGTCACCCCTGCTCGGAGAGGCCGTCTTCAGGTCGTGCCTGTGCATGATTTCAACCACCTTCTGTTCTCCATCCCCACTGCCTTCATCTGGTCAGTGCTTTACTTGCCATCCCTTTTTCTGCCCAGCGTGCCTCCTGCAAAGCCAGTTTCGTGATTACTCCCTGAACGTACAATAGAAACAAACACATGATCATTAAAGTGCTGGAGGGGCGCCTGGGTGGTTCCATCCGTTGAGTGTCCAACTCTTGATCTCAGCTCAGGTCTTGAGCTCAGGGTTGTGAGTTCAAGCCCTACGTTGAGCTCCATGCCCAGCATGGAGCCCACTTTAAAAAAAAAAAAGTGCTGGAAACAGAGCAGCCACACCTCTGTGGGAGGGCTTGCCCCAGAACCTCATTTTCGGTTGGGGTTTTTACCGAGCAGTGATTAGTACCAGCTCAGAGTTCACAGCACAGTCCAGGGGGAAGGAATGTCCTAACAAGCTCTATATGCAGAAGACCTCAGCTTTTCCTGTAGTATGATGTCATTTTTTCCTAGTTCCTTTTCTCATCAATACTGATGATCTTTGACATGTGCTTAGAAATATCTTGTCACCTCTGCAGTGGTTTCTTCCATTGCCTTTGTACTTAGTATCCCTGCCCATTTCCCTCTCCCCAGTGACGTATTAATGTTTATTATCTGGTTACATCTTTTCTTCTGAACGTGAAATTATTTCTGGATAATTTTGAAGTGAAAGAAAATATTAAGCTCTTCCCACATGTCAGATGCTCTTAGGTCCTAGATAATTAACCTTCACGTACCTATTGCTGGTAGAGGTAGTTAACAGCTCTTTTTATTTTTTTATTTTTATTTTTTCAAGATTTATTTATAGAGAGCGAGAGCATGCAAGTGAGGGGCAGAGGGAGCGAATCTTCAAGTAGACTTTGTGCTAAGTGTGGAGCCCGACGCGTGGCTCCATCGCACCGCCCGTGAGATCATGACCTGAGCCACAATCAAGAGTCAGACACTTAACTGACTGAGCCACCCACCAGGTGCCCCTAGAACTATTTTTAAAAGGCAGTCTGACTCCATAAGTTTTAAAATATACATACCTTTCCAGCGAGCCTTTTGTCGTTTGCAGTTCTAAGAATAAAACACCACACGGTCTACTCTTCTAGACACATGTAACCAGGACGTGTGTGTGTTGTTTCTTAAGAGCAGCCTAAGGCCGTGGTTGAACAACTATCCTGTGGAAGGTGGTGAAGTTGTAAACAGGATTTGTTAACGTTACATACATTGATGTGGAACCATGTCCATGATACTGTAGGGTGAAACAAAGCTGCTTCTGTGGTCCTGTGTTCCTGGTGCTGCCAATTATCACAGCACTAGGAAACATTGTGGTCATACCTTTTATGGCCCCCTTGTACAGATGAGAAATCTGAGCCCCATGGAGATTGTTACTCAGCACGTATGTCAGAGCCAGGATTTTGGTATTATGTTGCTGGTCTGCATGCTCTGTTTAGCAGGACCTCAGGAAAAGTAGAAAATAAGAAGAGAAAACCGTACGTGTTTATTAAACAGTCTTGCCTCCTCATTGGGATATAAATATAGGTTTCTCTCATTTCCTGTGGCACCATAAACTCTTCGTTAGATCAGAGCAATGGAGGAATCTTCATGACATATGTCCAAATTTAGAAGCTCTCAGTACCTTCTGATGAAGAGAACAGATTCATTCTATGTCATAATGGGTTGCCATTCATGTCAAAATTTCCTCTACTTTTCCCCATTGTAGTTTTAGTTTTACTTACTTATTTTTAAGAGAGTACAAGCACAGTGGGGCGGAGGGGTAGGGCAGAAAGGAAGAGACAATCTTTTTTTTTTTAATTATTTACTTATTTGAATAGATAATATCTGCCCATGGTGAAAATTTAAGCAGTTTAAAAGATTTTACATAGTGAAAAGGATGTGTCCCTTCCCACTTTCCTTCTAGAAACCAACCACCGGGAGAGACAGAATCTTAAACAGACTCCACTCTCGGCTCAGAACCCAGACGTGGGGCTCAATCTCAGGACCCGGAGATTGTGACCTAAGCTGAAATCAAGAGTCAGATGCTTAACCCACTGAGCCACCCAGGCTCCCCTCCCCACTTTAGTTTTAAATTCTCTTCCTCTCCCTCAGTGCTCTACCTTTCTCCTCCATATGGGAACCCTTTGTACCCTCATTCCATGGCCTAAATCTTCTAGGATTTGACCCTTCACTTTTATACATGCTCACAACAGGGGCACTGGGGTGGTGTGTTTGGCCAAGTGTCTGATTCTTGGTTTTGGCTCAGGTTGTGAGATCGAGCCTGGTGTGGGGCTCTGAGCTCAGTACGAACTCAAGTACTTGAGAGTCTCTTTCCCTCTCCCTCTGCCCCTCCCACTTGTGCTCACTCTCTCTCAAATAAATAAATAAATCTTAAAATAAATAAATAAACATGCTCATAGCAGGGCTGTCCATAAATGTTTGTGTACACCCACACTTGTATATACACCTGGAAATTTAGAAGGCTCATTCTTAATCCTGTTGATCTTAAAATTATGCATATTTCCTAGAACATAAATATCCTTTTGATCTAACCAGTTGGTCACTTGGCCTTAATTTTTTTTTCACCATCTTCTCCTATTTGTATACTTTTTAAATTTTTAACTTAAATTGTCTTTCATGTGCTAAAACTAAAATGCTTTCCAACATAACCTATGTTTTAGAGCATTTAAAGAGTAATATAATTGTAATGAAATAAGATGAAAATAGTGTAGGGGGGTGAAAATAGTGTAGGAGGTTAAAAACTGTATGCCTTACCCTAATCCTTTGAAGGGAAATTTGGTGAAATCTGTCCATTAAACTTGAAAATGTCGGAGGCCTTTGCAGCAGTTTTTTCTTGATTTTTTGAGGAATGTGTAAAAGGTAGCTCATGTAGAGATATTGGTTGTACCATTTTTAATTATCCATTTTTGTATAATACCTTAACTATACTGATATATCCTTCTATTCAGAACTTTAAACAAGTAAATTTCTGTGTGCTGATACAGAAAAGTCTTCAAGATCTATCATCGTTAAATTAAGCATATTGTAGACAGTCCATATTACATACCATTTATATATTTTTTAACACACACACAAAAATATGTTTGTGTGACTCTATAGGAATTCTAGAAAAAGAACATCTTTTTCTTCTATCTTAGCTCACAACGTGCGGTCTTCCCTTTTCGCCATCTCTCTTGGCTTTCTACACATGTAGTCAGATACCACCGTATTCTTCCTAACAGACATGCTCTCTTCCACTGTTGGCAATGTGGTTTATTTAAGCTGTCTTCTAAGTGGGAAATGGGTTGTTTTCAGTTTCCTATTTGTATTGACTTGATTCAGTTGACATTGGTGTGCCCAGTTATCTTTGTGTTTGTGCGAACATCCCTGTGGGAAACACTGCTAGCGAAACTACTAGGTGTCAAGGTGGTCATGACGATGTGCTATATATAACACTTCCACTTTCCCTCAGAACTCAGACTTTAATGGAAAGAGGGATTGGGGGCGTCTGGGTGGCTAAGTCAGTTGGGGGTCCGACTCTTGATTTTGGCTCAGGTCATGATCTCAGGGTCACAGGATCGAGCCCTGCATCGGACTCCGAGTTCGGCAGGAGTCTGCTTGAGGATTCTCTTTCCTCTCCCTCTGCCCCTCCCCCTGCTCACATTCTCTCTCTTTCTCTCCCTCTCCTTCTCTTTGGGGTAAATAAATAAATCTTAAAAAAAAAAAAGAAAAGAGGGGTTGGGAGGATTTTTCGTTTTATTTTGGTCTCTTAGAAACGGAGTTTGAGTTTGATTATGCGCATTACTGTTTCTATCTTTTAAGTCACACGAGTAGAATCATTTCCCTGAAACCATACTACTTATGAGCAGCTGTTGGCCCTGCTTTACCAGTAGAATCACTGACTCATGTTCCTGCATGCCGAGGCTTGTTGGGGACTTGTGCTTCCTCAGGCAGGTGCAGTTGTGTTTGCTTCTGCTGCAGGACAAGTGTTCTCCTTGTTGCTTGCAACTCTGCTTTTTCTCAGAGGGAAATTATTAACAAGTGGCTGTCCGAGAGCTGACTCAGGAGTCTACCAGTCAGTCTACCAGCTGATTCAACGATCTACCAGTCAGTCTTTTTCTAGGCTTTTCCTTGTTCTGTGTGTCAGAGTGCCCAATGTTCTCTCCTTGGCAGTCTTGAACTTACTCCTCTTACCAGTACACAACACAGTTTTGTCTCCTTCACTCTTGCATGCGCAGTTTTTTGTTCGTATGCACACTTCATTTCTCTTAGTATGTGTCCCTGTTTGATAGCCTCAAGCAGTTTTTTGTGTACCTTCAACTTGAGGTCCATACATGTGTCAGGCCCTGAGGTGGGCACATGAGAAGTACAGAAGCAGGTTTTCCATAAATAGTAGTTTCTAGTGCTGAGCACTTGCTTCTCGTGTCTCTTCACATTGACCTTAGAAGGTAGGTGGTATTATTTATTCCCCATTTTAAATATGAGAAAACAGATACAAACTGAGATACAGAGAGATCAGATTAACTTTTCTCTGAGGCACGGAGTTATTGCATGAGTGGTAAAGCCAGCCAAATCAATCAGTCCCAGATTCTGTTTTCCACTGGGGTCCCAAGCTAACGGGGAAGTGAAATTCACAGCTCCCTTACCTAGCTGGGAGAGTTTGCTAATGAAGCAAGAGTTGGGGCCGACCTTCAGCATCATTTCTTTATTACTGCAGAAGCCATAACTGTTGACTGTATCTTAAATGGGGGTTGACTATATCTTAAATCACATAAGCACGTGTATTAGTGTCCTGTTGCTGCTGTAACGAATTACAGTTGACTGTTACACAACATGGGGTTAGGGGTGCTGACCCCTGTTCGGTTGAAAATCCATGTATAACTTTTGACCTCCCCAAAACTGAACTGCTAATAGCCTACTGTTGACCAGTAGTCTTACTGAAAACATAAACAGTTGATTAACACAGATTTTATCTGTAATGTGCATTATGTCCTATATTTTTATGATAAAGTATGCTACAGAAAAGGTTTATTAAGAAAATCATAAAGGGGCCCCTGGGCGGCTCAGTGGGTTAAAGCCTCTGCCTTCGGCTCAGGTCATGATCTCAGGGTCCTGGGATCGAGCCCCACATCAGGCTCCCTGTTCAGAGGGGAGCTTGCTTCTTCCTCTCTCTCTGCCCTGCCTCTCTGCCTACTTGTGATCTCTCTCTCTCTCTCTGTCAAATAAATAAATAAAATATTAAAAAAAAATCATAAGGAGGGCACCTGGGTGGCTCAGTCGTTGAGCATCTGCCTTCAGCTCAGGTCATGGTCCCAGGGTCCTGGGACTGAGCCCCACATGGGGCTCCCTGCTCAGCAGGAAAGCCTGCTTCTCCCTCTCCCACTCCCCCTGCTGTGCTCTCTCTCTTGCTGTGCCTCTCTCTGTCAAATAAATAAAATCTTAAAAAAAAAAATCATAAGGAAAATACATTTACACACTATACTGTATTTATGGGGGAAAATGTGGCCAATGTTTCCCACCCCACCCCCTACCTCTCCGTGATTGTAAATCTCATTGCTCTTGGTCAGAATTTCATTCAGCATTAATCATGCCGTATCATTTTATGCTGGACAGGAGTATTGCTCTTTACAGTGATTTAAGTTTAGGTCATTAAATGTTTCACTGAATGCGTTGACACTAAGTTAGATATGTTAACAGGACAGGTAAGCGGACAAGCTGTGTAAAGAGGTGTTTGTCACATGCTCCTTTTTTCCCGGATCCTGACAGCATAGCCCTGAAACCATGAGTAATATTGGTATTAAAGTATTCGCTTCTCCTTAGGACCCCGCCCTTCACTGGCCCCTGCAGGGCTGCGTTCTCTGAGGCTCTGGCCTCAGCCATAGCTTCTCCTTGGGACTAGCTCCTCGTTTGTCTCTCGCTTCCAACCTTGCTTCTGAGCTGCTGGTGGTCATCTGGACATCGTGGTTGACTTCATCCTCATGATGCCTGTACAAATGGGTGGATGAACTACATTTTATGACTGGAAATAGAGAATCAAACAGATACAGCAGTTGTAGCTAGAAGTTAAGAGCTTTACTTAAAGAGAAAATTATAAAATGTTCCACTTGACAGAGGGAATGAACTGTAGTTAATAGGCATTGCGTGTATGTGATGTAACATAAAGCATAACTAATACATGTTTTGTTTTAAGGTAGAAGGTCAGATCAAAGAGGAGCAAGTAGGCAAAGGGGTAGAAAGAGAAGAGAGAGGGACAGAAGGTGGGGTGTTGTTGCGTGGACATTTATGGAGATACAGCTGCTGGAGGTTTTTGTGGCCCTGTTTTCCTACTTCATCACGGTTGTAAACGGGGATATTGCTAATACTTGACTCATGCAAGGCTGATACCAAGCCAGGGCTGGAGTACGTGGCACCATTTTGTTGGTTAGTTTCACCGAAAGAAGAAAGCCTCTGTTTATGGGGGGGTAGGATGGCCTTTTGACCTGTTCTTCAACCCCATCTGAAATTGCTTGGGGGTCAACTTGGCCTAAGACAGAGAACAGAGGACTGGGAGGAGCACAGGCTAGGTTTTCATCCCTGCGGAGCACTGAGGCTTCATTATGGAGCCAGGTGGCTTTGGTGCAGCTAAGGGTCACTGTTTAGTATTTGACAGGGTGGAAGTAACAGATGAATTCTGGGAGGTGGACGTGCCAGCTGCATAAATCTAACCAGTATATTTCTCCATGCTCTTCCCTTCCCTCCCATTCCCGAAAGGAGACATGAAGTGATCCAGCTTCCCCTGCTTTCCCTTGGTCTGTCCCTCCGCCACCCTCCCCTCTGTAGGAAAGATGAAGACTCTCTTTCCTGTATTACTCATGAGTTCAAGTTGAGAACAATATAAAGGACACAGAAAGTGCTTTATTCTGAAAACTTTGGATGAAAAATTGCAGGGTGACTTGGCTCTGGGTTAGTTTTAGCCTCTCTTTTGTGGATTCAGAAATGTTTCACCAGGAAGTGGAACTAAGATTTCAGAACTAATTGCAGTGGGTAGAGGAACAAGCCAAATGAGGTGGCAATGAGATTCCCAAAAGTGGGGCAGGACATACGGCTCTTTTCTTCAGTGGGCCAAAGGTTGGGGGTGGAGGGCGGAAATTACCCTCATTAGGGACAGGCCCATCAAATGCAATCCAAATTGTTTGGAACTTGACACTAAAAAAGCATTAGTTACAAAATTAAAAACAAGTAAAAAAAAATAATAAGACAGTTTTGAGGACATCAGGGAAATTTACATCTGGTCTGTGTATTAGTTGGGGTGGAGGAATTGATTTTTATCTAATGTGATCATGGACACATGATCAGGACATGTGAAAAATCCACATATTTTGGTCCATCTGAAGTCAGGGTGAAATGACGAAGTCTGAGATTTGCAACCATGGAAAAGCTAACAGATGAAGCAAGTATGACAAAATTTGCATTGTTGAATCTAGGTAATGGATATCTGTGGGTTCACTCTACAACCCCTCTACATCTACAATGATCGAGAATTCTATAGTGACTTCTTAAGGGTTTACGCAGCCTCCCGAGCCCAGAGCTGAGTTGTACCTACAATCGGCTGTAGTTGTCCTGTCAGTCACCGGACCACACACTTGAATTACTGTTGGAAAGCATGTTGCCACCAACCCAGAGCCAGAAAAGCCAGACGCCATCCTGTAAGTGGCTTTTCCAGCGATTGCCTTCAGCTTAGCCAGAGCTGTCGATTCTAGAGTGAGGACCAAGGTGTTGACCTAGGTACTGTGGATCCACCAACCCCCAGAGGATGGAGTGAGGGCTTTAGAAAAAACAAAACAAAACAAAAAAACCACCTTTTCACTTTATTTTGTAGGACCACTAAAAGGCCTCAGACCTTCTATGATGGAAGTCATTCCAGTACCAGAGGAGTGTGCCATATTCCCATGGCTGAGCCGTTCTGCCCCAAAACGAGAGAGGTTCGTAGTCTTTCTGGAAGGTGCACCAAAATAAGTTGTAAGGGCTTGGAGTGGCATCTAGAGTTCGATTAATTGGCTAATAAGCAGGTGGTCCCTCTTCCTCTCTCCAGCTTGCTGCTTCTGCAAGGTTTTTATTTATTTATTTATTTATTTATTTATTTATTTATTTATTTATTTATTTTTTAAGATTTTATTTTATTTATTTCACAGAGGGAGAGAGATCACAAGGAGGGAGAGAAGCAGGCAGAGAGAGGGGGAAACAGGCTCCCTGCTGAGCAGGGAGCCCGATGTGGGCCTCGATCCCCGGACCCTAAGATCATGACCTGAGCCGAAAGCAGAGGCTTTAACCCACTGAGCCACCCAGGCGCCCTTCTGCAAGGTTTTTAGAAGACTTTCCCTTTGTTAGGACTACCTCCACTACTCTCAGTAGCTGAGTTACTCAGAGTAGCAACCTACCTTTTTCATAGGTTTTGATTTTGCTGTCAGAATACCTTTTAAATCACTTAGTGTAGGACAGCCTATTAGTCAAGAGTGGACAGGCTGGAGCCAGATTACTTGGGATCAAATCTCTGCTATTGTTCTTAATAGTTGTCTCTTGTTGGACAAGTTACTTAATGCCCCCGGGCCTGTTTCCTCATTTGGAAAATGAAGGTAATGATAACGTGTACCTCACAGCACTGTGTGAAGGATAAATGAGGGAGTCATGATTTATAAAGTGCTTTGAACTGTACCTTGTCAATTTTTTTTTTAAGATTTTATTTATTTATTTCACAGCGGGAGAGAGATCACAAGGAGGCAGAGAGGCAGGCAGAGAGAGAGAGGGGGAAGCAGGCTCCCTGCCAAGCAGAGAGCCCGATGCGGGCCTCGATCCCAGAACCCTGAGATCATGACCTGGGCCGAAAGCAGAGGCTTTAACCCACTGAGCCACCCAGGTGCCCTGTACCTTGTCAATTATGAGACATCCAACAACTGCTAACTGCTTTTGAGAATTCAGTTTCTGATCATCTGTAAATTGTCCGATTGTTATCATTGGCCTTTGAGCTGAGTTTGGCTCTTACTGTTCAGCCTTCTCTCCAGGATTACAGTAAAATTTTTGAACTGAGGGGGTAGCCCTTTAGTGGAAGTACCTAAGCACTATACTCATTCAGATAGTTTTAAACACCTGCATATGGAAAGTAGGAGATTGATTGCAGCTTTTATGTTCAGCCCTGCATAATTATGTAGAAGTACTTTCCTTATAGTTAACAGCAAGGGCTCCTTAACCTCACAGTGGTCTTAAACAAAAATCTAGAATCTGAAGCCAGGACTCAGGGGGAGCCTTTTCAGACATACTACTGCATGTTGATTTCTCTGATTTGTGTGAAAATTCATTTTTTATTTGTTTAAGAAAAATGGCAGGTTAAGTTTGTATATGGGTATTTGGGATGTGTATGTTTCCAGGTAGTTATCAGCAGAATATATCAAAACGTTGTTGGTAGTCTTCCCTCTGAAATGCAGATCTGTCCACGTAATAAATTTGCTTTCCAGGGGTAATTAAATGTATATAAGATTCTTGTCCATTTCAAAATGGGGATGGCTTGGGAAGAAATAGACCAGGGAGACCATAGGCCTGAGATCATGTCCCACAGGAAACACTGAATTCAGGTAGTAGCAATAGAAGTAAGGGAGGGGAAATACTAATGATATATACAGAAGCATGCAAATGTGGTGGCTTGGCAATTGGGGATCGTTTCCAATAGCAGTTTGGCCTCCCTTGAGACAACATTAACTCAGCTATTCTTGGTCTAGCCAAGCTGGGGGACCCCACCCTCGCAGCATGTAAGACTAAAAGAATGCTGGGCGAGGTGGTTTAAGAAAATGGGAAATGGGACGCCTGGGTGGCTCAGTTGGTTAAGGGTCTGCCTTTGGCTCAGGTCATGATCCCAGGGTCTTGGGATCCTAAGCAGGGAGCCTTCTTCTCCCTCTGCCTCTCCCCCTCCCCCTGCTTGGGGTTGTGCTCTCTGTCTGTCAAATATATAAAAAATTGAAAAGAAAAAAAAGAAAAGAAAATGGGAAAAATAAGCCTTCAGAATATAACTTTATTCCTACATACTCTGAAAGAGATTTATAAAAATTGTCCAGAAATGTAGAGTAGATGGCGCTGCCCCTTGGCAGTGATCACTTTAACACTTTAACTTAAAACAGTCACATGACCTTTCGTGAGGAAGGATTGTCAAGGTGAATTGTCAAGTGGCGAACAAGATTTTTGCCACTTGTGTTTTATATAAAGAGGTAAATATGATAATATCTACATGCAAATAGTGTTTTTAGAAAATTGACCCAAAGGAACCGGTGGCTTACCTTGGGAAGGTGAACTGGTTCCCCAGAGCATGGGTAGAAAAAACATTTGTCACATATGTGAGGTTAATATTTTGTCCCCTGTCACTTCTACGCCTAAAATATTTTCACCTCTAATCATTTTAGGAGGTAATCAGAAGCAAAGTCTTTCAGAGTCTAGATACATAAAATATATTTAGATGGTGGTCTAGTAAATACATTTGAAGGATGATGGTAGATTCAGGAATTCCATTATTATTGCTCAAAACATGGAAATGAAGCATGTTTGCCTCAGACCCAGAGATCTCTCAGCCTGTGGTTTGTATTGCTGATACATGATGTTGGAGTTGTCCGTTCTTGTGGTTGTGGGGTGCAAAGTGCTGGTTCAAGTGATAAGACCCCAGGCTCTGTCTCTGTGGCTGGTCCACACCCATAATCCTTCACTTCCTCTTCCTCACTATCATGGCACCCCCACCCCACCCCGGGACGTGAGAACTTAACATGCCACAGCCCAGTGTCCAAGGTGGTTGTGATATTCCTCCAGTCATTTCTGGAAGTACTGAAGTTTGGCCAAGATATACAGCTTGGTTATTCAGGACTTTAAAAGACATTTAATGAAGACAGGATTGGGCTGGCTATATTTTAATTTGGGGGTGGGGAGGGAGAGGTGACGGAGGAGTGATTTAGGCCCTCGAATTTATAACCTGTACTCGAGGGGAGAGTTTCTATTAAGCAAAATCATATTTTCAGCATATGTAGTATAAATAAACATGAAATAACATCAACTTATTCAGTGTCTGTGACTTGTCTGTCATGCTTCTAAATTTGGTGTTGCCAAGCCTCTTATTAAAATTCTTTCTTCCATTGCTATATAGCATAATGAAAATTATTTTAAAAGAAATAGGTTAATTTGCATGCGTGGTTCCAACATGTGCAGGCTAGACTTTGGCCTAAATTGGAGCTTTTATTGACATTGAGTCACACCATTTTATATATAAAGTACCCCAGGAATCTTTGCCAGTTATTTGGCAAACAAATGTATAAGGTGCCAGGATTAGTAATTAGAAGACTGGTTTAGCTTTTATTCAGTGTTTACAATGCGCCCGACACAATTCTGTGCTGTATTATTCCCTAGGCCACTTAATCCTCACAGTACTTCTGTAATACAATCTCATTATTCCCACTTTACAGATGAAAAAATGAAAACATACAAAGATTAAGTGAATTTTTGGCAGTGCTTAAGTGGGTTAACAGTTAATTTTTTTAATTAAAAAGGAATGTTGAAGCATAGGCTAGAAATTAATAACCTGAGAATTAGATGTGTAGTATTAATTAGTCACTGGAAAAAGTGATCAAACTTTTAAATAATGTTTTTAAAACCCATACATGGCCTTCCCATTAAAGTACGACGCCAAGATAAGTTTATCCCTAGAGAGAAAAAAACCAGCACAGCCCCATTCTGTTTTTGCCTTTGGGAGAGACAACAGGCAAAAGAGATAGATGATGAAGAAATCAGTTTCTTTGTTTTGGAGGTGAGGAGAGGGAGAGAGGAAATCTTAAGCAGGCTCCACACCCAGTTCGGAGTCAGCCACAAGGGCTCGATCTCCCAACCCTGAGACCATGACCCGAGCCGATATTAAGAGACGCTTAACCAGCTGAGCCACCCAGGAACCCCAGAAATCACTTTCTAATAAAAAAAAAAAAAGCTTCTAGAAGAGTCTTTGGATTTTGTGTGAAAGACCAATCAGTAGCTTGGAAATCATTCTTAATGTGTCTTTGAGGAGACGTGAATAGGATCGGCACCTTAGCTCAGCCTGGGGGGTGAAGGGCTCAGACTCAAGTCCACGTTCCCAAGCCAGCTTAGTCTCTTCAGGCTGCTAAGAAGTAAGTGAAATTAAACTATATAAACAAATGCGTGGTATAGAGAAAAAGCTCACTATTTGCTCTTGTATCGGTAAGCTGTATGTGCAAGGGGCCAGAGGAACAGGGTTGTGTGAGGGGGTGAGGATCTAGGAAACACCCTTCCGTGATCTTCCAGGGTGTCTGAGAGCCTGCGGGTACTAGCCATTTATAGTCGCCTATGAGGAAAAAGAGCAATATAGTAAGCTGTTAACTTATGTTTGTATGTTTTGAAGTTTGTGGTTCTCTTTTTCCAGGTCCTCATAGAGACTGCTAAAAAGTTAGGACTCCGATGCCACTCAAAAGGGACAATGGTCACAATTGAAGGACCTCGTTTTAGCTCCCGGGCAGAAAGCTTCATGTTCCGCACCTGGGGGGCAGATGTTATCAACATGACCACAGTTCCAGAGGTGGTTCTCGCTAAGGAGGCTGGGATTTGCTACGCAAGTATTGCCATGGCAACAGATTATGATTGCTGGAAGGAGCATGAGGAAGCGGTAGGTGGAATTCTCTTCCCAACATGTACCGCCTGGGCTTCCAGGCCCTTTGGGAGCCGTTGAGAGAGTGTCTTCACCATTTGTTCTATTGTATGAGTTCCAGAAGGTGCCTTTCTGTGAGGTTTTAAAGTCAGCGCTCTATGTATGGTCGGGTATTTTCTTTATAGTTCTTGTTGGAAGATACAAACAAAGATCTCCACAGAGAAGAAGACGACACTTTTATCCAGGGATAAACAGTACACTGTGGACGTGTAGGTGTGATGGGAATCATGTTGAGACTTGGGCCTTATTTTAAGGATGAAAGGGTGTTTTGGTTATTTCCTTATCCTGTGCTGCTGGTTATGATGTGTGTTTTTATTACCTCTGCCTGGTAAGAGGACTGCACATGAACATCTGTCTATTTAACCTGCCATGACTGCATGATGTTGGTGTGGGAATATGACAACAGACACACAAGCCTCTGAGAAACAAATATCCTGCGGCTTTTGGGGGGTTAGCGGGGAAGTGCAGAGATTAAGCCAACCAATGTAGGCAAGCTCAGGGTTATAAAGAGATAGTATCACATATGATAGATATGTGAGAAGCACATATCCAGTTGCCCCAACCGAATACTTGAAGTCTGGGAAGCCTTTCCGGCGGAAGGGTGGTGGGAAAGACAGGCACACTTGGGTGGAGTGGAGAGGAGGGAGGGAGACAGCACCGTGTGGACTATGTAAGTATTTCAGACGGGAGGTCCGTGAGGGGGTTCTGGGCAGGAAAGGTGGCGAGGCCCAGCTGGCATGTGAAGACACTGGACCACTTCAGTCAGGCTTCCAAAATAAATATGCTCACTGTGGAAAACTTCAAACGTCGGTAAAAGGAGAGAGGCTGGTATAATGAACCCCCAGTTACCCATCACGCAGCATTACCGGCCACAGCCAGCCTCGTGTCCTGTATATGCTCCTACTCACTTCTCTCTCCCCTGCCCTCATTATTTTGAAGTAAATATTTTTCCAGAAGGCCTTTTTTTTTTAAATGAAATAACAAAATAACTACAATACTATTGTAGCAAAAAACATTGATATTAATTCCTTAGTGTAACCAAATATCCAGACTGTTTACATTTTCCTTCTTGTCTCATATAATCGTCCAAATCAGGGTCCCTTATAATCCACATATGCATTTAAATGATCTGCCTCTTAAATCTCTTTTAATCTGATATTCCCCTGTGTTTTCACTCCTTGCAATTTCACTTGAAGAAACCAGATCATTTGTCTTGTCTCCGTCTCATTTTAAAATGGGGGGATGGCACCTGGGTGGCTCAGTTGGTTGAGCATCTGACTCTAAGTTTCAGCTCAGGTCATGATCTCATGGTCGTGGGATCGAGCCCCATGGCAGGCTCACCACTCAGCAGGAAGTCTGCTAGAGAGTCTCTCTCCCTTGCCCTCTGCCCCGCCCTCTACTCCTGTGCACACTCTCATTCTCTCTCTCTCTCTCTCAAATAAATAAATAAAAATCTTTTAAGAAATAAAATAGGCAAAGGGCCAAAATTACAGTCAGGGGGTTTTAAAGTAAAGAACAAGTGCAGGGGTGTCTGTTGTGAGCACATCTATGGGAGGTGACCTCCACGAAGATCCTTCCCACCACCTCAGAACGGCTTGTTGCACTGTTCATTTTCCTGTAAAACAGAAGGATATCCTTGCTGTCAGTCCATCTATGTATATGAGTTTGGTTGGACTTGACCACAGGTTCTTTGTTTTGGTGAATACCGTGTCCCAACTCCTCAGTGTAAAAAACCGTTGCTGACTACTAGAGTATTTTGTGTTTAAGAAACTTCCAGATCCTGACACAGCTTCATCATCTCTGACTTGGCAGCTGCAGTCACCTAAGGGACAGCTGAACCTTATGGTGTTGAGAAGCTGCTTCCACTTAGCAGGAGTCTCCAGCCTCCGCCACTCTGTCAGAGCAGGTTGCTTCCTGCCTGTGGCTTTCTGCTCAGTCCGGTGACATTTGTCTCCTCTGCAGAGCACATGGTGCTTTCCTTTACTACATGAGGTTTGGAAAGCAGTCAGTTGGAGTGACTTGAGTTGAAAGCAGAGAAACCGAGCTGTGTGTAAGCGGTAAGACATGAAGGCAGTTAATGAAGCTAAGTGCCACAAGAAATGCACAGACACAGATGGTGTCATCGTCCAGCCATGCGTGTCACTGTGCTTTAAACCACATGCGCAGCTTGGCACGGTACAAAGTTTTTTTTTTTTAAGATTTTTTAAATTTATTTATTTAACAGAGAGAGATCACAAGTAGGCAGAGAGACAGACAGAGAGAGGAGGAAGCAGACTCCCTGCTGAGCAGAGAGCCCAGTGCAGGGCTCGATCTCAGAACCCTGAGACCATGACCTGAGCCGAAGGCAGAGGCTCCAACCCACTGAGCCACCCAGGCGCCCCTGTACAAAGATTTTTGAGTTGCCAACACCCACCTTCAAATTTCTGTTGCTCCATTTATTTGGAACACTGGGCAAGTTCTTTGATCCATTTACTCTTCTGTGGGATGGAGCCAGAGGTGAGGGGTGGAGGTTGTTTACTTGTAGTTCTGACCTTGCAGGATTTCTGGGAGAATGAAACAAAAGCCTGTATATAGAGCAACTCCTATAGAGAGAGGTCATCACGTGGCCGCTATGATGGGGAGGGGGAGAAATGTTTGAGAAGAGAACTTGACATTTGAACTGGACATTCAACAAGAGTGTTAGATTTTGCTGTGAGGAGGTTAGTAGAACAGCATTTTGGGTGGAACTCCACAGCAGGAACAAAGGCGAGAAAAGAGATCACAGTCTGTATAGAAATACCAGTCAAAGGAAGGCATGCCTGGGTGGCTCAGTCCGTTAACTGTCTGCATTCAGCTTGGGTCGTGATCTCAGCGTCCTGGGATCAAGCCCCACATCTGGCTCCCTGCTCAGTGGGGAGACTGCTTCTCCCTCTCCTTCTATCCCTACCCCCTGACTCTTGCGTTCTCTCTCTCTTGCTCTCAAATAAATGAATAAAATCTTTAAAATAAAAGCATTCAAAGGAAAAGTGTCAGGGAAAAATGTAAATATGACGTAAGTTTCTTGGATGCTTCAGGAACCTGCATTGGAAGAGTGCTTCAGGCATGCCTCTGTGTGTACCTGGCAGCCCCCATCTGGTCACTACACTGTATTCCCACACTGAGGGGACTCCCACCTGCTACAGTGCTCGTCAGTTCCTTCTAAACACACCTCAGGATTTGTGGGACGGATCTGGACTTTATATAAACTCCAGAAAAGAGAAAGGTGTGATCTTTGTGCCCCTGAACTTCAGATACCTTGAGGTGTGACAAGTACTCCATCTCTGATCATTGATTTTACTTTTTTCGACGTCCTTACGAAGGAATTTCAGTCATAATACAAAAATCGATCACAGTATGAGCTTTTGTAAATCAACATCCAGCTTCACCTATAAACATATCAGCTTAGGGCCAATTATATGTCTTCTGGACTCTGATCCATGATTTTATCCACAAACATCTAACATAACCACATTATCACTGTCACATTCCAGCAGTAATTCCTTAATACATCGAAGCATAGTTCATGTTTCTGGCTATCTCAAGTATCACAATTTTTTACTTCCAGGTGTTCTGAAAAGAAACTAGGTCATCTGTCCTATAGAGTTTCCCACAGGAAACTTTCTGGATCACTGAAATCATCTCCTTGGGGTAGTTTGACAGATTTCTTGGTCCTCTGTATTTTTTATAAATTGACAGCTGGTTCTAGAGATTTGATCCAATTCAGATGTCAAAACTAGTGTTTAGTTTTCCTGTCAGGAAGCTCATTAAAGTGGATTGTTTGGTTTGGGATTTTTGTTCTGTGATGTTAGCTGCCCATCCATTAATTCATTGGGAGCTGTAGAAATGATGATACTCTGATTCCAGCATTTCTCTTTATTAGCTCAAAGACTTCTCAGTAAGAGCCATGTGCTTATCTTGTGGTGGGTTAGCCAGTGCAGCAACAGTTTTAAGACTGGAATCTGTTTTCCTGTGGACGTGAGGAGAATTAGCCACATCTTTTCCAGACCACGCTAACACACTATACATCTGAGATAGCGTCGCACACATTTATATTGAAAACCAGCAGCACCTTTCAGAGATGTTATTGGGTTTCTCCAAGACCTCACCTCCACCTCCCCGGGACCAAGCCTGCCTTGAAAAATGCCAAGCTGGTGCTCAGGGGATTAGAATTGGCGTGAACTGACTTTACAGATCAGGTAGGAGCTCAGGAAAACGTTCTGCGGAGAGCAGTGGGATTATAAATTGCTAGTAACATCCTGTGCTGTTGTTTCTCTAGGTTTCGGTGGACCGGGTCCTAAAGACCCTGAAAGAGAATGCCAATAAAGCCAAAAGTCTGCTCCTCACTACCATACCTCAGATAGGGTCCATGGAATGGTCAGAAACCCTCCATAACCTGAAGGTAAGTACCCTCGGCCATCCGCAAGCAGACACTTGCACAGACCGTCAGCTGCCTTTCTCTCTTACTCGCATTTCACCCTTGGTCCAGCTGGTCATGTATTTTATACTAGTCTAGAAGTTCTCTACAAGTTTACATGCTCTTAACCACCATACTAACCAGTGTGAAATTGAATAGCTACATAGTTTGGCAAGTAATGCAAGACTTGAAAGTTGAGGTGGTGAGAGTTGTAGTATCTAGTCTGCCAGGCTCTTCCTTTTGTCATGCTTTGCAAGGTATCCCTAAGTCATACTTCAGAAGGTTGACAGTGCTTGTTCCGTACATGACTTACATTGCTGACAAGGCTGTTTGCTCTTTGGCAGACCCAGGCAAAGTGTTGGCAGCCTTTAAAGCCAAAGCACTAATAGGAATACCAAAACGGTGCCAAGGAATGTCTGCTTAGGGTTGATGTTGTGTCAGAGTAAGATAGTGATTAATGATAAACACAGGATGGGTTGTAGATTGGTAGCTTTTCAACTCTAGTATGAATTCCCAGAATGTAATTTAAACTGAGCGCTAAGCTCCGAGACGCATGATTGTTATTTGGACATTTTGTGACTCTGTTGATTAACCACATTGGATAAGGAGTTGCCTCAGGTCGATTGGCTCTTACATTCCCCTTGTATCCAGGGAAGGTAGCTAGCCTGTCCTAAGGTCTAGAACACATCTGGACTCTTGGGTCTTATGACAAGTAGTTGAGAGAGGATTTGAAAAGTTGATAAAAGCCCTCCCTACCTGAACTACCACCAAAGATCCGTGGAATGGGAGCCACAATTTTAATGTGATGAAGACACTGTGTGGTGGCCAGTGACCGACAGCTGCTGGGCATTGACGAGCCATGATACTAATGGACACTGAGTGCCTGGTGGAAGTGCTCCAGCCCAGCCGATTTCAAGCTATCAATACAAGACCACTGATAGATACACAGTCAGTCCTCGTAAGTAGATACAGTAGGCTGCAGTACTCACCCCTGTAACAAGGTGTCTCTCAGCCCTACACCCTGGCCAAGTCAGGAATATTGGAACTTGTATTCCGTTTTTTCCCACTAGACCTTAAGTTCATAAGGGACAGGAAACACATGTGCTGCTTTCAGCCTGTATACCTAGGAGCTAAATGTTCTTTAAATGATAGCCCCTCTTTACCCCATGAAGTATTTCATCGTAATTGAGATACAGGCAAGCTTTACTATAATTATGAAGAAAAGGGAAACTAATTAATTTCTAAGAATTGAGGAAAGTCAGTTTAAACTGGAAACTGTTACATTTCCCTGATTTCAGTGCAGTAGGAACAGCAGGGTGTTAGCTTGTCTAAATAAGCTATAGATTATGGGAACTATGACTCATACTTATGCTGCTGCAGAAGCTGATGTCACCTGCAAGATATGATGGGCTGTTGTGGGTTTTTTTTTTTTTTTTGGTTTTTTA
Organism: Ailurus styani; assembly: GCA_002007465.1. Classification (NCBI taxonomy): domain Eukaryota; kingdom Metazoa; phylum Chordata; class Mammalia; order Carnivora; family Ailuridae; genus Ailurus; species Ailurus styani. The sequence goes on along the minus strand of LNAC01000444.1, from coordinate 2,022,046 downwards.
TGTTTTTCAACTGACCCCATTTTAACCATAGTCTTTTGAATTTGAAGATAATGCCTCAAGCAATAAACTTATTATTTCACCTTCATTTTTAAGTAAAAAAAATGCTTGGATGGTAGAAATCCTTTCCTTCTGTGAAGTTTCTGAAAGTATGCAAAAGTAGTGTGTTTCTGTATGTATGCATTTTTAAAGAGAGTTAGTATGTGTAGCTTTCATCAGATTCTCAAAGAGATCTATGATTTAAAGAAAGAAAATGAAGAATTGCTGTTCTAGACAATAGTGAGGATCATGGCCTCCATTCTCTTGCATTAAGGAACACCCTACTGATAACCCCTTAATCTGGGGTATCCTCAGGTAGCGTGTTAAGTCCCCTCTACACTGAAATGTGTATCATCCATTCACTCATTCATTTCAGAAACACTTAGTGAGCACCTGCTGTATGGCCAGCTGTGGTTTACAAAGATATAAGCCTTGGAGTGATGAAGAACATCCTATTATGTTTAGAGATACTAATAGACTAAAATTTCAAGGATTTTTTCCCAGTGGGGTAAGGTGAATGACAGAGGTTGATTTACAGTAATCCAGGCTGGAGGGGTGTATGAAACGTATCCCAGTGGATGTGAAAGGGGGTGGAGGTCCAGGAGAATCTGAACAGCCCTCTTGAGATCAGCACAACTCACTCTCCAGGAAAGGAGAGAGAGGAAGAGGAACTAAGGGTTAGGGGCTGTCACTAGTCCCACATCTGGTTGGTTGTTTTTAAGGTTTGGTGAACTTGAGAATTTCTTGGGGAGTTTATTGAAAGTGTGTATACCACGACTCCTCAGTCTCTGAAATCAAAATCTGGTTTTAAATAAGTACTCCTGGTGATTATCCTGATCTTCAGAATCACTACCTACAGCAAGTGCTTGGTTAACTGTGCCTGTGCCTATTTTCTTTCTTTAGAATATGGCCCAGTTTTCTGTTTTCTTACCAAGACATTAAACTAAGCACGGCTGCCTTGGAGACAAGAAGCCTTCCTAATTCCAGTCATTTGAGAAATTTCAGCTTAAGTTGGAAAAAACATGGAAAAGACATGCAGCCCTCATGCCCGTGCCTGCTAAGGAAGAACATGATAAGACAGGAAGACATGCATGTATCAGACGTGCCTTCTAGAAGGCTTTGACTGCTTCAGAAAATGACCGGTAAACGTGGAAAAATTCTGACACTCAGAGAAAAGATAAGAGCCCATTTACCCTTCCCCCAGTAAATTTGTAACTATAAGGGTGGGAGGTAACATCCAGGTTCCTATGTTAACAAGAAAATATGAAGAAGAAATGGGAATTCTTAGGCTATTTATTGGTGTTACTGTAAATTTGTACAGTCTTTTTGGAGGGCAGTTTGCTAAAATGTATCAAAAGGCTTAAAAATACTTGTACCCTTTGTGCTGGTTACTCTACTCCTAGGAATTTATCTTTTAAAAAATTATCAGAGATACAAAGAATTATGTATACGGAAGGATGTCTAATATACCATTAGTTATAATAGTAAATATTCAGAACAATCTGAATATCCAACAGTTGGAGGTAAATTACAGCATAGCTCTAATTGTGAAGCAACCAACTGAAGGTCATGTTTTCACGTAATATTTAATGTCCTAAAGAAATGGTTGCTCTGTACTATGAAATGAAAAAAGGATATGTGCATACATTTTGCATTGCTAATTTTGAAGTTCTAATTAATGTACAAAAAGACCAGAAATGGATATATAATCTTTTGTTACTGCATTTGGGGTTGGGACACTGAACCATTTTAATTTTCTTTATATTTTTCTGTGTCTTCACATTTTTCTACGATGAATATAATCGAATAATAAAGTTGTCTTAAAAATAAAAAGGTCCGTTTCTTGAGAACATGCTGGTGTAAAGCGAAGTTTAAGATGGTCATTTTAAGAGGAGTTCTGTTTGAGTTCCGTCTCCAGGTTGTGTTAAAAAAGAGGATCATTAATAACTGTATAGTGAGAATGATACTTGGGGCTGCAACAACTTGAGAGAAGCTGGGTGTTTCATCCTCAGAGAGTCTGTAAGAGACTAGACACACATGCTACTGTGTCAGGTATTTTTAAAATTAATATTTGACCTTTGTTTCTACTTTTTATGAGTTGATGAATTCTTTTAGGTGCGTTAGTGGTTTGGGGTGTTGCATAAAATGGAAGCTTACTTCTTTCTCTGCCTTTTGTTGTTCGTTTTACAGGAATGTGTTTTGTTTCACAGGGAGATCCTTTTTTTTCCCCTGAGTTACCACTATTCACTGTGGTCTGTGACTGGGTCCTTTAGTCAGATAGCTTGTCTCTCTAAAGAGTCTGTGACGTCAGTGTGTTTGTGTCTAGGAGGCTGTCTTCAAGATGATAAGCTGCTCCTTGTAAACAACAAAATAAACCGGTTACCCCCCACACTAATATTGAGCTGTTTGGGTTACGTGGGATTATGAGTCTTGCGTTCCCCAGTGCAGGAATCCAGCCCTCGTTGCACATTAGAGAGACACAGATGGCAGAACAGACCTGAGCCCAGGGCTCCCTGTCTCTGTAAGCCCCGATGGACTGCTCTGTAATGCCACGTATACCTTCTTTCCTTCATTCTTAGTACATGTCTGAGGATGTCAAGGCAAAAACGTGTGGGCATTTTTCTTGCTGCCTTCAGAAAGTACAGGTCTCCCCCAGTGGCTTTCAGGGGTGTCTTTCTTGATTCAGTAGCCTTTTCTAGCAACCTCATTTTCAGCTTCTCACAGGGAGTATGCTTCTGTTTTGCTGTCATTACCCGTCAGCCATTCCTTATACAAAGCCAATATAATCTTCCGGATACCTCATTCTTGAGGACTTTGGTGACCATTTCTTCCTGGATTGCTTTTTACTTACATCATCTTTCTTTTTCTTTTTTAAGCTATAAAATTAAGTGAACACGGACGGTGATCGGTTTGAGTATTTCAGAGTTTCCCCAGTGGATTATGGGCCTAATGGAAAAGTTATAGCTTAGTGACTTAGCCCTTTGGAATAGTGCCAAGTTATTGAGAAGTGCATTTGCATCTACTTAGAAAACTTTATTGGTAATGCATTGTTTTTCATTGTATTTCATAATTTTGTGGATGAAACAGAATAGTTCATATGTAGAGTGTTAACCAAAAAAGATGGAGAAGGCTGGAATACCAGGGTTATATTTGAGACCCGACATGTTTTCCACATTAGCCCCAGTGCATCCTGGAGTTCTTTATAATAGGCAAAACTTAGGAATGGCTAAAATTCTCAATGGTGGCATCTAAATAAGGTATGTCAATTCAAACAAATGATGCATTATCTTTATGCACCTGTATGGAATCATGTCTGGTTAAAGTGGAAATCAGAAAAATATAAGAACGCAGTTCAGGTTTGTGGATAGCATATTTATGCTTTATGTTTATAGAAAGTTTCTGGTGAGAAGCTTAGTAATAGGGGCTCCTAGGTGGCTCAGTCGGTTAAGCATCTGCCTTCGGCTCAGGTCCTGGGATCAAGCCCAGTGTCGGGCTCCCTGCTCAGTGGAAGTCTATTTCTCCCCCTCCCTCTGTCCCTCCCCCACCAACTCATTTTCTCTCTCTTTCTCTCACATAAATAAATCTTTAAAAAAAAAGCTTAGTGATAATCTCTGAGGTATGAAGGGTGTGAGCACTGGGAAGACCATGCCACATAAGTAATGGTTAAATAAATTGAGTATCTCTAACCATTGAAGGGAAAACAGAATTTCAAGTATTTGAAGGGCTGTCATTCAGTTAAGGACTTCCCATCTCCTTCACTATTTGATAAGCCTCCATAAAAGTAGGAACTTTGTCTTTTTCACTTGGGATCCTCAGTTCCTTGTACTTAGCACAAGTTCAGCGAATATTTGTGTACATGAACATCAAATCCTATCTTTCCTGTGTGACTCTCACCTGGTCAAAGATCTCACTCTAGTGGTTGCCCATCTCTCCACGCTCAAAATTTCTCTCACTGAATCATTTCTCCCAGTGCACAAATATGCTGGTACTTACCCCATTACAAACTCTTGGCCACAATTCAGTGTGCTGTTTGTCTTACTGCTTTGCCTTTTATTGGGATATAGCCCCCCAAGATCTCTTCTGTCTCCAGTTCCTCTTCCTTGTTTCTTCAGCTCACTGCATTCCAGATTTTGCCAGCACCCCACTTTCAACACCACCACTACCATTCTCAAGGTCACCTCCTTACTAAATCTACTGGGCAGTTCTGAGACTTCATCTTTCTTTTCCTATCAGCAGCATATAATACATTTAATCCCTCCCTTCTTCTTGATAAAATTCTTTAAATGGCTTCTAAGGACACCACACTCCATTTTCTTTCTACCTCAAGAGTTGCTACTCATTCTTTTCTGGTTCCTGCTGTTCTCTCAGATCTTTTAATGTTACGTGTTCCAGGGCTCAACTCTTGGACTTCTCTATCTTCACTCATTCCTCAGTGACTGGTTCCAGTCCCTACCCTCCCACCCCTGCCCCCAAATCTCTCTCAGCACTCCCTCAATTCGGTTGTTGGAAGTTCTATCCTTCCGGTCCCTCAGACCAAAAACATGGAGTTATCCTTGACTCTTCAAAATCCACATTCACACCAGGAAGATATTTACTCTACCATCCAATATATGTCCAGAAACTGGGGTGCATGGATGGCTCTGTTGGTAGTGTCTGCCTTCAGCTCAGGTCCTGATCTCATGGTCCTGGGATCGAGCCCACATCAGGCTCCCTGCTCAGCGGGGAGCCTGCTTCTCCCTCTCGCTCTGCTCCGCGCCCCATCCCAACTCTCTCCTCCTCTCTCTCTCAAATAAGTAAGTAAAATCTTTAAAATAGAAACTGACTTTCTCACAACAACTACTGCCTCTACCCTTGTCTGAGCCGCTCGCCCCTCACCTGGGTGCTGCAATAATCTGACTGGTCCTCCTGCTTCTACCCTTGTCCAGTACAGCAACCCAGGAGCCACACTGATCCTTGTAAAACATGAGTCCTTTCTCTGCTCATTTCACTCAGAATAGAGCCCAAATCCTCATAGTGGTCCATGAATCCTCATGGGACCTGTACATATCCCTTATCTCGCACTTCCTGACTACCATCCTCTCCCTGTACCACTGACCTTGCTTTTCCTAGAACATACCAGGCCCTTTCCTGCCTTAAATATTGGCAGTGTTTGCTTTATGTTTCTTCTACCTGGAAAACTTTTCTCCCAGATAACCATGTGGTTCACTCTTAACACATCCTTCAAATTTCTGCTTGAAAATCACCTCAGTGGATCAACCCCAACCATCCTGTTTTAATGGACGGTAATGAATCTCAATCCACACCCCCAGCCCATTCGCACCTGACTCAAGTTTTGTTTTTCCATAAGCTCCCAACATCCCAACATACTCTTAACATTTGTGTTTGCTTGCTTGCTTGTTTATTGTTTCTTGGTATCTTCCACCCCCACTCCCTAGAAAATGTAAACACTGTGAGGGCAGAAATTTTGTTCAGTGACACATATTCCAAGTGGCCAGAAGGTGGCCTTAGTAGGCTTTCAGTCAATACTATTTTTAAGGTACAGCTTCCTACTGATTATGACAATTTGCAAAGCCCTGCATGTTCTGACATGTTCTGGCTGACTCCAGCCCCTTCTCTCTACCTCCTACACCCGACGGCACTCCAGAGCAGTGCTGTCTATAGAAATATAATGTGAGCCAAGATGTAATTTTGAGTCTAGGAGCCACATTTTTTAAAATGCAACTAATTGTAATATTTACTTAACCTAATTGACCCAAAATATTATGTCAACATGTAATCAATATTAAAAAGTCAAAAAAGTTCACACATTCTTTTTCAAATACTAAATCTCTGGAATCAGTTGTATGTTTTATACTAATAGCACATCTCAAATCAGATGCTAAGTTTTCAGCAGCAATAATCTGATCTGTATTAAATTTTATAAATTTTACTATGAAAGGTAGATCCAGGGGTGCCTGTGTGGCTCAGTCGCAGTTAAGCATCTGCCTTCTGCTCAGGTCATGATCCCAGGGTTCTGGAATCCAGCCCACATTGGGATCCCTGCTCAGTGGGGAATCTGCTTCTCCCTCTCCTGCTCCCCCTGCTTGTGCTCTCTCATGCGCTCTCTCACTCTGTGTCAAATTTAAAAAGGTGGTTTCTGCTCTGGACTTAATAAAATCTACTTTTTTAAATAATTGTTTTTATTATTTATTGACAGAGCAAGAGAGCACAAGCAGGGGGAGCAGCAGAGGGAGAGGGAGAAGCAGACTCCCCGCTGAACAGGGAGCCCGATGCAGGTCTCCCAGGACCTCAGGATCATGACCTGAGCCAAAGGCAGATGCTTAAACAACTGAGCCACCCAGGGACCCCCAAAATCTCTTTAAAAAAAAAAAGGTAGATTCAGGGCGCCTGGGTGGCTCAGTGGGTTAAAGCCTCTGCTTTCGGCTCAGGTCATGATCTCAGCGTCCTGGGATCGAGGCCCGCATCGGGCTCTCTGCTCAGCAGGGAGCCTGCTTCCTCCTCTCCCTGTCTCTCTGCCTGTCTCTCTGCCTGCCTCTCTGCCTACTTGTAATCTCTCTCTCTGTGTCAAATAAATAAATAAAATCTTTAAAAAAAAAAAAAAAAAGGTAGATTCATATATGCAAGTCATTGCAAGTATACTGAAACATCAATTTTTAAATTTCAGTTGAATTAAAAGTACGTACTAAAATTATGAATTCAGGGGTGCCTGAGTGGCTTAGCTGGTCAAGCGGCCCACTCTTCATTTCAGCCCAGGTCATGATCTCAGGGTTGTGGGATGGGAGCCCAGCACAGAGTCTGCTTGTCCTTTTCCCATCCCCTGCTCACTCTCTGTCTCTCACTCTCTCTCAAATAAATAAATAAGTAAAATCTTTAAAAAAATAAAATTATAAATTCAGTTTCTCAATTAGCTACATTCCAAGTGTATGACAGCCACACGTGTAGGACAGAGCAGCTCTTAGACCTCAGGTCCAAGCTGGCTGGTCTCCCTCTTCTGCCTCTTGTTTGTTGTCTCTCCACCTGAAAGACTCTCCACCACCACCCTCCTTTATCTGGCCCACTGGCTGGTTATCCTTTCTCTGTGTTCCCCAAACACCCTGTTCCATTATAGTACTTGTCACACTATATTATTATAATTGCCGGATTGTCTAATTAGCATAGTGACTGACACATAAGAGTTACTATATATATTGGTTAAATGTATAAATCCATGACACTTCTGCCTATGGAAATTTTAGTCATGCTTCCATTTCCAAATCACTTCTCCCTAAGCCTAGAGTTTGGCTCCTTGTAACAGTTCAATTCATGATAAGGATCATAGTGTCCTGGCATAGCTGAAACCAAAAGTCCATGTTTACCAAGAAGAAAATGAAGATAATTACAGATACTATGTTGTGCCTTAATGAATGTTACTAGAATGTTACTCTACCCATTCTCTTCTAATTTCCCAACTTATGCCCCCTTGATATCTTAGATGGGATTAATCAGGGTTTAATACAGTTGAAAAATTACTAAGATGGAGGGAATTAGGAATTCTAGGTACTGAATTTTGAGTTAACAAAAAATGCATATAAAATTTATTATGTCCCCATGACAATTATTTATATCTTTCTCTTGTTCATGTAATTTGTCTTCCCAAGGAGACTGTAGGTTTCTTTCCTTTTTTTTTTTTTTAAGATTTTATTTATTTATTTGACACAGAGAGAGACAGTGAGAGAGGAACACAAACAGAGAGAGTGGAAGAGGGAGAAGCAGGCTTCCCACCGAGCAGGGAGCCCGATGTAGGACTCAATGCAGGGCTCGATCCCAGGACCCTGGGATCATGACCTGAACTAAAGGTAGATAACGACTGAGCCACCCAGGCACCCCTTTATGTTTCTGTAAATGGTAGACTGGTTCCCAAGGGCCAGGCCATGCCTTACATTTAATGAGCAGCCAGCTGGGGTGCCCAGGTAGCTCAGATGGTTAAGCGTCAGCCTTTGGCTCGGGTCATGATCTCCCAGGTCCTGGGATTGAGCCCAATGTCGAGCCCCAAGTCTGGCTCCCAGCTCAGCGGGGAGTCTGCTTCTCCCTCTCCCTCTCAAATAAATAAAGTCTTAAAAAAAAGAGCAATCAATAAAAAGTTGGTTTTATCTCACTCAGTAAACTGAACACACACAGAAATGGAACAGCTGGTCATATTAATAGGATCTTGAGGAAATGATTTTTGAAAAAGCACAAACACCAAAATACCTAAGTGTTTTAGAATTCAGCAAATAATTGAGAAAATGTGTGCTTGATTTCATAGGTATTTTGTTGCAGAGCACATTTTTTTCAGAATAAAAACAAAAGCATTTGATGATTTCATTTAGGGAAAATTAACAGGAAGTTGTCAGTGTTTTCAAATGATGCCTTCAGCTTTATAGATGATTCAGGTTTTATTTTTTTTTTATTTTTTTTTTTTTAAGATTTTATTTATTTATTTCACAGCGGGAGAGAGATCACAAGGAGGCAGAGAGGCAGGCAGAGAGAGAGGGGGAAGCAGGCTCCCTGCAGAGCAGAGAGCCCGATGCGGGCCTCGATCCCAGGATCCTGAGATCATGACCTGAGCCGAAAGCAGAGGCTTTAACCCACTGAGCCACCCAGGCGCCCGATGATTCAGGTTTTAAAAGTCTACACATCGGAATGTGATGATGCATTCATTAACTGCTCTTTTTGAACTCACTTTAGTTTACAAATTCCCTCCCTGTAAGAATCAAGATCACAGGGTTGAAGCAGTAAGGAATAGGAAAGTCAATTCCAAATATACACAAAAATACAAAGAATAGTACTGAACCTCTATCTGCTACCCAGCTTCAAGAATTATCATCTCATAGCGAATGTGTTTCTTCTATATTCCCACCCCCCGTACTCCTCCCATGTTATTTTTAAGCATTTCACATACATCATATAATTTCATCCATGAGTATTTCCATGTTACTTCTAAGGGGTATTTTTAAGGGAGTCACAGTACCATTAGTTAACATTTGAAAATAAATTAAAATTCCCTCAGGGTACCAAATATGCAGTGAATATTCAAAAGTTCAAATATCTTGGGGTTGGGCGCCTGGGTGGCTCAGTGGGTTAAAGCCTCTGCCTTCGGCTCAGGTCATGATCTCAGGGTCCTGGGATTGAGGCCCATATCGGGCTCACTGCTCAGCGGGGAGCTTCCTCCTCTCTCTCTCTGCCTGCCTCTGCCTACTTGTGATCTCTCTCTCTCTCTCTCTCTCTCTGTCAAATAAATAAAGAAAATCTTTAAAAAAAATATCTTGGGGTGCTTGGGTGGCTCACTCAGTTAAACATTTGACTCTTGATTTCGGCTCAGGTCATGATCTCAGGACCATGAAATCAAGCCCTCAACAGGCTCTGCAGAGTGTGAACCCTGCTTGAGATTCTCTCTCTCCCTCTCCCTCTGCCCCATCCCCCTTCTCAAATACATTTTAATAATAAATGTCTTAATATCTACACAGAAAGAGTATTTCATAAAATTTAGCAGTCATTCATGGCAAACAAGTTTAGTAAACAAGAAACAAATTCTTTGGAATTTAAAAGCAGATCAGATACATACTATGAAATACATACTGGATAAATTGTTAGAAACAAAGATGTAAGAAGAGAAAATATAAGAAAACAATGAGACTCTAAAAATACCAGGTAGATTTAAAAAAAAAAAACTAAATAGTACTGAAGGAAACTGAAAATATAGTCAATACAATTAAAAACTCAAAAGAGTAATTCAGAACATTAGAGTTGGAGAGAAAATTGGTTATCTGGATTATAAGCTAAAAATAAATTCAGAATATGAAGAGAAATCAAGATGGAAGACATGGCAGACAGCTTGAAATGTAAAACACAGCAGAAGTCCCAATATAAATCTTCCTGGAGAGAATATACGTTGCAGAAAAGAAAGAAAGGAGATGGGTGGCATTCCTCTGACTCTCAGCACAACGGCATAAGGAACGCTGTGGCCAAGCTCACCAGCAAAATCAGTGAAAATTACTTTAAAAGAAACAGTCAAAATCTCTGTGTATGGTTGAAGAACACTTAGCGGCAAAATAAACACACATTCAAGAGTATTTACTTGAATTACTTAAATTTTCTTGAATTACTTCATTCACTTGAATTACTAAGAATTTACAGAATGGCCGTCTGTGGTATTTGAAATGAAAAATGTGCTTCTCCTTCACTCCCTCCCAATTCAGCAAGATGGAAACTTTAGACTGGTGCAGCCAAGAGCACAGAGTTTCATCTCCCCTAGTTCCCAGGTGGAGAGCTATCATCCCAGGAGGGGCAGGATGTCAGTATTTCTCAACCTGCCTGCACAATCTGCAACTAAGGCTAAGTTTTAGGCAAGCGTCAGTGAGAGGGAGTCTTTCCTCTCCTACCCAGCCCCTAAGGAACTCTACCTTGCATGTGGTGCTGCTGAGAATACTGGGACCCTCATCACCCTTCCCCCGGCCCGCAACATGGAGTGTCACTGAGAGAGAAGCTTGCTGTGGTCCTCACTTCCAGCCCCATAGCCGTAACTCAAGAGATTTTGCCTGGAGGGAGAGTAAGCAATAAACCAGAGAACTGCAATTCTTTTCCTAAAGGAACTGCCTTCATTTGCAACAGTGTGGAGAAGTTCAAGCCTAAGGGTGCTCCCCAAAACAGTGAAGGTAGTAGTGAAGGGCAACTTGGATGATACTGGTAGAATCATTTAACACAGAAGCTAAACGGCACCAGCTAGTGTTCATGAGAGAACCTGGAAAAACACAGCTAACAGAAGACTGTCTGGGATCAGAACAAGTATCAGTAACCGACTTCAGAACTATTCTTTCAAAGGAATCTGAATTTCATTGATTTAGTTTATGAGCATTTATGCCCCAAGGTATTGTTGTAAGCAATAAAAAAAATCACCCAGCAATACTTTAATGGCTGGGTATGATCAGGGAAAGGGACAACCAAAGAGAACCTTGAAAAAATACACTGTTAACCCAGGGTGACTGTGCCTAACCCAAGGACATGCTCCTTAAAGAACAGTTATCAGAAGCTTACTGGTGCAAGAGACAAATAGACGCTAATAAAATAATGTGTTACTAAACAAATAAACAAGCAAATAACAATAAGGAGCAGCAGAGGGGAGGCACCAGTACCCAGATTTGCTACAATATATTATCTAAAGTGTCCAGATTCCAATAAAAAGGATTAGTCATGCAAGGAAAAAGGAAAATCTGACCCATACACTAGAAAAAAGCAGACAATAGAAACTGCCTGTAGAGCAACCAGATGTCAAGTTTAACAAAGTCTGCAAAATAGCCATTACAAACATGATCAAAGAACTGAAGGGAACCATGATTAAAGAGTTAAAACAGGGCGCCTGGGTGGCTCAGTGGGTTAAAGCCTCTGCTTTCGGCTCAGGTCATGATCTCAGGGTCCTGGGATCGAGGCCCGCATCGGGCTCCCTGCTCAGCGGGGAGCCTGCTTCCCCCTCTCTCTCTCTGCCTGCCTCTCTGCCTCCTTGTGATCTCTCTCCCTCTGTGAAATAAATAAATAAAATCTTTAAAAAAAAAAAAAGAGTTAAAACAGTATGATGAACACGTTGCAGCAAATAGAAGATATCAATGAACAGATAGGAATTATTAAAAATGAAAATTCTAGAGTAGAAAAGTACAATGACTAAAATGAAAAATTCACTAAAGAGGCTCAGCAACAGTAGATTTGACTTAGAAGAAATAATTAGCAAATTTGAATAAAGTTCAATAGAGATTATACGACTTGAAGAGCAGAGATAAAAGAATTTAGAAAAATGAACAGAGCCTTAGAGCAAAGTAAACCTAAAGCAAGAAGAAAGGAAATAGATTAGAATGGAAATTAATAAAACAGAATAGAAAAAAATATAGAAAATCAATTAAAAAGCTGATTCTCTGAAAAGAACAAAATTAACTTTAGCTTGATTAATCAAGATAAAAGAGATGACACTCAAATTGCTGGAACTAGAAATGAAAAATTAGACACTCCTACTGTTGTCAGAGAAATAAAGAGGATTGTAAAAGAGTACTATGAGCAATTCTATGCCAACAAATTAGATATCCCAAATAAAATATGCAAAGTCCTGCAAACACACAAATTTCTAAACTGACTTGAGAATAAAAAGACAATCTGAAGAGACCTACAATAAGTGATTAAAAATAGATACAGAAAAAACATCTGATGGAGTGCCTGGGTGGATCAGTGGGTTAAGCCTCTGCTTTCGGCTCAGGTCATGATTTCAGGGTCCTGGGATCAAGCCCTGCATCAGGTTCTCCGCTCAGCGGAGGGCCTGCTTCCCGCCCCCGCCTCTGCCTGCCTATCGGCATCCTGTGATGTCTCTCTCTTTCAAATAAATAAATAAAAATCTTAAAAAAAAAAAAAAAAGGGAAAAGGAAAGAAACATCTGACAAAATTCAACACCCTTTCATGATAAAAATCATCAATAAACTAGGAATTTAAAGAAAATTGACTTAATAAAGGTCATATATGAAAAGCCTACAATTAACATCATACTGAGCTGTGAAATATGGAAAGCTGTTTCTAAAACTGAAAAATCAGCAAAAAGGCAAGGATGCCTATTCTTTCCACTTCAGTGCAATATAATACTGGAAGTCTTGGCCACTGCAATTAAACAAGAAAATAAAAGGCATCCACATTGGAAAGGTAGAAGTAAAATGATCTCTGCGGATGGCATAATCTTACATGTAGAAAACTCTAAAGACTAAAACAAAACAAACAAAAAAACCCAACTATTGGAATTATTAATTCAGTAATGCGATATGATGCGAAGTCAATATAGAAAAGTCAGTTGTTTCTATACACTAATGGTGAACTATGTAGAAAGGAAAAGTCCCATTTGCAATAGCATCAAAAAGAAGAAAATGCTTTGAAATAAACTTAGCTAATGAGGCGAAAGACTTGTATACCGAATACCTCAAAACATTGATAAATGAAGGGTGCCTGGCTGGCTTGGCCAGTAGAGCATGTGACTCTTGATCTCAGGGTCATGAGTTCAAGCCCCACAATGGGCACAGAGCCTACTTAAAAAAAAATTGATAAATGACATTAAGGAGATATAAATCAATGGAAAGACATCTGTAATCATGGATTAGAATAACTGATATTGTTAAAATGTCCATGCTACCCAAAGTGATCTACCAGTTCAAAGCATTCCTTATCAAAATTCTACTGGCTTTTTTTCAGAAGAAGAAAAAAAATCCTAAAATTCAAATAGAACCACAAAGGACACAGCCAAACAATCTTGAGAAAGAAGAACAAAGCTAAAGACATCACAATCAAGAGGGACTACATCAAACTAAAAAGCTTCTGTACAGCAATGGAAACAATTAGCAGAGTGAAAAGGCAACTTATGGAATGGGAGGAAATATGTGTGAACCGTAAGTGTGGTAAGGGGTTAATATCCAAAATATGTAAGGAACTCCTACAACTCAATAGTAAAAAAAAAAAAATAACAACAACAACAAAACCAGAAAACTTGATTTAAAAATGAGCTAAGGAGTGAATAGACATTTCTCTAAAGAAGATGTGTAAATGGTTATTGGTATATATCACTAATCACTAGGGAACATCACTAATCACTAGGGAACGCAAATCAAAATGACAATGAAATATCACTTCACGTTTGTCAGGATAGTTATTATAAACAAAACAAAACAAAACAAAAAACCCACAAGTGTGGGTGAGGTTATAGGAAATTTAGAATCCTTGTTGGAGGGAATGCAAAATGGTATAACCACTATGGTAAATAGAATGGAGATTTAAATTAAAAATAAAACTACTACATGATCCAGCAATCCCACTTCTGGATATTTCCAAAAGAATTAAAAGAGGATCTTTAAAAATATGAGCATTTCCATATTCATTGCAACACCATGCACAATAACCAAGATGTGGAAACAATGTAGATGCTCATCAACAGATAAATGGATAAAGAAATTGTGGTATACACATACAATGGAAAAGAAGCCTTTAAAAAGAAGGCAGTTCTTTGGGGTAAATAACTAGTAAGGCAATTGCTGGGTATTTAAGGCAAAGATACAAATGTGGTGATCTGAAGAGGCACATGCACCCTGATCTTGATAGCAGCAATGTCCATGATAGCCAAACTATGGAAAGAATTTATTTTTTTTAAAGATTTTATTTATTTATTTGACACAGAGAGAGATCAGATCACAAGTAGGCAGAGAGGCAGGCAGAGAGAGAGGGAGAAGGAGGCTCCCCGCTGAGCAGGGAGCCCGATGCAGGCCTCGATCCCAGGACCCTGAGATCGTGACCTGAGCTGAAGGCAGAGGCTTTAACCCACTGAGCCACCCAGGCGCCCCTATGGAAAGAATTTAGATGTCCATCAACAGATGAATGGATAAAGGAGATGTGGTATATATATACAATGGAATACTATGCAGCCATCAAAAAATGAAATCTTGCCATTTGCAACAATGTGGATGGAACTAGAGGGTATTATGCTAAGTGAATCAGACTATCAAGCCAAGTCAATCAGAGTAAGACAATTATCATATGATCTCATTATTAGGAATTTGAGAAACAAGACAGAGGATCATGGGGGAAGGGAGGGAAAATGAAGCAAAGTAAAACCAGAGAGGGAGACAAACCATAAGAGACTCTTAATCTCAGGAAACAAACTGAGGGCTGCTGGAGTGTAGGGCAGGGTGGGAGGCATGGGGTAGCTGGGTGATGGACGTTGGGGAGGGTATGTGCTATGGTGAGTGCTATGAATTGTGTAAGACTGATGGATTATAGGGGTGCCTGGGTGGCTCAGTTGTTAAGCATCTGCCATCGGCTCAGGTCATGATCCCAGGGTCCTGGGATTAAGCCCACGTTGGGCTCCCTGCTCGGCGGGAAGCCTGCTTCTCCTTCTCCCACTCCCCCTGCTTGTGTTCCCTCTCTCGGTGTGTCTCTCTCTCTGAAATAAGTAAATAAAATCTTAGAAAAAAAAAAAGGCTGATGATCACAGATCTATACCCTGAAACAAGTAATACATTATATGTTAATTAGAAAAAAGGCATTTCTGCCATATGCAACAACATAAATGAACCTTGAAGATATTATGCTAAGTGGAATAAACCAGTCATAGAAAGACAAATATTGTATGATTTTACTTCCATGAGGTATCTAAAATAGTCAAATTCATAAAATCAAAATGTGTAACTGTGATTGTCAGTGACTGGAGAAAGGGGAAATGTGAATTATTAATCAACAGCCGTAAAGTTTCAGTAATTGTAAGCTGAGTAAATTCTAGAGATTTGCTCTACAACATTATATCTACAGTCAGTAATACCATATTGTGCACTTAAAAAATTGTTAAGAGGAGTGCTTGGGTGGCTCAGTCAGTTAAGCATCTGACCCTTGATTTTGGCTCAGGTCATGAGCTCCAGGTTGTGGGAAAAAGCCCCACATGGGGTTCTATCAAGTCTGCTTGACATTCTCTTTCACCCTCTCCCTCTGCCCCTCTCCCCTTGCCTGCCACATGTGTGAGCTCTCTCTCTGTAAAGTAAATAAATTTTTAAAAAGATTTTATTTGAGAGAGCATGAGCACAAGCTGGGGAATGGGCAGAGGGACAAACAGACTCCCCATTGAGCAGGGAGCCTAACATAAGGCTTGATCCCAGGACCCTGAGATCATGACCTGAGCTGATGTCAGACTGCTTATCCAACTGAGCCATCCGAAGCACTCTAATAAATAAATCTTTATTTTTTTTATTTTTTTTAAAGATTTTATTTATTTATTTGTCAGAGAGAGAGAGAGAGCACAAGCAGGCAGAGTGACAGGCAGAGGCAGAGGGAGAAGCAGGCTCCCTGCCAAGCAAGGAGCCCGATGTGGGACTCGATCCCAGGTCCCCGGGATCATGACCCGAGCTGAAGGCAGCTGCTTAACCAACTGAGCCACCCAGGCGCCCCAATAAATCTTTAAAAAAACATTGTTAAGAGGGTAAATCTCATGTTAAGTGTTCTTACTAAAATTAAAGCTTTTTTTAAAAAAAAAGATTTATTTATTTTAGAGAGAAAACACACGCACAAGGGAGGTGGGGGCAGAGGAGGAGAGAGAGAGAGAGAATCCCAAGTAGACTTCCCGCTGAGAAAGGAGCCTGAGGTGGGTTGAGATGAGACCCTGAGATCATGACCTGAGTCAAAAGCAAGACCTGGGTGCTCAACTGACTGAGCACCCACATAACCCCTAAAATTAAAGTTTTTAAAAAGAATTCTAAGATGGGTCTCACCAGGTTGGAATTAATGTGTTAACATGGTTGTGTTCCCTTTTGAGGCTCTAGGTATAATTTGTTTCTTGTCTTTGTGGGTGACTCTCTAGAGGTCACCCAC
Organism: Ailurus styani; assembly: GCA_002007465.1. NCBI lineage: Eukaryota > Metazoa > Chordata > Mammalia > Carnivora > Ailuridae > Ailurus > Ailurus styani. The sequence continues at coordinate 2,005,627 of LNAC01000444.1, read as the reverse complement.
ATTCCTTGATTTATTGGATCTTCCTTCCATCTTGAAAGCCAGTAACATTAAGCTGTGTCCTTTTCACACTGCCATCTCTCTGGTTCTCTTTGTTCTGGCTCCCTTTTTTATTTATAAGAATTGTGATATATTGGGCCCATCTGGATAATCCAGGATAATCTCTCTTTAGGTGGCAGACTGATTAATGTCCCCCCAAATACCTGGACCTTATTTCCTGGAACATATGGCTGTTACTTTTATGGAAAAAAGGGACTTTGCATATGTAATTAAGTTAAGGATCCTGAAATGAGGAAATTATCCTGGATTATCTAGGTGAGCTCTAAATATAATCACAAGGGTCCTTATAAGAGAAAAACCAAGGAGATTTGGCAACAGGAAGGTGAAGGAGATAAGATGACAGAAGCAGAGATTAGAGAGACGTACTTTGAAGGCAGAGGAAGTCAAGCAATACAAGTAGCCCCTTGTTGAAAAAAGCAACGTATGGGACTTTCCCCTCAGAGTCTCCAGAAAGAACCAGCCCCACATTTTCAATCTAGCCCAGTGAAACTTACTTCATTTGGTCTTCTGACCTCCAGAACTGTAAGTGGATAAAATTGGGCTGTTTTCAGCTACTAAATGTGTGGTGATTTGTCATAGCATTAGTAGGAAACTAATACATCATTTTAAAGTCTGGTGATTACCAACCTTAATTCCATCTCTAACCTTAATTTCATTTTGCCTTGAAATCTTATATATTCACAGGTTCTAGAGATTAGGACACACACATCTTGTGGGGAAGAGCATTACACTGCTTACCACAACTTGACATACACTGAAAATAAATTCTAGGTTGATAAAATATGTAAATGTCAAAAAATAGCAGAATATATAGGAGAATGTGTGTGTATAATCTGGGTGTGTAAAAGACCTTAAACATGACAACAAACTTAACTTTTTTAAAGACTGGTTGGCACATCTGTTTCCATCAAAAAATTTAAATTCTGTAGGTTGAATATATATTGAATGTATATAATACCAGATACAAAGTAATAATATAAATAACAAGCCGGCAGACATTTGTAATGTATATAACCAAGGACTACTAGCCTCAGAGGAAAAGTAAGAAAGAAAAAGTAAGTGTTTGAATATATGAAACAGATGTAGGTATAACTATGTTCTTTAGGGCATTCTATATTAGTAAAAATTGAAAACAAATGTCCATCAGTAGGGGAATGATTTAGTAAATGATACACTTATCCATATGATAGGCTATCAGCAGCAGTTTAAAAGAATAGGGGAGAATCTTTATGACCTGCAAAAATCTCCAAGACATATTGATATTTTAGCAAGTTACAGAACAGTGCAGACTTTATGATACATATTATATAAGGCGAGAAACAGCATGCACCAAACAAAACCACAAGTCGTAAAGGATCTCCCCCACCTTTATGAGAGTATCAGCGGTTACCCATGTGGAGCAGCAAAGGGAAACATTAGTTTTGTTCTATATGATTTAAATGCACATTCACTCATGTATAAACTGGATATATAGTTTAAAGCACAGAGTTTTGTCTTGCTCATCATTGTATCTAAGCACCTAGCTCTACCGCAAAGGTAATGTTTGTTAAGTAACAGAACTCCGAGGTGGTGGGACTTAACTGGTAATGCTAAGTCCTATGCTGGTGAGAAGTTGGGTGGTATGCTTAAATTCTTCCTGCTTCAAGTCCAGCTTGGTCTTTCTCTGGGAACTATTTTGGGTAAACTGAAGGCCCAAGCCAGAGGAGTGTGTGTGTGTGTGTGTGTGTGTGTGTGTGTGTGTGTGTACTAGTATGTATAATAATTTTTATATCTAATCCAGTCAACAACTCTGGAAAACAATCACCCTTGCACCCATTTTACAAATGAGAAAACTAAGGCTTAGATAAGGCCTTACTAACTGAAATACCCTGATGTCTCTTCTTTTTTTATCTTCCTGTTAATGCAACCTTGACAGTTGCAGAATTCTTACGAAATAGAATGTGGTCGGTTCTAGAAAAACTTCCTGCTATCAGTGCTTGGCTTACTTTAATAGTTATTATTTGTATTAGGTAGTTCAAACACTTGATTTTAAAACTGGTAGCAAATTATATTCTGTACAAAATAAATCTCCCTCCACACAGCCCCCAGCTATCCTTGTCCTTCCCCTGAGGCAACAGTCAACAATATTTTGCATGTTTTTCCAGAAATATTTTATGTACAGCACATATACAAATATTTCTAAAGTTTAACTTGAACTATTTTACATGCATTATCCTTTACCACTCTCTTTTTTTACTCACAATGTATCTTGAAAATCACTACATTTTTGCTTGATCTGTTACATTCTGTTTAATAGCTATATATTATGAATTTTAGGGAAGCCTCATAATTTCACTAATCCCTCCCATTTATGGCCATTGAAATTGTCCTATCTTTTTTTATTACAAAACTACAGTTACTATTCTTACACATGGGCTCAGCCTGTTAAGTGTCAGTTTTGGGCTCAGGTCCTGGGATCCCAAGGGCCTGGGATCAAGTCCCAGATGGGGCTCCTTGCTCAGTGGGGAGCCTGGTTCTCCCTCTGCCAACCGCTCCCCCTACTTGTGCTCTTTCTTTCTCTCTCTGACAAATAAATAAATAAAATCTTTAAAAAAGAAAGAAAGAAAAAATACTATCACTAGCTTCTTCTGGGTAGAACATGATGATTTGTGCTCCTACTCATTAAAAGTTATCTTTGGAGATCTTTACCAAATCAAGAAGGCTCAGCTTGGTTGGGGAACAGGTATGACTTTAGCCTGTTAATAATTTTTTCCCCTGCAATAGGGAGGAAGGACTCTCTCAGGAGAGAACTAGAACAGAACATGGGAAGCTTTATGACTACCACACATACCTCCTGTTTTGTTTTTAATGTTTCTTTTGAGACGATCATCCTTTACTCCTATTGCCTAACACAGTATCTGGCATACAAGAGGTGCTCAAAGATTATTTCTGGAATGAATTAGTGAATGGAAAAATTACTTACAGTTAGAACTCCTCCCTATATCCTTCAGATCTCACATTTTTTTCTAGTAAACAGGAGTGCAAATACGATCTGTGGCTGCTATATTATCCATCTAAATGGAGACAGAGGTTAGGGATCGATTGTTCTCAATATGTTCAGAAAAACTTTAAAAGATAACAATCTCATAGCCAAACTATGGAAAGAACCTAGATGTCCATCAACAGATGAATGGATAAAGAAGATGTGGTATATATACACAATGGAATACTATGCAGCTATCAAAAGTAACGAAATATTGCCGTTTGCAACAACGTGGATGGAACTAGAGAGTATTATGCTGAGCGAAATAACTCAATCAGAGAAAGACAATTATCATATGATCTCTCTGATATGAGGAACTTGAGGGGCAGGGTGGGGGATTGTGGGAGGTAGGGAGGGAAAAATAATGAAACAAGATGGGATGGGGAAGGAGACAAACCATAAGAGACTCCTAATCTCACAAAACAAACTGAGGGTTACTGGGGGGTGGGAGGGTAGGGATAGGGTGGTTGGGTTATGGACATTGGGGAGGGTTTGTGCTTTGTTGAATGCTGTGAAAGGTGTAAGCCTGATGACTTACAGACCTGTACTCCTGGGGCAAATAATAATAATAATAAAGGTAAAAAAAAAAAAGGTAACAATCTCAAAAAGTAGTCCACAGACAGAAAACGTTCAAGGGCGATTTTCTCAGACTTGTTCTTTGGCTGCAACCTCTCAAGAGAAACAGTTTTCTAAGACCAAATTATCTACACATCGGACTGTGGCAACGCCAAAGTAGTATGTTTGCTATTTGATGAAAAGACAACGAAGAGGGCTTCTGGGTGGCTCAGTGGGTTAAAGCCTCTGCCTTCGGCTCAGGTCATGATCTCAGGGTCCTTGGATGGAGGCCCGCATCGGGCTCTCTGCTCAGCAGGGAGCCTGCTTCCCCCTCTCNCTCTCTGCCTACTTGTGTGATCTGATCTCTCTCTGTGTCAAATAAATAAATAAATAAAAATCTTTAAAGAAAAAAAACACAACTGAGAATTCTGAAAACTGTTGGAAAACAATTTATTCAAAGAAAAGCTCGAGTAGGAAAAAAGGCGCCTTATCATAATGAAGTATTCATTAAAAATGTTTATTTGCTTATTTACTTGAGTGTTACTGCTTAAACCAGGTCTGTGAGACCTGAAAGGAGGAGCAGGAGGTGGAAGCCAGCCCTTCCCACCCGGCCGCCTGGGGGGGCGCGGGGCCCAGGTTAGATCGCGGCCCAGGCGTGGCCGCGTCCAGGACCGTTTCCCCGTTCCCAGTTCGCTGGGGCCAGGCTGCGTTCCAGCCCTAGCTCAAAAATGCTGCAGTCCAGCACTGCCTTTTCTATGTTTTATCTTTGTTTCCCACCCGCCCGCCCGTTCTCCCAAAGCCCCACATACCGCACGGCTGGTTGGCTCGGACACTTGGTCGGTTACCACGGGAAAGCCCCTGTCTCGCTCGGCGCGGAGCTGCGGTCCTGCAGCCGTGCCTCGATCTTTTTTCTTCCTCTCCCTTTCTCACACCTTCCTCTCCTACTCCCTCCCTTCTTTTCTAACCGTGGAAAGTCGACCTCGCGTTTCCCCGGCGCGCGTGTGAGACGTAGACCCACTCCGGCGCTGCACTCCC
>LNAC01000444.1:1978850-1989799 GCA_002007465.1 Ailurus styani | reverse complement strand
CCCCCAAGATGGATGGCGAGGGCGAAGGTTTCCCAAACCAGTGCTTGTACCAGGGCTGGCTCCGAGAAGATGAGGGCTATTTAACAGGGATGATGGAGGGTTCTGCCAACAAGCAGATAGGAAACCGACGCGAGAGTCATTGGGCTCACAGACTCTGCTCTCAATAAATAATGACTCCTAGGGGCGCCTGGGTGGCTCGGTGGGTTAAGCAACTGCCTTCGGCTCAGGTCACGATCCCGGAGTGGCCGAATGGAGTCCCGCATGCGGCTCCCACCTCCGTGGGGGGTCTACTTCTCCCCTGATCTTCTCCCTTCCTGCTCTCGCTCGCTCTCTCAAATAAATAAATAAAATCTCAAAAATGCATACACACATACATACATACATACTCACTCCTAGACCAGAAGAAAGTGCTCAGAGCTCTAGAAACAGAGTTGCTTAGTGAGTCAGAGTCTACCTCGTTCACTTCGAGTTCAGAGCAAAGGGCGCCTCCTCGGAAAACAGCCGAAAGGCGCTCTCCCGGATGAAAAGACTCCCGCTCCTCTCCCGCCCCCCACATCTCTTTTTCCTACTGGAAAAACCTCACAATTATATTAGTTATGAAATGGAAGGCTAAGAGTGGTCCCTACTTAATAGGGCTGTTATGAGTTTTAAATGAATTGATGAACATATAAGCATTTAGAACAGCATGGCACATCTTAAGCTAATACCTTAGCTCTTAAATTTTCCATCCTGAGTTTCTCTTACAATTCTGCTGTGAGGCATAGAGAATGAGATGCTTTGGATAGAATTATGAATATTATATGAAAGGGAAGGCCAAGAAGTCCCTAATCACTGAAAAGATAAAGGACCCCCTCCACCACCCTCATATTTAAATGAAAAGTTACACAGAACTAAGAGCAAAAGAAAATCCAGCATGGTTCTAATTTTACCTGTGGTTATTACTTTTTTCCTGTGGCAAATATATTTTAAAATATATGTTATTTTTAAAAATTGGATCGCTCGTGCCTTTGCTGATGCCTTAAAGCACATGCTTAATCTGTGTACTAGATAACACAGCCTACTCAAAAGTTATGTTTCAATCTCTAGTTGACTTCTCGTCAAGCCCCCAAAATACTTTCAGCTGCTGTTAGTTCAGGCAAAACATGGAGTGTTAAAATTATACCCGTTGGGGCACCTGGGTGGCCCAGCCAATTAAGAGTCTGCCTTCAGTTCAGGTCATGATCCCAGGGTCCTGGGATGGAGCCCCAAGTCCAGGCGGGCTCCCTGCTCAGCGGGGAGTCTGCCTTTCCCTCTGCCCCTCATCCTGCTCACTCATGCTCTCTCTTTCAAATAAATAAAATCTTTAAAAAAATAAAATGATGCCAGTTAAGGGGCATCTGGCTGCCTCCATCAGTAGAGAATATGAATGTTGATCACAGGGTCATGAGTCTGAGCTTCCCATTGGGTTTAGAGATTACTTAAAATAAAAAAAAATTAAATGTTGCCAGTTAAAACACTTCTGGGATGTAAAATCTGCTCTAAAAAATGAATTGCTGTGTTTTCTATATTTTATTCCAGGCACTTCTCAGTTGTCTGGGCAACAGTGGTGTGGGAAATTCAAACTGTGGTTGAGAACATAAAATTCTTTAATGTAGCTTAAGGTATGGTATGATAGATAGGGAAGGGGAAAATAGTGGTTGTGGTATTGGGAAGGAGGGAACAGATTTCCCTTATAATGTGTCTGGCTTTTAGACCAGTATCAAAATGAGGTTCCATCACTAAAATAATGGCTCTTAATCTTGGAGCAGGGGGAGTAGGCCTTTGATAACCTGTTGAAAGCTATATATAGACCCTCTCCTCAAAAAATAAAGTATGCCATAATTTTTTAAACTAATGTGCTCAGTTGCATATGTTTTTAAAAAAGATTTCTGTATTTATTTTAGAGAGAAAGAGCTCCCTCCTGCACAGGCAAGCAAGGGGTGAGGTGGGGCACAGGGAGGAGAGGGAGAATCTAAGGCAGATTCCTTGCTGAGCTGAAGGGAGGGGGGCTTGATCTCATGACTCCACGATCATGATTCCAGCTGAAATCAAGTCAGATGCTTAACCGACTGAGCCACCCAGGCAACCCTATCTGCACATGTATTTCTGAATATAACTTTCAGGGAATTCAGAAGTTCTTCTAAAACTTAACTATGGATTCCTACTTGAGAACTCATTAAACTCTTTTTTTAAAGATTTTTTTATTATTATTTTTTTTATTATTATTTTTTTTTTTAGATTTTTTTATTATTATTTATTTTATTTGACAGAGAGAGAGAGAGATTACAAGTAGGCAGAGAGGCAGGCAGAGAGACAGGGAGAGGAGGAAGCAGGCTCCCTGCTGAGCAGAGAGCCCGATGTGGCCTCATCTCAGGATGCTGAGATCATGACCTGAGCCGAAAGCAGAGGCTTTAACCCACTGAGCCACCCAGGCGCCCGAGAACTCATTAAACTCTTATGCAATATATTGGATTACAGTTGCTGAAGGAAATGCATGAGGAAACCATATAAAACAACCCTTGGATGAATTATATACAGACACGGAGGTCGACTTTTTCCAAGAACAGGTTTTTTAGACAGGCATATCCTAGCTCTGACATTTGCAGTAGAGCTCCCAAAAGATTATGGCATCCTCGGGTGTGGTCCCTTAGTTCTAGAAATTGATCCCATAACTCCATTAGAAATCTTGTGTAAATAAGTGGTTAATAATAGTGTAAAACTTTCCTAGTTTTTCTTTTAAAGAACCTGTCATACTCCCAACTTACTCTTCCACATCAGTTCAGACCTGAGGGCCAGTACCTCAAAAGAAATAAAATATAAAGCCCAGGATCCTGGTGCTGGTTAATCCAGCATGAGACTGCCCACGCGTAAAAGGGAATCATAATATATTTTAAAGGTTGATTAAATGAGATGATGAAGCCAAAGAGCTTTATGAATCCTAAACTTTGTTACATATTGATATTATCATTCCCAAACTTAATTTTCTTCTTCCTTGAGAATGTCATGGCCTTATTCAGGTTTGTGCTGCCTTGGCAGTTTTGAAAATCTAAGCTATGAAATTTTAACTTGGTCCAATTTTGATCTGTTTTTTAAGAAAAAGCATCACACTTGTTCGTTCGACAAACTCAGAGGCGAAGGGAGGAGCATGGTGGTGGGGGGGTGTTAAACATGGTTAAGCATGCGGGTTCTGGAGTAGGACTGCCTGAGTTCAAAGCTGTACTTTTCATTTGATGCTCCATAACTTTGAACAAAGTTACGTACTGCATCTACGTTTGTTTTCCCATCCGTATGTGTGAGATAATAATAATACCTGCCTCAAAGAGTAGTTGTGGGTATTAAATTGGCATTACACGTAATGTGTGTCGAAGAGCAAAGGGAAGCATAGGATGACACAAGAAAATGAAAAGGGAACCAAATTCTGGTGGCTTGGGCAGAGGCTGCATGGATGCCGAAAGCAGATCTGAGCCTTGGAGAGAGGCGTAGGAGTATGAAGATATAAAAGGAGGAGAAAGATGCTTCAAGCAGAGGTGAGAGCACATGAAAAGGCATAGAAGTTTGGGACCACCGGAAATCAATTCACTGGAATATATGGTAAGAAGCCGGAGAAATAAACTCCTGGAAAAAGAGCCTTCAGAGGAGCCTGGCTGGGAAGGGCTGCTCAGATTGCCAGAAGGAAAACCAGGGGTGTATGGGATGGCGAAGAAGTGGGGGACACTACGTGGACTGTTTTCCCCAGCTTGGCTGTGATAGTTCACACCAACATAGTGAGACCGGAGGTAGGGGAAGGGTGGAGAAAGCCTGAGCACACACAAGGAAAGGCGCGAGGTGAAGAGAAGGACAAATAGAAGGGAAGAAAGGGAAGTTGAGGACCCAGGAAAGGTAAGGTATTTCTGAGGACCCGAGGTCCCTAAAAAGTCAGGAAGAAATGGAATACAAGGCACAGTGAGTGGCCATAAATTTGGACGCAGGAGATATAGCTAGATTTGAGAAAGGAGAAAAGGTCAGGGCAGGGAGGAAGTTGAACTTCCTTTCATGAACGAAGAGGCTGGGTCGTTTGCAGTGAGGATAAGATGGTGGGTTAGGAAATGAGAGTGAATGGCATATCTTTATCAGGGCTAGTATCCAAAATATATAAAGAACTTATCAAGTACAATACCCAAAAAACAAATAATCCACTTAAAAAATGGGCAGAAGACATGAATAGACATTTCTCCAAAGAAGACATAAGGATGGCCAACAGACACATGAAAAGATGCTCAACATCACTCCTCATCAGGGAAATGCAAATCAAAACTACAATGAGATATCATCTCACATCTATTAGAATGACTAAAATTTTTTAAAAGATTTTATTTATTTATTTGACAGAGAAATAGAACAGCAGAGGGAGAAAGAGAAGCAGACTCCCTGCTGAGCAGGGAGCCTGATGTGGGACTCAATCCCAGGACGCCAGGATCCCAGGATCTTAACCTGAGCCAAAGGCAGATACTTAACTGAGTCACCCAGGAGCCCCAGAATGGCTAAAATTAACACAAGAAACAACATGTGTTGGTGAGGATGTGGAGAAAGGGGAACCCTCTTACACTTGTTAGGAATGCAAACTGGTGCAGCCACTCTGGAAAACATTATGGAGGTTCCTCAAAAAGTTAAAAATAAAACTACCCTGGGACACCAGGCCCTGGGTGGCTCAGTTGGTTAAATATCGGACTTTTGATTTCAGCTCGGGTCATGATCTCAAGGTTGTGAGATTGAGCCTTGCATGGGGCTCCAGAGTCTGCTTTGAGGCTTTGAGATTCTCTCTCTCCCTTTATCTCTGCCCCCCAAAAAAAGAATTACCCTATGATCCAGCAATCATACTACTAAGTATTTACCCAAAGAATACAAAATTCTAATCAAAGGGATACATGCACCCTGATGTTTACAGCAGTATTATCTGCAATAGCCAATTATGGAAAGAGGCTAAGTGTCCAGCAACTGAAGAATGGATAAAGAAGATGTGGTGTGTGTGTGTGTGTGTGCGTGTGTATGAGTGGGTGTACATACACACTTAGAGATACACAAACAGACACATACACAGGAATATTACTCAGCCATCAAAAAGAATGAAATCTTACTATTTGTAATGTTGCAGATGGAATTTGAGAGTATTACACTAAGGGAAATAAGTTAGTCAGAGAAAGACAAATGCCATATGATTTCATCCATATGTGGAATTTAACAAATGATCATAGGGGAAATAAAAGAGAGTCAAACCAAGAAACAGACTCTTAACTATAGAGAACAAACTGATGGGATACCAGGGGGGGGGTCTGGGGGAGGGGTAAAATGGGTGATGGGGATTAAGAAGGGCACTTTTGATGAGCACCAGGTATTGTATGTAAGCAATCATACAACCACAAAATGTACACCCGAAACTAATATTAGTGAATCACTAAATTGTACACCCACAGCTAATATTACACGGTATGTTAACTAACTGGAATTTACATAAAAATTATGTTAAAACAAGGAAGTGAGAGTGGTGAAGATTTAGAGTATCTGTAATGAGGAGAGAGGGATGGGCTGAGTAGGACTTACAGAAATATTTCATCAGCCTGGAGAACCCAGCTGAGGGTGGAGATCATGACACTACAGGAGAACTTGACTATTTTACCTAAAGAAAGCCTTGCAATGGTGCTACCCCAGTAACCCTACAAATCAAAGAATTTGTTGGAAAGGGTGGGGTAGTTTGGGAACACTGAAAATAACTCCCTGGGATGTATGGTGAGAAGTTGGAAAACAAAATGGAAAAAGAACCTTCAGGGGTGTCTGGGTGACTCAGTTGTTAGGCAGCTGACTTCCGCTCAGGTCATGGTCTCAGGAACCTGGGATCGACTCCGCCCCCCCCCCAAATCAGGCTCCCTGTTCAGCGGGAAGCCTGCTTCTCCCTCTCCCACTCCCCTTGCTGGTGTTCCCTCTCTCGCTGTGTCTCTCTGTCAAATAAATAAAATCTTAGAAAGAAAGAAAGAAAGAAAGAAAGAAAGAAAGAAAGAAAGAAAGAAAGGAAGGAAGGAAGGAAGGAAGGAAGGAAGGAAGGAAGGAAGGAAGGAAAGAAAAAGAAAAAGAAAAAGAAAAAGAAAAAGAAAAAGGAAAAGAACCTTCAGAGGAGCCTGGGAATGGCTGCTCAGATTGTTATTCTAGATGTGACTATTAACTTAAAACATCATCAGAAGAGATAAAAAGATATTTGAGAAGGTGGTATCTTGAAATTAGGTTCTGGTTCTGATAAGGCATTGCAGGATTGGCAAGGTATGATATTGTGTGCAAACATATCATATGATAATATTTCTTTATTGGGAAAATGAAAGTTGTTGGAGAAGTAACTCTGAATTGGGACCAAGTGATAGTCCTGATGTATCTAGTGAACTGCTTTTTTTTACTATGAACTCCTTTGAGACTACTTTTAGCTTCAATGTCCATATCTTTAAAATGAGATCTATCTTGCTCTATTCTTCATACATCATGAGATTATATCAAGTGAAACACACACGAAAGCTGTGTTTAAAAGCATTTATCTCTTTATCATATTCAGTATTAGTATTGCTATTAAACAGTTGACCAGGGCGCCTGGGTGGCTCAGTTGGTTAAGCCACTGCCTTCAGCTCAGGTCATGATCCCAGGGTCCCAGGGTCCCACATCAGGCTCCCTGATCAGCAGAGAGCCTGCTTCTCTCTGTCCCTCTCCCTCTGCCTGTCACTCTGCCTACTTGTGTTCTCTATCACTCTGTCAAATTAAAAAAATATCTTAAAAAAAGTTGCCCAAAATATAGTTTGAGGTTAAAAATAAATTATACATAGAATATCTCTGGAAAGATACAGAGAAGTCTCTTAACTGTGGGGGAAAGAAATGAGGAACTGGATGGACCTGAGACTTCCTTTTCACATTCTCCAACTTATTATGTTTGAATTTTGTGCTATGTGCATACACTAGCCATTCTAATTAATTAAATGAACATGATGCATTTATTAGACAAGTAAGAGTTGCCTGTCTGAAAATCATCATTCATAACTTTGACAAAGAGTAACTGAAGACAGATACTGTATGTCAAGCGCTTGGCTTTAAGCTGTGGGTGCAAAAAAGGAAGAGTCCTTAGTCAAGAGGGTGTACTGATAACAACCATCAACATGTTTGCTTCTCTGGAGGGGGAAGGTGGTTTTGAAAAGGGATGAGTTCTTGAGGGGGAGTCTATATTAACAGTATAGGAGAAGGAAAATGCATTCTGATAACTGACACGTCAGACCTGTGTTACCAGGGAAAAGATGTTGTATTTCAGGTTCTGGAGAGGATCCCATAATTAAGGAGAGGTTTTTGGGAAATAGCTTATCAGAGCAAGGTATGCTCCATAAAAGAGCTTCTGGACACAGCTGGGTTAAGTCTGAAGAGATGGGCTTTAGGATTGAATGCTGGGTGCGACAGGATTATTTGAAGACTAAGGTGATGGGAGAATAATTTCATGTACCCTTTTAATTTAGAAGAACTTAATAATGTATGGAAAAGAGAGCCCCAGGCCTAGCTCCACCACCTATCACCTTGAGCAGCCACATATTATTCTGGCTTCAATATCCCCATTTACTAAGCAAGTACATTAATGACTGTGCTTCAAAAGATTATTGTTCAGCCAAGAAACATGCTCCTCCCTTGAAGCACCCTTGCATAAGAGTTCTGAGGTTTCAGTGTCTAATCTGAGTATTTTAAATGGGAAACAAGACCTTCCTTACATGAAAAATGATAAAGAATTATAGACTAAGTTTTCCTTTATTTTTCCACAAGAAAAGGTACCTTTAACATGAAAGGGAGACCCCTGAGAAAACAGAGCAGACCTCCAACAGGTTTGCTGAGAAAAGGGGATCCAGGATTAGCTCTATGGAAAATTCAAGATGAAGGATGTTTCCTTCTCCCTTGTAAAATTCTCTAATTAAAATTTAATTCTCTAATTAAAATATAGCATAACTATTGAATATTTGCTATAAGTAAGGCATTCTTTTAGGGACTCTATGACATCTCCATTCACTGAGAGTTACTATAATTTTTCTCTTCTTGCTCAGACAGGACTTTGGCAAGGAACATGAAACTCAAGATGACTTATTATAAACTTGATACATAATTATAGGTAAGTCACAATTTTTCAACTTTAGTTTCCAAAGTATTAACTGGGTATAGGATCTGTAGTACCTGTCATCTTCCCAAGATCGTTTTGAGGACAACTTGGGAGGATATTACATGTTATACAGCAGATGTCTTTTCTCAATTGTGTGCAAAACAAGTGCGATTTTAATTTTTTTAATTTTTTTATTATTTGCCCCAGGGGTACAGGTCTGTGAATCAACAACAAGTGCAATTTTAAATCTATGTAAAGAGTTACTATTAAAAGCATCTGTAGAGTGGGTTCTCAGGAAATGAAGAATCTTTGCAGCTCACGAAAACAATCATTCCAGAATTCAGCTGTTTTGTCAATGTCTGCTTTTGCATATTGAGAAGTTTCTGAGGTGAATTACTTGTATCTATCGGTATTTGGCCAATTGAGAAAACTCAAACATTAACATAGTTTGTGTGTATATATACATCTCTCTATGTATATATCTATAGTATGTATTTGTGTGTATAATTTGCTTACCTGCACAGATACTGAGAATTAGCCACATCCTGAGGAACAAAATAAGTAATAAGGCATATAATTAAAGGATAGACAGACAGAAATAGAGACAATAGGAAATTCATTCAAAATTGCCAAGAAAATCACAATGGCTACCATTTATTGAACCCAACTGTGTGACAAGCATTAAATAGCTTTACATATATCATTTCTAATCCCACAACTGTCCTATGGGATAGAGAGTATTATCCCTCCTTCACAGATCAGAAAAGAAGCCCAGAATGCGTAAGGAACAATGCACGAGGAGATGGAATTCAAACTCAAGGTTAGCAGTTCTGTCTGAGAGGTCCACACTCTCCCTGGTATGTCTCCCTGTTGACTGATTTGTAGAGTACGTGGTGGACAACTCAACAATGTTCTCTTTTCATTGAGAATTGTACCTACAAGCAGGTGGCAAATCCTGGATTAAGGTGACAGGATCTCCACTTTCAGGAACTACTGTATTTCTGAGTGATATACTGGTGGTTAATAATACACATAATGACAGAAATTTGGATTTCGATGTCCTTTCAAAGTCACTCTATCATTTTTGAATAATTTTTTTCCTGATTATAGTTCACATGTGTAAAAATTTTTTAAGGAATGAGATACATAAAGAAAATGAAAAATTACACTGAACAGAGGCAATGACTGTTAACATGTTGAAATATTTTTTCCTTGCTTAGTTCTTGTAGATAAAGTACAATTCTGAAATAAACTTTTCCTTTCACTTATCATTAAAACATTTCCCTAAATTCTCTAAAAAATCACTTTATAAACACTACTATTAATAGCTGCAACACATTCCACTGAGACAATGTTATAGTTTACTTAGTGATGCCCCTGCTGTCAGATATTTTAGGGGTTTCTAATTGCTACGATAAGGAGTATTGCAGTTTTTCAAAAAGCATAAGGCTCTTGCCACATATTGCTAATTTGCTTTTCAAAAAGTTACCCCCTCTTTCTGCCCGTGGATGCCACCGAGTAAGCATTGTTAAAGTCTCCCCTCCCACCACTGTCATGTCTAAGTCAGAGTCTCCCAAAGAGCCTGAACAGCTGCAGAAGCTCTTCATCAGAGGTCTGAGCTTTGAAACAACTGATGAGAGTCTGAGGAGCCATTTTGAGCAATGGGGAACACTTACGGACTGTGTGGTAATGAGAGACCCAAACGCCAAGGGCTCCAGAGGCTTTGGGTTTATCACATATGCCACTGTGGAGGAGGTGGATGCAGCCATGAACGCAAGGCCACACGAGGTGGATGGAAGAGTTGTGGAACCAAAGAGGGCTGTCTCAAGAGAAGATTCTCAAAGACTTGGTGCCCACTTAACTGTGAAAAAGATTTTTGTTGCTGGCATTAAAGAAGACACTGAAGAACATCATCTAAGAGATTATTTTGAACAGTATGGGAAAATCGAAGTGATGGAGATCATGACCGACCGAGGCAGTGGCAAAAAGAGGGGTTTTGCTTTTGTAACATTTGATGACCAGGACTCTGTAGACAAGATTATCCTTCAAAAATACCATACTGTGAATGGCCACAACTGTGAAGTAAGGAAAGCCCTATCTAAGCAAGAGATGGCTAGTGCTTCATCCAGCCAAAGAGGTCGAAGTGGTTCTGGAAACTTTGGTGGTGGTCGTGGAGGTGGTTTTGGTGGGAATGACAACTTTGGTCGTGGAGGGAACTTCAGTGGTCGAGGTGGCTTTGGTGGTAGTCGAGGTGGTGGTGGATATGGTGGCAGTGAGGATGGCCATAACGGATTTGGTAATGATGGAAGCAACTTTGGAGGTGGCGGAAGCTATAATGATTTTGGCAATTACAACAGTCAATCTTCAAATTTTNATTTTGGACACATAAAGGGAGGAAATTTTGGAGGCAGAAGCTCTGGCCCCTATGGTGGTGGAGGCCAATACTTTGCCAAACCACGAAACCAAGGTGGCTATGGTGGCTCCAGCAGCAGCAGTAGCTATGGCAGGGGCAGAAGGTTTTAATTACTGCCAGGAAACAAAGCTTAGCAGGAGAGGAGAGCCAGAGAAGTGACAGGGAAGCTACAGGTTACAACAGATTTGTGAACTCAGCCAAGCACAGTGGTGGCAGGGCCTAGCTGCTACAAAGAAGACATGTTTTAGACAATACTCATGTGTATGGGCAAAAAACTCGAGGACTGTATTTGTGACTAATTGTATAACAGGTTATTTTAGTTTCTGTTCTGTGGAAAGTGTAAAGCATTCCAACAAAGGGTTTTAATGTAGATTTTTTTTT
>LNAC01000444.1:1967630-1978374 GCA_002007465.1 Ailurus styani | reverse complement strand
TCTCTCTCTCTCTCTCTCTCAAATAAATAAATAAAATCTAAAAAAAACCCCCCAAAAGTTACCCCCTTGATTTATAAATAAGAAAATGGAGGGATGGTACATTGCCATGGTTGTACAGTTAATAAATATTAGTTGCAGGTCTTGAAATCAATTCTCTCTCCATAATCCTCTGGCCACACTCACTTACTCTGACTTGGACAGACATGGTTGGTGAGCATGTCAAGTGTATCCTTAATAGTCTTGCAGGTGACACAAATGAAGCACGGTAATGAGACAATCTCAGGCTCGATAACCCTCATAGACCTGATTCCTTCTTTACTAGCTCTGTGGGCTTGAATAGTTATGGAAACTTTTTTAAAGTTTTATTTCAGTTAGGGGCACCTGGGTGGCTCAGTGGGTTAAGCCTCTGCCTTCGGCTCGGGTCATGATCTCAGGGTCCTGGGATAGAGCCCCACATCGGGCTCTCTGCTCAGCAGGGAGCCTGCTTCCTCCTCTCTCTCTGTCTGCCTCTCTGCCTACGTGTGATCTCTGTCTCTGTGTCAAATAAATAAATAAAAATCTTTAAAAATTTTTCCGTTCAGTTAGTAAACATATAGCGTATTAGTAGTTTCAGAGGTAGAGTTCAGTGATTCCTCAGTTGTATATAACACTCACTGCTCACTATATCTTGTGACTCTATCTTCCCACCTCTCAAAAGTGGGGAAAATAAAGCTTACCTCATAGGGTTATTATCAAGAATAAAGAATGTCAGATATATAAAAATCTAAGCACACAGTAGGCCCTTAATAAATAAAACTTCCTTTTTTTGGAGAATAGGTATGACACTTACTATCATGTTACTGATTTAGGCTATCAAAGTCAAATTGCCCTGGAGTATTTTTGTTGCTGTTTCTATACATTCTGGTGGGTACCTGTGTTTTGAATAAGCCAACTCGCTTCCAAAAGGCGTGATTAATTTTGTCTTCTTTGAATTCTAACCCCCTGAAAACAGCTTCATAATAAAGTGTTAAAACAAAACAACTTGCACAAAACCTTCATTAAATCACGGGAAGTAACAATGAACCATGTGAGTGTTCAGTGTTTTCCCTGTATTCATTGCCACCCATCACCATCCCTTGGTGTGCGGGTCAAATACCAGGTACAATGGGGAAACTATAGGCAAAACTGAGGGATTATAAAGTTTCCTTCTCTAAACCTTTGTTCCCAACCTCCCTCTTTTTCCTACTGATGGGATAGATTTTCTCCTTTCAAACACATGTTGCCCTCTTAATTGCTAAGCATGAACACATAGACTATTCTATTTTTGCCTATGCTGCTGATGTATGTATGGGCTATTAGAATGCAAAGAAACTCTTGAAACTCACAGAGAAATAATATTGTATTAAGTTTTCACTCTTGGGGTGGGAATTGACTGTTCATGGTTGATTGGATTTAACCATGACTTAGGATATTCTAATTTCAGGGGGAATCAGCTAAGTTGAAGCTTTCCTCTTCAAATGGGGAACTGGTTGCCCTCTTGGGGACCTATAGTCCTACTGTTACATTCAAAACATTTTTTTTTGTTTTCCTGGATCTCTGAAGCCAAAATGTCCCCTGATATTATCAAAGATTATAAGAAATAATTCTTGTTTTGGACTGCTCTTCCTCAAGTGACATTCTTCACCTAATATGTGATTAAATTCCTCTGGAAGGAATCAACTGCATAACGATATGTATCAACTCTGAATAAATCAGGAAATGCTTCCTATTCATGTTTAGCACCTTTTACTTACAGATGTAACATCTCCACTCATGTTTTCCTTTGAGTCTTTGGGTTAAAAGTACAGCTTTATATATACTTTTTCTTATGGTTAAGATGATAACTTCCATACTTCATTTTTAAAATGGCAATGATAACAGAATACATTTTATGTTTACTCTGCACCAATTTTATGCACCTAAGTCAATTTTGCCTTAAGGAAGTTTACATAAAATATTTCATCTTTTTTATATCCTCCTAAATGTAAATAATTGCATGCCACCTTCCAAGGCAAAGATGCTGAAGTTTCTGAGGATGACTTTAATGTTTCTACTCCTCTTTCCTTGCATTCTCTCTCTCTCTCTCACACACACACACACACACACACAGAATTCTTTACACTATTTTTTTTTTTTACAAAATTCTGTGCCAAAACTATTGATTCAGATGTCAGACTGGTGGCAACCTTCTGGAGGAATGAAGAGGCTACTACCTCAGGGCTCCCTCTGGAAATTATTATTATATTGAGGTTTTTTTGATAATTGATGACAGGTCAATAACTTTTTTTTCAGCTTTCTAAAACTGATTTCTCATCTTAGAAAACAGAGTTTCATGAATATTGGTTAATATCTACTTAATGATCATGAATACTACAGTTCAGAGTCATACTATAAAGGCCATCCTATAGGGCTTCTGTACAGGTATGGGTTAAAAAAAGTAGGCAAATTTATACTGATTTCACATGGCAGGGATTTGAATTGATAAATATATTTTTATTATGATATGTACATTCTTTAAAGTGGAGTTCAGAAGTTTCCAGCTAATCTGAATAATTAAAGTCAAATTAAGTAGGCACTTACTATAAAAGTAAACTAATGTGCTTTTAAGGGCATAGTTTCATTTGGCACTTTAGCAACAACCGACAAATATATACCAACTGAAAATTCCTAATATATCTTTACATATACTATTATATCTAGTTTTTATTAAATACTATAGGTTACTGTCTCAGGTTTACAGGTGAGAAAATGGAAACATGGAGTGTTTCATACTATGCAACTAGTAAGTAAAGGAAACAATCTAACCCCAGGTCATATATTCCAAGGAAGTGACTTTTCTACTTCATGCTTTAAGTGATTCCTATGCTTGTGCATAGGTTTCCCATTTATTACTCTTAAGTCAAAGTGGGAATAAGTAATTTATACTTCATATATGTGTGTGTGTATATATATATGTATATAGATAGATAGATAGAGAGAGAGAGAGAGAGAGATTTTAAAGTTGTAAAGTTGTAAGTGTGGGCATAGGGGGCAAGAAGCAAATCCAGTCCAACTGTACATGAATTAATGATGAATGACTTTTGGCAGACCATACAACAACTTATATGAACCCCAGTCTCCAGTCTATAAAATGAGAAAATAAAATCTCTAAAACAGAAGGATAATGTGACAATTGAATGAGATGATGTGAGTTGATGTGCTCTATTACTGTTAATCTCCTTATAATTATTTTGAAGGAATAGACAAAGCCACCTTGACCACAGGCTTTTGGAAGAAAGTTTCAATAAGCTTCTTTTAAAAATCACATGTTACATAGAATATATTCAACTTCAGTTATTCAGCATGTAAACTGAATGGAGTAAAATTCAAGGTGTCCCATGTCCTGTGAACATTTAACAATTATTTCAAAGATAAAATATACTATTTGTTCTACAGGTGAGAGAGATTTGCAACTGGCAGGGGGGGAGTCATTGTTTTTGGATGGCTGCTGTTTCTTTAAATTGGGTGAAAGAGTTGTACGGTTGCTGAGTCAGAACATCTGGCAGCCTCAGAGATTTCAGAGCAAGAAAATGGTGGCACTCAAAAAAAAAAAAGAAAGCAAAACATAAGCTTCCCTAATACACCAGCAAAGTAGGTATGACATTCGACAAACTGTACTTTAAAGGCAGAAAATTATTATTTGGAAGGCATAATATTTTAGTTTTTCTTATAATGGCTAACGATTTTTTAGCTTGCATTAGTTACATATATTTGCTCTCTGGTCATTGTGCTGTTACACAGATACAGAGACCCGTAATTTTGTCCACAAGTGCTTTATTCCGTTATGGCTACATTTTACTGCGATTTTGCCTTGATCGATAAATGTCATTTAAACCTGTGAAATATTTGTTTTGTTTTTCCCTCTCTTACATAATTTTAGGTTGTCATGTTTACTGGCCTGGTTTCTGTTTGGATAATAAAATGAACTGAAAGAAACCCCTTATTATCTATCTGTCTACTTATCTATCTAGAACTATTTATCCTATGTAAGCAGGGATAAGTACATATAGTGTTTCAAAAAGAAAAAATATCACAAATGTTTTACGTGGAAATTTTCTGTCTAGGACTACAAGCTTTAACAGACAAGTATATCCTGTTACATCCTCCCCCCAAAAGTATGTTCTGATAGTAAAAATCTGGTGTCTAAGAGATAAGCTTCCAATTTAGATGAAGGATCACATAATAATAGAGAGTCTCCTTTATTTAGGAAATTAGCCCCTTCATTGATTACTCAGACTCTCAGTATCCTTCCTGGGACCCAAAGTGTGACTGAACAATTCTAAAACTTAAATTTTACCTAAAAGGCCAGGGCCTTGATTTAAAAATAAATAAGCAAAAATAAGGTTTAAAAAGCAACACTGTTCATATTTGCCAAATGATGTTGCAGAAAGGGAACCTGTAACAGACTCCCCCTCAAGTGTTTTTTTAAATGCAGATTCTTGGGACTCACAGCAAATATGCTGAATTAGATTTTCTGGGAGTGAGCCCCAGAAATGTATATTTTAAACAGCCATTAGGGTAATGATACTGCTAATAAGCCTTGCCTTAGTTCTTGGACTTCTCACTAATCTTGTGCTTAAATTGAGAAAAGTAAAGGCATATTTATTTACACCCCTCTGATTGCACAATTTTATTAGTTTCAGTTTGTTTAAGAGATTACATATCTTTGTTCATATAGTTCTGAACCTCTACAAAACTTTTCTTCCTACTGGTTTTGAAAATATTTAGATAAATTCTAAGCTTTTTGCTTTTTTTTTTTTTGAGGTGAAGGGAAAAACTGTGATCTTGTTGAAGAAGAATTAAAAAGTCATTTATGATTTAAAAATTTTATATTTTCATGAACAGAGTCATTATATGACTTACAATATAAAAAATAAAAATCAACTTATTTTTTGAAAGACTTCTGAGACATTGGAATTTTAAGTCTTGTGGATGATGGTTTTATTTTTCTCCCCTTTTATTACTTCTTCCTGATTATGTAAGTCTGCCCAATTGCAGCAATCGTTCTAGGGCTCATGAAATAAATAACTGCAATGACAAGCACAGATTTTCTTCAATTTTCTTTTCTCTAAAAAACAAATGTTACTGACCCTTAGTAAGCTCAACAATTGTCAACATACGTGTTTTTGCTAAATACACATAGAAATAGCATGAATTAGGATATGGTGAATCTGTGCAGGTCCCAAGTTGGTGGGCATTTTCTAGGATGGAGGAGAGCCTTATAGAGAGGCATTTTTCCCCCTCCTGAACCAAGCCTTTATTTATTGCCAAGCTTTTCTCCATTGGTTGGCTTACTGTCATAGAAGGTGATCTTGTTTTAATACATACTAATGTTTGTGTGTGTGTGTGTGTGTGTGTGTGTGTGTGTGTTTAACGGAGGGGAAGTTATCAAACACAAGGAAAGCTGCAGTGTGAGAAGAAAACAGTTGAGAGAAGAATTTGAGACAAATTCTTCATCACTGGAAAAATACTAGGGGCCATTCTCCTTACCGTCTTGTACCGCAGACAGAGCAACAAAGAGGAGGGGGCCTTTTCAATACTCTTTGGTCGTCACCTGGCCCGGAAGGGATTGGCTGCTGAGTTTTGGACACTTTCCCCATGGTGTCTAGAAGTCAACCTGATCCATTCCCTGATCCTCCCTTCCAAAAAAAAGGGCTAGCCAGTTCCAGGCTGGGGAGGTGACCAAAAAACGTGCTCTGTCCTACCTTGCACCTCTCCTGAATCCCCGAGGCCACCTCCGCCTCTGCCTGCCCCCCACTTCCTCCCCCACTTAGTGAAGCCCCATTCCTGCTCTACGTGTCATCCCTGGTCTGTTACTCTGACCAAATCTTACTTGAGGAAATAGTTGGGGTGTGAGATGAGGGCCAAGGGCAGCTAACAGCAGAAGGGGTGCATTTGCGGAGTGGGGTGATCAGTGGGCCAGGCTTCTCAACTCTTGCTAGAGGGTATTACCCTAGCTGCCAATTAAATTTCCGGGATCTGCAACATCTCTAGGGTTTGAGAGGGTGGGGAGGAGGGAGGGTCCAGGAGGCTGGCTGCAGCCGGGAGGTGGAGAAGGTGAGGTCTGAGCAGCTTGAGTCTCACTTCCTGCTGGCGGGCTCTTTCTAGGGTCCTGGGGAGGCCCGTTGCAACCCCCACCCGACGCGGGGAGGCGGTGAGCCCCAGCCTGAAGTGGTCCGGAGAAGACCTGTGAGAGGGATTCCTAGAAGGGGGCTAGAAGTATGTGACAGGAGGCCTAACACCCAGGCACTTGAGAAACAGGCACAGCTATGCATTTATCCTCTAGGTAAAAACGAAGTACGTTGTGAATAGGCACAGCATGCGTTAGTATGAAGTCACAACTTTCTCGTGCTTTCTCCAGACTTTACAAGAACCTTCTTATACATATACTTGCACAACTCAGTTTCCTTACTGCCTCCCCCAATCCAATGCTAAGCAGGCTCTAGTTCATCCATAATATATGATCATTTCAGGCTTTGAAAATGACCTATATCTTTTACTGGTGATGGTCATGACACTTTGGAAAACTCAAAAGTATAACGAAGAAATTAAAGATTACCAATCCCAGTCCCCCCATCCTAAGGAAAGCACTGTAGATATTTTGGTACATAAACAGGGTGTGTGTGTGTGTGTGTGTGTGTGTGTGTGTGTGTGTCCAGAGAGAGGAAAAGAGGAAGAGCAAAAATAATAATTGTTTACTGCTTTGAATCTCGAAAAATCACCTACCTTTATAATGCAATCATTTCACATTCCAGTAAATATTTTTCAAAAATGATTGTCTATAATAGTCCAGAGTCCAGGATATTCCAGACCATTATTCCAGAGTATAGTTATGTGCCACAGTTTAACATCTTATTGCTAGTATTCAAGGCAATTTTCAATTCTTGCTACTATTTGTCTATTGATCTTTGTCATAATCTTTCTTTTGTTGGGTGATGGCTACACAGAGAATAACTGAATAAAATGTCTGAATATTTTTTTCTGATTAAAAAAAATTTTTAAAGTGAACTCCATGCCCTTTGTGGGTCTTGAACTCAAGCGACCCTAGGATCAAGAGTCATGTGCTGGGGCGCCTGGGTGGCTCAGTGGGTTAAGCCTCTGCCTTCACGATCTCAGGGTCCTGGGATGGAGCCCGGCGTCGTCGCGCTGCCTGCTCAGCAGGGAGCCTGCTTTCTCCTCTCTCTCTGCCTGCCTCTCCCCCTACTTGTGATCTCTCTCTCTGTGTCAAATAAATAAATAAAATCTTAAAAAAAAAAAAAAGAGTCATGTGCTCTAGGAACTGAGCTAGCCAGGTGCCTCCAAACATGTATGGATGTTTTAAAAGTTCTTCATACCTACAATAAAAATGTCCTTGCCAGTAGGGTGTTTACAAAGTGCATTAATCTCATTACTCAATAAACAGATACAATATTAGTGATCATTCTGTGAGAATGAGAATTTTGAGATCTGTAGCTTTTTGAAAAAGCTATTCAATACTATAATTTTTAATTTAGAAAGTGAAAGAATATCCATTGTTTACATAATTTAAGCTGTAGAAATAAAGCACCACAAAGATTTTTTTCTCAAGTTAGGTTTTGCAGCAGATAGAAGGATTCTCTGGCCTAAGGTTTTTTAGTATGTAGGGGCCAAGTGAGATTGTTATGCTTCTCAAAAAGGATGAAAAACTAAAAAGAATAAAAATACTGGGTCGAATGTTCAGCCTTTCTTTAAGAAAGTATTTTTGAGATGATTTGGATTACTTTACCAACAGGAGTTATTCACATGTTGGAAAAATGGTTTAGCTGAACTCTACCATGGTAGTTACTAGTGATGAACTAACATGTAATTAAAGAGACATAAAATATTATAGACTTACAGATATAGATTAGGTTATGTCCTCCCTACCTTAGGGTGACAATGGACTTTTTAAAACTCAAGAGTCCCCAAAGAAGTAAATGGATATTAAATTTTGGTTACTGAAAGTGTCTTTGTTTCTTTAGAACATAATACAACCTGGGGATCACATACACATTGGGAATAATGATTTATGCTAACTGTACAGTGCTTACCTTGACAGAACACTATGCTGTTAAAGGTGATAAAAAAAATCCCTAAGGGTTTCCAAATAGGAGTAAACAAATAAATAGTTCAAGTCACAAAAATACGACTGTTTTGTAAACACACCAAGGTAGAAGTAACAAATCAGTGTAATTCATCAGGGATGTGTGAATAAGAAAATAGTAATATGGAATTTTATTATGTACATTTTCCAGTCACAGAAAAATAAAAAGTCATAATGAACATAGTTGCAGAAACCTTAAAAATAAAAAATAATTATACCTTATATATTTGTATTAATATTAATTCATACGAATAATTTTTTAGCATTGTTCTTAAGAAATTGAATGAGTCCCAACATAATTACCATCCTATATATTCTTAAGTCAGTATAACCATAGGCATAATATATATTTATGTGAAATATATAATCAAACATCATTTGCAATTAATACTTCCATATGTCACATATATGTGTATAATTTTACAAAGTTGGGTAATTGGACAACTTTTTAGGACATATTCTATCCTACTTAAGTTGTATGTCCTGTCTCCAGATATTTACTAAAAATTGGGCCAGATATTTACTAAAAATTGGGCTTTTCAAATAGTCAATACATTTTTAAATAACTTTACATATTATTCCTGAAAGTTGATTTACACTTAACAAGAAGTAAGTGGCTACTTTCAATGAACCTATTATTTTTATATTTTTAACATTTCATAAAAATACAAAATGAATACTGTATCTAACTTAAAGTAATTCTACTATTACATTGTGTATTCCTAAAACAGAAAAAAAATAATTATGGTATTTACATAGATTAAAATTTTCTACTTTGTTATTATAGATTTCAAGAAGCAACCTAATAGTTTAAAGCTTTAAGTAGAGAGTAATAGTAACAACTCTGATATTCAAAAAATATGGTGGCTAAACGTTTGCTGGTCAGAATAAAGCACCATAAAACAAACAAACAAACAAACAGGGTCTTGCTAATGTTTTAAAATGAAGTGAAGTCCAGCATAGCATGTTTTTCAAGCTCTTTTCAAGCTCTTACGAATTCTTTTTAAAAACTGAACTTTCATAATAATATGAAAAAGAAAATGTGTATTTACCCTGTAAGTTGTTTGTAAAATTTTTTAAAGATTTATTTTTCAAGTAATCTCGAACTTAAAACCCTGAGATCAAGAGTTGCCGGCTCTACGGACTGAGCAAGCCAGGCGCCCCTGCTTGTAAATTTTTGTAAACTGAGGCACTAACTAAACACCCCTAGTTTTAACAGTCTTACATTTACATGACAGAGGCCTATTAACGTTACAATAAAAAATAATTCCCCTTCCCCTGGCCTTTGCTTTTTCAAAATATCTGTTGGGGGGGGGAATGGATGCCCCAAGTAAGGTCACAAAAATGAAGCCTCATTAAATTGTTTTTAGATTTATATTCAGATTCTAACTAGGATTCTGCCTATTGTAGCAATATATGTTTTCAATTATTCTGGTCATAGGAAATTACACCGAGTAAAGATTTGTCTGATGTGAGGACAAAACTACCTAGGATTTTGTTTTTCAACAAGTAGGCCTCATTTTTAAAAAAGTGTTAATTGTGGCCTGAGATGATTAAAACATGCTCGGTTGTAATTTCTCAGATTCACCAGTGTAGGTCTATTTTTTGCTAAACATTTTTGCTAAGCATCATCCCGAGAAGTTTGAATTCATTAGGGCTCCAAATATGAGATCTCCACCTTTCTACCAAAGCCCAGCTCTCTACTGACCTCAAAAACAAGTGTTTGCTCCTCCGATCAGTGTTACTATTTAGGTAAGTCAAACCATGTGCGAGCCCCCACCCTGGAACAACCTCCACCTACTCTAAGCAGAGAGGGCTGACCTGGCAGGGGAGAGAACAGGTGGCCCCCCATAAAACCAAGACCGTTAGTAATAGTTCCTCCAGGGCGAAGCGCGCTAGAAATATACCTTCCCTGTGTGTGTGTGTGTGTGTGTGTGTGTGTGTGTGTGTGTGTGTGTGTGTGTGTGTGTGTGTGTTTACTGACTCCCACCCAGGAAATTCATGAGTGCCTGCCTTCTAAGGTGGGTTAGAATCTCCTGGTTCTCCCCGAGTCTCACGGGATTGAGGAGGTGTGTGAAAGGGGCTCTAGGCTCGAAATATTGGGAGCCCCGCACTTCTAAGTAACTGTGACCCGAATGGGGAACGAGGGGAGAGAGTCTCCACCCCTACAAACCTCCTCCTCCTATCCTGGTCCGGAAGATGGTTTATCTGTATTAAATCATAGCAAACAAAACCTTCCAAGGGCCGACTGCGCCCGGGACTTTTCGAGGCCTTTCTTACCTGCTCTTCTAGGATGCGGCTGCTGCGCTCGGCGACGGCTCCTCACGAGCTTTAACACCAGGGCCGCAGCGGCGCGCACACCCGGCTCTGCCCACTCACCCGCGGGCCGCGTGATCCGCACCACAAAAGCCCTCACGCGCGGCGGGCCACCAGCGCGCCGAATCCGCACTGTGATCAAAAACGCGCGCACCATACTCTCGCCGCCGCCGCCACCTCCGCTGTGCTCCGCGACCGCTGCGCCGCCTTTTGGCATCAGAGGTAGGCAGCGCCGCGCCCGCCCCCCGCTCGCCGGCTGGGACCCACGCA
>LNAC01000444.1:1953622-1967572 GCA_002007465.1 Ailurus styani | reverse complement strand
CCTTCCCTGCGCGCCCTTGCGCGCCCCCCGACCTCCGTCGAGTTCCGAACCGTTCTGCGCCCGGCGCGCGCGGGAAAGGCCGGCGGTGAAGCCCGAGGGCTGCGCGCGCGCGGGCGGCAAGCACCCAGGGCTCGCCTCCCTTCCCCCCCACCTCTTCTTTCCCGCCCGATCCGCGCTCTCCCCCACCTTCCCACCCTCCGCGCCGGCGCCCCACGCCGTGACAGCTCAAGGGCCTGTCGCCAGAACGCATCTCCAGGCCCCCGCCCCCTCGCAACATTTGTCACCTGACACGGCCGTAAGCAGGAACCACCGCGTCGCGGCGGCTTCCAGCCCTGCTCGCGACCCGCTTCCCCTACCCGCCTTCTTTTATACCTCGCGCCACCGGCTAAGGGTCTTCCATCCCTCCAAACCGGATTATTTAAAAGAGAAAAAGAAAGGAAAAGCAAGGTCATCTCCGCGCGGCATCAGCCATTCAGGAGGCTGGATGCCGGTTTTGAAAGAAATGGCGCTAAGCTCCGCTTCTAGATTTGGGAAACGAGCGAAATTAAAGGAAACCGCTGCCTGCAGCCGACGCGACATCTGGACACTGAGTGGCGCTGGCGCCGCCGGAGCGGTGGGCCGGGCGCCCCACCAGGTAGGTGGAGCCGAACCCCAGCCCCGGGGTCCCTGCTGGGTGGGGGGCGCCTCTTCCACTCTCTGCTCCCCGCGTCGCTGAGGGCGCGGGGCTGGGCGGAGAAGCCAGGCAGTTTTTATTTTCGGTTTTAACCTTCGAGAAGCAGGGCGACATCTGAACGCTTCTTCCTCTTTCCTCCGCCCGCGGTGCTCCCCTCCCCCATGGGCTGCTCCCCGCTTTTCCCGGTTTCCCCGCGGTCACTGATTCCCGGCTGGCGGCCTCCTCCTCCTCCACCCTCCCGGCGCTCCGACGCCCTTCGATTTCGCCGCCGGACGCCTCCGCTCCGTCGCGCTCCCCGCTCCTCCCTTGCTCCCCCCGCCGCCCCTTTCCTTGCACGCCACCGATTCTTTATTGCCGGCCACCCTCCCTCCTCCTCCCCCTTCCCCGCCGTGGTCCACTCGGCACAGGAAAAGCGGGGGAAGGAAAGGAAGCAGCAGCATAAAGGAGGGGTGAGTCGAGGATACAGAGGCGGCCTGAGGACAAGGAGCTCAGTTCCCGAGCGGAGCCTGGCAGGTCCCCGGCGGCCGGGCTGGATGGAGCCGGACGCGGGCTCGCGGGCTCCCCGAAGGCGGGAGGTCGAGCCCAGGACGCGGCTTTCAGGCCGGCGGCGCCGACCCGGTGCCCCAAGCTCCCCGGCCTGCAGTCAGTCGCGATCGATCTAGAGTCTCGCGGGCTGCCGGCGCGGCCTGGCCGGCCGGGCGTGTGGCAGAGGATGTGGGACTAGCTAGGCCCAGCCTTCGCGGAACCTTGAAGGTGGCCCGCCGCGCTGTGCCTTCTCCTTGTGCCCGGGCCTGGCGGGTTAGCTGCAGACGAGGACCCACAGCACGAGAGCCGACAGGGCCGTAGAGATCAGGTGCCAAGCCCCGCGGTACGTGGAGAAAGTGAGGGTTGCGTTGCCCAAGCCACCGCACACTCCCGAGAGGCCGGGTCTGGCGCAGGCTTCTTCCCTGTTCCCATCCCTCTCCTCGTCGCTGGACTTAGCCATCGACCAGGCCGATTGGATAAAGTGAGACTTAGGTATCAGTCTTAAATAGCTGTTCTAAATGTCTAGATCTTCACAAACGCACCTCTCCCCTCTCCTTAGGATTCACTCGGAATTTCGCCAACGCCGTGCTCCTGGCTGGGGCTCCTTGCCCCTCCCCGGTCCAGAGTGAATCCCCTTTCTCGCTCTTCATAAGGCTAGCTCTTTCTCCTGCAGATCTCTTCTCAATTTTCCCTGCTCTGAGACTCTCCCTCTTTCAGGCCCCATCTTATCACCATGGTTTTTTGGTTTTGTTTTTGGCTTTGTTTTTCCTGTATACCATTTAGTGAACAGAAATTATCCTACGTAATTGTTTACTTGTTTGTGGCTTGTCTCTTAGTCTGTAAACTCCACGGGAGGCAAATCCAGCTCTCTTGCACTACACCAATGACCTTCCTCCCCCCACCCCACCCCAAAAAACTTCAGAGGGGAGATGGATTAGTAAAAATATACAATTTTAATGAGAGGATTTCATTGTACGGCCCAGAGGAGGGGCACTTTAGAGAGTGGGTAGTTCAGAGAAAGCATCCTGGAAGAAAAATGCTGCCGGGTTCCAGCATGGTATTATTGAAGGAACCTGGAGAAGTGAAAGAACGAGGGTTTCCAGGCAGGGGATTAGCTGTGGCAGTAAACCATGGAAGAAGACTTGTGTTGCACATCTCTTGAAATTAGTATTCTCCAGAGAAACAGAACCAATAGGATGGGTGTGCATGTGCCTGTGTGTATGATTTATTCTAAGGAACGAGCGAACCTGATTATAGGGATTGGCAAGTCTGAAATCTGCAAGACAGGTAGGTGAGGCTGGAGACCCAGGGAGGAGCTGATGCTGCAATTTTGAGTCAAGCAGCCTGGAGAAAGAATTGCTTCTTCTTTTGAAAATCTGTCTTTTCACTTAGGGCCTTGCTGAGTTCTGCACACATTATGGAGTATAATCTGCTTTCTTCAAAGTCTAGGGATTTAAATGTCAATTATACCTAAAAAGTACCTTCCCAGCAACATCTTGACGTGTTTGACAAAACAGCTGGTACTGTAACCTAGCCCAGGTGACACCTAATATTAAATATCATATTATCCCATTATGTCTGTGGGGTCTGCTGAGCCTTAGTTTTCCAGACAAGTTTAAATTCAGGAATCTGTATGTATTGATTGGACCTGTAAAACTTTTTTTTTTATTATTACGTTATGTTAGTCACCATACAGCGTATCATTCTCCCCCTTCATTTTTCCCTTCCTTCTCCTAATGTCCTCCACGTTAGTCCTTATGTTCCACAAATAAGTGAAACCATATGCTAATTGACTTTCTCTGCTTGACTTGTTTCACTCAGCACCATCTCCTCCAGTCCCAGCCATGTTGATGTAAAACCTGTTGCCCTATCATCTCCACCCAGACTTGTTCTGGGCATAAGGGAAGTTAACCATTTCAGAGGAATGCCATTAGAGTAAGACCATTAAGTAAGGTCATTATACAGTAAGCTCCATGTTCAATGAATATACATTTTAAAATTTAAACCTAAATTCCATCTTGGTTTTCCCCTGCTGCCCAACACCTGTGTTTTGTAAGTTGTGGCATGCAGGGGAATTCTATTCAATTTTAATAGTAGACTAAGTAAAATACAATTATGAAGATGAATCTTTAGCAAAACCACCAATTTGTGGCATTACAAAGACTTTTGGAATTCCGAATGACTTTTGGCTATGTGCTCTTCAAAAAAAATGTAGGATCAAGGACTGAGCATTAGTATGTGTACACACTTTTCCTTGTATTACTTATTGTATCCTCACAGTGGCCCTTTGAATTTGGGATTACTACTTCTATTTTACAGGTGAGAAAACTGAGGCCCAGAGGGGCTCAAATCTTGGACAGTCTATAGCCAGCAAGTGCTAGGGCTGGAATCATCAAGAAGGTTTTTGGACTACAAGCCTTGTGCTCTTTCTGTTGTACTAATGGCTGGAGTCAATAGGGAGTGCGCTATCACTAGGTCATTTGTGCAAATAGAGAATCACTGAATGTGATTTCTTTTCTTTGCTCTCTTCTTTTGGCCTAAAAAACTGATCTCTCTTAGGTTTTTTTTTTTTTCTTACTCAAAAGTTTAAGGCATAGATCTCTCTTAGTTTTTTTTTTAATGGAGGAAAATTATTTTCTACTTTGGATCAGCAAATTCATCCAATAGGCAGAGATAGAAGAGGATATTTTACTCAACATAACTTGTTTTGTGCCACCTGCCCCCCCAACCTCCCATAATGTCCAGTATATTAGTTTCTTCTCTCAGGTAACTCTTGATGACCAGAATTCCATGAGAAACTTCCATAATATTGCATGTGTTCAAACAGAAAACCCCAAAGGTATAAGACGAAAGTCACCATAAGCAAGACTTTAAAACTACCATTGAACATATGACAAAAGATTAATTTTTAAAATACATAAATACATATATGAACAAAACAGTAAACCAATAGAAAAATGAGCAAAGAATACAATGGGTAGCTTATTATAGAGCATATACAAATGTTCAGAAAAATATATGAAAAGATACTCAGTTTTACTCATTAGTAAAGAAAGGTAACAGAAACAATGACATATCTATGGGTGTGGCAAAAATTTTAAAAAGGAGTGATAATGTTGGTAAAGTCATCAGGAAACAATCACACACAGTATTCTAACTTGGTGTGATTGTTTTGGAAGGCAAGTTTAGAGTATTGATAAAAATTGAACATGTATACATGTCCCTTTGACTTAGCAATTCCTCTCCTATAACTCATGTAAGTATGCAAAGATACACATACATAAATATATGCATGGAAACATACATACCATATATGAACTGTGTATGTATATGTATGGGAAGAGATAAATGTTATGCATGCACACATATATTTGTATTTATATTTGTATTTTTATATGTACAGATATATGTTTATACACATATATAAAGATATATGTCCCTTTAACTCAGCATTTCCAGTAACTCATACCAGTATGTAAAGTATATAAATATATACATGTGCATATACACACACACACTCATATGTAATATTGAAGATATACAGACACACACATATATACACGTGCACATAGAAGTTTGGAAAGATTTGACACAGAGACACACATATGCACACACATGATGCATGGATGTGTGAGAGAGAGATGTATTCTTTTTTTTTGAGAGAGAGGTGTATTCTTAACCCTTTAAGTTTCTCTCCTATAAATTTCTGTAGATAGTTCATGTAAGGATGCCAAAAATGTTCTGTACAGCATCATATATAGTAGCAAAAAAAAAGCAAGAAAGGAAAAAGGAGATAATTTATGTGTTGGTCGATAGATTTCTTTTTTAAACTGGGTTTCATCCAAAAATACAAAATTATACAGCCATAAAAAAATGAAGTGCATCTCTCTGTACTGATAACGGAAGTTGTCAAAGATCTATTACTAATCCAAGGAAACAAGCTGCAGAATAGTATGGTCCCATTTATGTTTTCCAGATGTGTGCACTGGGTGAGAGGTGTTTACAATTATATGTACCTGTATTTCTGGAAGGTTAATTAAAAATATTTAAAAATAGCGGTTACCCCTGGGTAGTGAGAATGGAGAGGGGTAGTGAGGTTTTAGGAGATTCTTACTTAATTTTATTTTTTGGTACTGTTTGAAAGTGTACCATGAACAAAAATTTTAAAGTAACCACCACAGACATCTCAAACCTAGAGATGCTAATTCTGTAGACCTGGTGATCAGTAAATCTAAATTTTAGAATATCTCTCTATGTAGGTGATTCAAAATGGAGCCAAGATTGAGAACTACGTCCCTATCTGTTGGTCTCCAATGCCTGGTGGGGACAGCACTATCTTCATAAAGACGTAATAAATACCTGAGGTGAATGTAAAATGAAATGTCATTTAATTTTTCTCGAGACAGAGGATGACATTACATTTTGTCTGTTTGTTATGGTGAGATTTCAGCAGATCAAAAGGCTCCTGCAATCCTGGATAGATCTGTATGTGATAACTCTATCAAAGTCAGTCCAGAGATTAGAGAGCAGTAGGCAAGGTTAGTGTTTATAACTCTAAGTGGCACATTGGGAAGAGTTACAGGGGACTACAGAGGTTTCTCCTGTGCCCTAGGAGAGGTGGTAGAACCCAGCAACTCAGACCCGCAGGTGCTAGAACTCTAATGCCCAGGGCTTCTAGTGGGAAAGGGATTATCGTGCGTTTGGGGTTCCTTCGTAAACTTCTACTATACCATAGATGGCTGTGAGTCAGCATGACATATTCACACATCCCTCAGGGTTTATCCCCCCCACCGCAAAATCTTTGGTTTCCATTTATCTCAAACTTCAAATTAGTGAATCAGAGTTGGATGCTCAGTTTTGATGTACATGTTGATTTATATTAGTGTGCTTAGTGTAATCCATGCTAGTCATATATTATTTCATTAGCACTAGTTTCAAAGCAAATTTGTGGCAAAATTAATAAAGAAATTATAAACATATAAATTTAAATACTTAAATTTGTAATTAAGTTAAATTAAGATTTTAAAATGAATTATATAAATTTAAATATTTAAACTTATATATTTATGATTATATATTATACATATTATACATAACATTATACATAATTCTATAATTAAATATAAATGACATACAAAAGGTACCACTTCTAAAAGTAAAGTAATTCTTTTCCTTATGCAAGGAATGATATTAAAAGGCAAGAAAGGATCCATCCTATTTGTTATAGCTGAACTTGAGGAAAGTTTTATAGAAAACCAAGGCAGTAGGGAACAAGCAGATTCTGATTACTTTAAGCCTGGGAACATTTCACAAATCCTATCAATATGTAGACCATATGAGTTTGTTTTGGTTTGCTTTAATTAATTCTGTTAAATTACTGGCCCTTCTTCCACAAAACACCACCACGCTGTTCCTCCTTGTATTCCTTTTGTTGCTTTCATCTCGTTCTCTGCCCTCCTGAATAGCTGACAGGTGCACATTTAGGTGATACAGAAGTCTTCCCTAACCAGCTGGTTTCTACTATCCCCTAGGCAAAATTTAAGGACCTAAAGTTTCAAGAAATCCAATAGAAACAAACCAGAGAGGCTCCTGGGTGGCTCAGGTCATGATCCCAGGTTCCTGGGATTGAGCTCCACATCTGGCTCCCTGCTCAGTGGAGAGCCTGCTTCTCCCTCTGCCTCTGCCTGCTGCTCTGCCTACTGTGATCTCTGTCTCTCTAATAAATAAATAAAAATCTTTAATAAAAAAAGAAACAAACCAAAAAGTACAGACCTTAGAATGGGTCCTAAGAAAAGATCCATGACAGCTGTTTAAGAGTTACTTATATTCTAATGACTACATATTTTAGCATTTTCTCGCCTTTGCACTTTGTTCTTTCTGATATCCCCACCCTTCTCTCTCTCTCCCTCCCTCTCTCCCTCTTTTTAAGTAAGCTCTACAGCCCAGCCTGGGGCTTGAACTCACCACCCCAAGATCAAGACTCAGAAATCAAGAGTTGCTCTACCCACTGAGCCAGCTAGGTGCCCCAGCCCAACTTGTTTCTCTTGGTTCTAACTCCTAAACCAACTCATTCTAGGTCAGAATCCCTTGTCATATGCTCCCTTTAAAACCACTTTTTCTTTCAGAATATTTATATTAGTTTGTAATGCCTATTTCAACATTACTTTATAAATCTATTGGTCTACTTGCTTATCTCACTTTAAGAAATTAATTCCTCTAGTGGCTTCAAGTGGCATAAGAGAAATGCAAAAAGCAACAGGGAAAATGAGAGGTAAAACAAAGTGAGAAAGACATTAACATTTAAACTATTAATTTGCAAAGCATCCTTTCTGCTCCTAGTTCTCACAAATTTGTCTGTAATTTTTCAACTAACTGGTGGAGGTGGTGCTTAACAAAGACTTTTTCCCCTTACCAGGACTCCAGAATTTTAAAATATGTTTTTCCTCTCTATTCTTCTATGTATCTTTCTTTGACTTGTGGTATGGCACAATTATTACTAATAAAACACAAGACCCCACTACAGTCATCTATGCCACAAATTCATAAAGCTTTAGTGATGATAGAGAACTTTGGAGTAATCTAGTCTAATTGCCACCTTTTATAAATGAGGGAAATTGAGGCTAATCAAAGTCACAGGACTCTGATCATGTAGTTGGGAAATCAAGACTGGGACCCGGGTCTTCCATTTTCCAATCAGGTCCTAACTTTATTCCCTCTTTCTTCCCTGGCATTATAAATAGAACAGGAGAAGATCATGGAAAGTATTGTGACATTTTTGCTCCTTCAACTAATTTTTAAAATTAAAATTGTATTTTCTTACATATGTTCTATCATCTGTCATCTCTATGGTCATATCTATTTGTACCTTAGTTAACTGAACACTGTGAAATTATACCAACCCAAGTTTTCACAGAATGACTCAATAGATTGCTAATAATGAAAACTTAGGATGTCAGAATTTGGAATAATTAGCTAACATATACATGAAAGCAGACTTCTTTTATTTTAGTTTTAAAAATTAATTAATTAATTAAATCTCTGCACCCAGTGTGGGGCTTGAACTCATTACCCCAAGATCAAGAGTCACATGCTCTACAAACTGAAACAGGCGCCCCAGACCTTTTGTATTTTAAGTGACACTGACTTTTGCATTTTCTACATAAGGCAGTCCACAGGTGCTTCTTCAGATGACTTCTACCATTTTTCCAGATCACTAATTCTACTTGCTCTTCTTCTGGTAGAATTTTGAACCATGTCTTGAACATTGGAAAAATTATACTCTATTCTAAAAAATAATCAATTAATATTTCTCTATCTTGTTCTCATCTGGGAAATGACATCTATCAGGTTTAGGTATTGAATGAACAAATGTGTTTTAATGTATGCCTGGCACAAGTTATATCAATATGTACTTCCATATTTTTCCCAATAAGAAATGCTCTGATTCTCAACTAAGTTTCCCCCATAATGTATTCATTTGGGTATAAAGAGTTGATGGGGAATAAAAGAAAAAAGATTTTTAAATTCAATTTAAAGAAACCCCCTTCTTTTGGTCTCTCAAATTAGTTTTTTTTTCTGTTTCTCTCTCTCTCTCTCTCACTCATTCATCCCATAAATCTTTTCCTAGTACGTGTAGCAGTTTTTTTAAATAAATTGTTGTTGGTATCATTTATCAATACTTATTACAAAGAGCAAGAGAAATGGACCTCTTTGAGTCTTTAACATTTCTCAGGAGTTAGTGGTAAGTCCATGATCATACATTTTTAAACCAAAATATCCACATTTTAGAGTCCAATCTATTGTTTTTTGCTTATTAAAGCACTGAAGTATCAGTTGTTCCAATGCTGGAAGGAATCAAGCAACATTGGACATTAAATCCCAAAGCAGGGCACCTTTAGTTTGTTCTGCAGAAATGAAGACATTCTCTGAGCCATCATCATATATTTTCAACAGTTTTATACTCAAGTTACTCTTTAAGCAATTCTTTGGGAAATACCCCGAGATAATTTACTGGGTAAGTGCATCAGTTTTCTACAAGATACTTGGAATATTTCATAGTTTGACCCCATGAGACACTCTAATAAAGGAAACGGTCAGAAAATTTAACAAAGAAATAAATAGGTTAAGGATGAAAGGGTCTAAGCTTTGGCAAGGTGCCAGAGCTCCATTTAAAAGCTGTAGTTCTTCTTCACTTCTTTACCGCGGAGCGTGAGTTACTTTGTTATTTAAAGCTTCATCAGTAATAGTGTTACGGAAGAACAGCTCAAAAAGACAAAATATCATAAAATCTTTTCATCTCAATGGGGACAGGGGGGCTCCTTATCCTATTGTATATAGATGGAGCAAATTGTTACAGTTAATTGTGACCGTTGCTTTCCCTACAATCCACCACTTCATCCTGTGCGCTGACTTCTGGAACTCCCCCAAGAATCTCTCCTGGACTGAATAACAAACAGCAAGCACCTGCCCCTCTCCCAGAGCTGTTCTGTGTCTTCTTGACCCAGGGATCCTAGAACCTGTGGGCAAATTCCAGGTGGTTCTTGCACCCTCCTTTCGCATCACTATCCGGTGGAACTGGGCGCAAGTCCCCAGAACTTCGTAGGTGACTTGCGTGGCAACACACAACGTGTAAAGCCTTCTACACCGTGCTGATGCCATCTACTGTCAAACTCATCTTCAGCATCGTCCTTGTCGCCTCCTCAGTCTTCAGAGTTTTCCTTTGAGCCCCCGGTGCCTCAAACCTAAAGTAGGGGCTTTCAGTACCCTCCTTCAAGGTCAGTGGGGCAAACGTGTCATCTGCCTCCTGCTCAAATGCCAATCATCGCCACCTCCCACTCTGCCGCCAGCATCTTTCCAGTGAAGTTTGGCAGACACCTGGGGTCCTCAGGGACTTTACAGGCCGCTTTTTGCCAGAAAACCCTGGAAAGTAAACGACACGCGGGACCTTCACCTTCAGCTCCTGAATCGCTCTGGAAGTGCATTTGCACCACCTCTCCGTTTGGCTGCGCTGTGAGTGTGAGGGCGGGATCCAGGGAAAAAGAACAAAGACAAAAAAATGTATTCACGGCCTGCTTCTCCTCCCTCACGGTGAGTCAAGTCTTTTGGAAGGCTTTCAGGCTTTCCGCCGCTCCACATTTGTAGCCTCCCTTGAACTAAGCTGGGGGTGGGGAACAGAGGAGAAAAAAAAAATGTCACTGTGGGCGGCTGGGGGTACCTGCCATCAGTCCCCTGCAGCTGCGCGCAGGTACCGGGCGACAGCGCGGTGGCCCCGCTCCTCGGCCAGGTCCACGGGCAGGCGGCCCCAGGCATCGCGCACGTCCAGCCGCGCCCCGGCTCGGTGCAGCACGACGAGCGTGTCCAGGAAGCCCTCCCGGGCCGCGTCGTGCACAGGTCGGGTGAGGGTGGTGGGGTCCGCGCAGTTGGGCTCGGCGCCGTGGAGCAGCAGCAGCTCGGCCACGCGGCTGCTGCCCATCATCATGACCTGCCCGAGAGAGCAGAGTGGTCAGGGCGGCGAGATGCAGGCCTGGGCCCGGACAGGTAGAAGAACCACTTCAAAGAAACACCTATTCATGAAGCAGCCACCGAACGCAGGGGCGCTTACAAGTCTCAGGAGTCTGGTTACGCTTCGTTTGCTGATGCAATCCCAACACCCCGCTCCACCCTCCTCCCCGTTATAACTCTTCACTCAGCCCTAACTGAGTTTCATTTTATTCTCCAAAAATGCAGAGACAAGAAAGAGCTGATAATAGAGAGCTAATAGTCGTTGTGCAAAAAAAGAGAGAATTTTGACTTCTGTCGGAACATGGGAATCTATTTTGTTAAATGATTTATGGGCAGAGTTGAGTTTAAAAGTTATTATAGTCTTAGATTATTTCCCTTGATGTCTCTTCCACATCAGCCATAATCCAGATCTAAAAATATTTACTAGGCAGTCAGCTGATATTTTTAAGAGAGTAATGCTTTAGAGGAGAAATAATGTTTTAAGTTGTTTAGTTTTCCTTGTAAATCCCTGGTGGGAGGCTTTTACATTTCATTGTCATATATATCTGTGATATATGTATATATATGTATATATATATACATATATAATATTGTGTATATATAATATATATATATTCTAAACTGAATATAATGGGACAGTTTGAGCCAAAATTGGAGATAGAGGGGAAAAAGTAAATAATGTCACGGCTAGTCTTGTAAGATGATGAGAACAAGTTATTTTTTTAACAGAGGATTTACCATTTTTAATATTTTAAGTTTACATTATAGGTAAAGGATAAAGTTTAAAGGGTAATATATTTAATGTAACAAATGTAACAAACACTATTTACATTGTACAGGATTTTATAATGTAATAGGATGTTATAATGTTAGATAGTAAATAAGTTGCCATGTAAAAAAGAGCTCGGATATTAGTCAAACCAGAGGAATGCATAATTCAGAAAAAAGTTGTTTTGGAGCTGTAAACCTGTAGCATCCATTTGTGTATATGTACATTATACAAGCAATTACTTTCTTATTTGAACAATAAAAGTTTTTGATAACTAAATATCCAAAATGGAGTTATTTGTTCTTGTGAATTTATGTATTTTAAAATGTACCATGTAATTTTAGACAGTACTTTTTGTTTCATGAATATTAGAAATATCCATTTCCTCCCTTAAAGACCATGATATGTTATCATTTCCACTAGTGTTGTGTATCCGATATTTTGTATAAAGAGGGGGGAAAAGTGGTTCTTAGTATCTCAGAAAATGATGAATTAAAACTGTAATTAAAATCTCTTTTAAAATTATTATCATTTGAAGTCTTTAAGAACTACTTTACAATATTTTTACTGCTTTAAACTATCCCTCATATCTTTTTCTTTCTTTCTTTCTTTCTTTTTTAAGATTTAATCCACTTATTTGAGAGAGAGAGAGAGAGAGCATGCGTGCGTGCACACACACAAGGGGGGGAAGGGGGGTGAAGGCCCGAGAGGGGGAGAGGCAGTGGGAGAGGAAGAAGCAGACTTCCCTCTGAGCAGGGAGGGAGCGAAGGCAGGGCTTGATCTCAGGACCCTAAGATCATGACCCCAGGGGAAGTCAGATGCTTAACCGACTGAGACACCTAGGCACCCCAAGCTATCCCTCACTTTTTATAACACTTTTGTAAGAATGCAAAAGAAATGAACAGATATTTCTTTAAAAGTCTACACAATAAGATTCAATAACAGCTTGGGACTTAAGATTCCTTAATAACAGCATCTAGAATGTGACACTGAGATGAATACTAACCATTATAGTCAACAGTAAAGCACAAAATATTACCTTGGATTTTAAAGGAATTAAAAACTATCAGTACTAATTAAAGGGATTCATAAATATATTGAATAAAGGATTTTAACAATTAAGAGGTGAATTATTTATGTAGACCCTCAGCCACTTAAAAAGGACCTAACAGTTGCTGCAAGAATGCTTTTGTAATCTAATGACTCTGTATGATAATTAAACAAAAATCTATAGAAGCATATTTTTTCTTATGTAACACTCAAGAGACACTGCTAAGGTAAAAGAAATTGAGTACTGTGGTGGAGGAATCCTGGCTTATCTCTTTGTATTCAGTTTGCCTCTATGAGAAAAGAATACAAAGAATTTCATACTGCAGTCGAGAAGTGCACGGTAATTTTTTTCATGCACTTTGATTCTGCATGATTCCTCAAATCTAATCCAGATTGTGTAATTTGTCATTTAATTATCTGTCAATGAAAGTTGATCGATATTTATTGAAGGACAGACCAGACACAAGTTTTCCTCCCCAAATAACCTCTCCTTTTCTCCCCAACTGAATCTCTCCCTTGCATCTGTGATTCTGAGACGGGAGAGAGAATATTGACATTTTTTCCACTAACTAAAAAGAAAACCAAACTGAAGTAGCGGTTTTTTTCAATCCCTTTCTTTAGGATCCTTGGTGGGGGAGAACCTGCTTTACACCTGGGCTCCACACCTCAAGGAAGAGAGACACAGGTACGTTGGTGAAGACCTGGGTCCCCGCCGTGTTCCACGGAGGCCGCTCCCCTTTGTTCATGCGCCCCCTGCCGGCAAGGCCCCAGGGCCCCAGCTACCTGGATCGGCCGCCTCCCGAAGCGGTTGACTCGGTTGGGATCCGCACCGGCTTCCAGGAGCTGCCGCACGGTCTCCACTTGCCCCTGCGCGGAGGCGTTGGCCAGGCCTGCGTCGTCGCCGCCACCCCCGAGCATGCCCTTGTCCTCCTCGCGCATTTCGCAGCCCGCGAACACAGACTGGCCGGGATAATCCACCGCTGGCCGTGAGCTTTGCCACACTCCTCCCTTGTCCTCCACCTCGCCCTGGCGCCCTCTCCCCTCCGTGGGAAAGCTCAGGTCAGCTTCAGCCCTCTTTCGCCGTCCTTCTGTCGCTTGGAGGCCCGTGCAATGGCCTAGCCACTCGTGGTTCAACCGGGCTTTCCCTGGCTCGCTCCCGGGAAAAAGCGCCTCGCGTGGCCGCAGCCGAGTGCAGGGCGCCTCCGGCCGCCGAGCGCGGGCTCGTCGCAGCGTCCTCCGGACCGAGCGTCGCTCCGGCTAGGTGGAGAGCCGGCTGGGAATGAATCCGTTTCCAGCTGGGCGGCCGGGCAGGGCATTCCCCACCCCCTTAGGCTCCGCCCCCTGTCCGTCCGGCCAGCGCTGGCACTTCCCAGTGTGCTGGCCCGGAGGCCTGGTCCGCAGATGACGTTACGGGCGACGAAGTAGGGGCAGG
>LNAC01000444.1:1850821-1953436 GCA_002007465.1 Ailurus styani | reverse complement strand
AGTAGGGGCAGGCGGGGGGCGGGCGGGGGGGCGGAGAGCGGGGAGAGCCAGCCCAGACGGTCCTGGGACGCATGCGCCGGACACCAGGCGCGCGGAGCCTGCTGTCCAGCTCGCCCTGTGTCCTGCAAGGCCTTAGCTAAGGTTTTGGAAAAGCTGAATCAATGCACTCAGCTCCTAATCCCCTCCCTCCAGCAGGCGGAGCTGAGGATTTCTATTCCTTCAGCCTGGTGCCCGCTGGTTTCACTCTGGAGACGTTAGTCGTTCCTTGTGCAGTCGAATGACTGGCTAAGAGAAAGGCATTTACAATAACTTCGTCTCCCTTAAGATTTCTGAAAATGACAGTTTTGCACCTGTCATGCAGGTTAAATTCATCCCCAGGGAGTATTTGAGCTTCACTAGCTTCACATTTTGCGTCAACCTCAGCACTTCTCTTTTGGGTGTGTCTTCTTAGTTGAATTAGTGAAAAGTCAGCCACAGTGAAAAATCCTGAGAATCCTGTTTTGAATGTGCTTTTTATTCTTTTCATTTTTGAATAATGGATACACACACACACACACACACACACACCACCAAAAAACTGACCTAGTTTGAGAATGACAATGGCAACCTGGTACACGTGAGTCATTTAAAAAGTATAAATATATATTTTAAGAATCTGAGATTCCAGTTTCATGATACTTGATATTATTTTTGTTTGCACTCTTACCTATTTAAACCCACTTCACAAGAATTTGATTTTTATTTATCATGAGTAATAAAGGAAATTTATGCAGTAATAATGAAGCATAATAAAACAGGGGTGTGGTGCTGGGCCTGTCATTAAACAGGCTGAACCTGTCATTAAATCCTCTTCTGAAGATTTAAAGGCCAATTGCTTTTCTTCCCAAACTTCCTAGGTGAGTTTGAATTAACATACGCATTGCTTTAAAGATTTAAAAAATTACAGCTGATGTTTGATTAAAATAGGAAGAGAACTGCAAGTTATGTATCTGTTGCCTGAAAGCTTTGGTGAGGAACTATATTAGACTGAGCTTCTTCTAACATGGAACAGTTCTTATTTACAAATTAATTTTGGTTCAGAATGCAGAGGAAGAGTGCCTAAGGAAAGGCAATTGCTTGCTTACTCATAAATGAGAGTTTGTTTCAAGTGCTTCTTCTAGCATACCTTAGCTTGGACTCCCCCTTCCCAATCCATTGAAGAACAAGGAAGAGCTCTTCAAAGACAGGGGAGCCCACAGGAGTGGTGGTTAGGAATGAAGATCTATTGACTGAGACAGAGTTGAAATAATCTACCTGCATAGGGAAGGGAAGGAGGCAGCATTAATAACCGTTTTTTCCTCTCTTATCCCGCCCTCATTTCTTAGTTTTCAATTTCTTATTTTCTCTATCTTTCCCTCTTATTTGAACCTCCACTCTTATCTGAAAAAGAAAAGTCCTTTTATTTGTTGATGGTGGTTCTACTCCTTGGTCTGGCCAAAGGAATAGAAGTCTACTTCTGGTTGAAAAGCACAGTTGAGCTCAGTCTTTGGGGCCAGTCCCCACCCATGGTGTCTTGGAGATTACAGGTGTGTAGGTAGAATGGAAGAAGGGAGAGGAAATATGGACAGTGGGAAGCCAGAGTTTTGAAATGGATGGCATTGTTTCTTTGGCAGTCACTCTGAGGGACTGAGTCATCAGCCTGATAGTGGTGGTTGTGGTAGCAAATGGACTCAGTCCAGAATATCTTCATCAGAACAGCCTAGCTACCCTGTGGCCAAATGTAACAAGGCAGGTTGCCTTTTAAAGGAGTGTTGTTGGGGTCTTTCTTCTAATGGATCCAGTAATTAAATTAGTTCAACAAAATTTAGCTCAGGATGTCCTATAATCCAGGAATCCACAATTGAATAAGTTATGGGTGCTAGCTTTTTTTTTAAGATTTTATTTATTTATTTATTTGACAGAAAGAGAGAGATCAAGTACAGAAAGAGAGAGAACAAGTAGGCAGAGAGGCAGGCAGAGAGAGGGGGGAAGCAGGCTCCCTGCTGAGCAGAGAGCCCCATGCAGGGCTCAATCCCAGGACCCTGAGATCATGACCTGAGCTGAAGGCACAGGCTTAACCCACTGAGCCACCCGGGCACCCCTGGGTGCTAACTTTTAAGAAAGTCTCCCTGGTGGCACTCAAAACTAATAAATAGAGAGTTTCAACTTAATGCAATAACTTTACTGAGGATGTATCTATAGGATATTTTGGGAGTAAGAAGAGAGGAACTTAAATCAAGGTGGAGATGCAAAGGGTTTCTTAGAGGAGTTACCAGATGAAGAGTCTCTAAAGAATGCATCAGAAATTGTTTCCTGTGTTCTAGATTTGAGCTTTGGATTTCTCTGAAACTTAACAAAGACAGCTTGAGCCAATTTTTGAGCCACCTTCTTAAGTGGTAAGCATGACCAAAGTGTCTGAAAAATGAAAATTATTTGGAGTTGATACGGAGATGGAAGAAAATTGTTTTTAGTTGAAGGGGACATAGACAAAGAGTGGTAAGATAGGGGAAAAGCCAATTAGCCGAATGACTGAGAATCTTCCACGTGGCAGATATGTGAGCTTCTCTAAGAAAGTTGACTGGAAAAGAGTTTTGGGCGGGGGAAATGTTGCCAGCGATACGTGCGATTACTAGCACCACGGACAGCGCCTTCCTAGTAAGCTTGTCTCGGTGGTCCTAACCCACTCCAGACTGAGAATTCCTAAGAAAGCTTCACACCTGATCTTCCAAACCGTTTTTCTCCCCTGAAATCCAAAGAGCCACATGGAAACTGGATGGACTTCTTTACAAAACGTCATTACAATGGACTGCTCAATCTGATTTCCAAACATTACTAGATTATCTAATATTCTCTATGCAAAGCACATGAAATATTCTCTATATTTAAAAGAAGAGAGGAAAAATACACTTAATGTCTACTCTGTTCCAAGTGACTTACAAGTATTATTTCATTTAACTCTCCTAAAACTCCTCTGCAAAATGTATCAGTTTCTCAATCTTACAGA
The DNA here is from genome assembly GCA_002007465.1 of Ailurus styani. Lineage (NCBI taxonomy): Eukaryota > Metazoa > Chordata > Mammalia > Carnivora > Ailuridae > Ailurus > Ailurus styani. The sequence continues at coordinate 1,950,414 of LNAC01000444.1, read as the reverse complement.
CAAAAGGATAAAAGAAATTAAGTAACTTTCATACTAGTTAAGCATTGTTGGAGGTGGAGTCTAACCTGTGTGGCTTCAGAGCCTCTACCCTTAACACTACATGGTGTTTTTAGCAGCTGTCATGGTAGGCTTAACTGGAAAAAAAAGTGCAAGAACTGGCTTATAATTATTTTCCAGCCTACATTGTGTTTTCCAGATGGTTCACCTCACAGCACACCCTTAATAGACTTCAAAGATGACATTTCACATGTAATACAATAGCACATTTGTCTTGGACAATAGGGTGAGATAATGAAACATTTTACCTCTCCCTGAAACCCAGCTGTCTCTAGGATGAAACACAACCTATTGTTAATGCTTTAAACACATTTAAGAGATGAAGTGGATGGGAAAATATTGGTCAGCTGAAACTTAGAATTGTCACAGCTATGTCATTTAATAGGGTGGATAACTTAGAAGTGAGAAAAGAGAGAAAGTAAATGGTACATTGCCATAGAATTTTGGAGGTAAATAGAAGGGAAGGAGTAGAGGGATGGCTGAGTGGCTCAGTCTGTTAAGCATCTGCCTTTGGCTCAGGTCATGATTCCAGGGTTCTGTGATAGAGTCTCATGTAGGGCTCCTTGCTCAGTGGTGAGTCTGCTTCTCCCTGGGCCTGCTGCTGGGCCTGGGCCTGGGCCTCTGTTCCTACCCTCCCTCCCTCCCTCTCTTTCTCTCTCTCTGATAAATGAATAAATCTTTTAAAAAAAGAAGAGAGTGAGTAGTATCAGTGTCAATATTATAAATACTACAAATTTCCAGTGATAATGTTCATATTCTATAGTTGGTAAAACTATATATGAACTCACTATGAAAGTGTGAGTACAAATCAGTTGACTGACCAAAAGAAATAGTGACATAACTTTGCATATGGTTGGATCTAAGATTTCTAAGTGGGGACAGAAGGTAATTCAAAATAATTTGGGGGACTTTTTCAAACTATTATATGACCCACCTTCCATCAGGAGGCTTGATTCTCTCCATTTCCTCAGTTGAGATTTAGGCTTCAGAATTCAAAGTATATCTCTTTCTATATTCCCTATTTATTTCTTTTTTTCCTTTTTTAAGAAAATATTTTAGGGGCACCTGGGTGGCTCTGTGGGTTAAGCCTTTGCCTTCGGCTCAGGTCATGATCCCAGGGTCCTGGGATTGAGTCTCACATCAGGCTCTCTGCTCAGCAGGGAGCCTGCTTCCCGCCCCCGCTGCCTGCCTCTCTACCTACTTGTGATCTCTCTCTCTCTGTCAAATAAATAAATAAAATCTTTAAAAAAGAAAAAAGAAAATATTTAATTTATTTATTTGAGAGAAAGAGAGAGTGCACAAGCAGGGGAGAGGAACAGAGGGAGAGGGAGAAGCAGACTCCCTGTTCAGCAGGGAGCCCCAGGGAGAGCTCAGTCCCAGAACCCCAAGATCACAACCTGAGCTGACAGCAAACACTCAACCAACTGAGCCACCCAGAGACCCCTCCCATATTTATTTAAGTTTAATTGAATGGTGGATATTTTAGCATCTGTGTTAGTTTTTCAAGGCTGCCATAAAACAATACCACAGATTAGTTGGCTTAAACAACAGAAATTTGTTTCTCACAGTTTGGTTTCTCCTGAGGTCTCTCTCCTTTGTTTGCAGGTGATCACATTCCTGCTGCTGCTTCACATAGCCATCCTGTGTGCATTTAAGTCCCTGGTAATCTCTTTTGTGTGTCCAAATTCCCTCTTCTCATAAGGACACTAGTCAGATTTGATTAGGGCCCACTCCAACAGCCTCGTTTTAACTTAATCACTTCTCTACATGCCCTATCTTCAAATTTAGTAGCATTCTGAGATACTGAAGGCTTAAAGTATGAATTGGGGGGGGGGACACAGTTCAGTCTATAAAGGGGTCTTTCCCAATTTTTACACATATCTTTTTTATTAATAATTTGTTTATTTGAATAAGGATGAAAGCAATGTCAACACATTGAAATTTGTTGATATTGATACCAGTCTCTTGTGTCTCTTTCACATTTTATTTATTTATTTTTCAAACATATGTTTATATCTTTATAGGTAAAAGGAAAATGTCTATAAAGAAAAAGCTTCCTTTGCTATCGACTTATTTACCTTCGGGTATATATAAGAAAGGGTAAGTACTTTATTTTCAAATTTATTTATAGGTTTTAAAACTAATGATTTGAGCTTCCAGCATCTTTCAAAGGTGACTAATGGTTTTTGAATTATTGTAAACTTGTGGATTTGAGCATAATTGGTGTGTTTTCTTCACTGTAATTATCATTCCTATTGATGCTCAAGGCCTATCTTTGGCCAGTGAGAGCCTCTGCAAGTTGGTTCCTGAGTCTTTTTAATGTGACTCCAGTAGTCTTTGACAGAATCCTTGATTTTTGGTATGACAATGTATTCCAGTTTTATCTTGTACATTTTATGTACTATGTATAGAATCAACCGTTTCTCCAAGGAGTATTGATTCTTTTTAGTGGAGAATGGTATTTCTTTTTCTTTTTTATTTTTAAATTAACATATAATGTATTATTTGTTTCAGGGGTACAGGTCTGTGAATCATCAGTCTTACACAATTACAGCGCTCACCATAGCACATACCCTCCCCAATGTCCATCACGCATCCACCCCATCCCTCCCACCCCCCTTTCCCCTCCAGCAGCCCTCAGTTTGTTTCCTGAGAGAATGGTATTTTAAAAGTACATTGACGACCTTATTGCTACCCAGGAGGCCATTATATTTTAAGGTCTTTATGTTCACATATAAAACATAAATTTAGCTTCTTAGCTCAGAATATTTACACACATTTTCACCTACATGAATGTCCAGGGGATTGCTGAAAATTCAATGGTGTGGGCCTTTGGGCCTATCTTTGAGCCCAGAGGACCCCCAGTTTGTTTGTTACAACCAAAAATGCCACTGAAAAATATCCAAAATACCCCCTTAGAAAAATCACTGATTTAAATGACACATGGATGGGACACCAGGGTAGCTTAGTCAGTTAAGCATCTGCCTTTGGCTCAGGTCATGATCTAGGGTCCTGGGATCCAGCCCTGTGTGGAGCTCCCTGTTCAGCAGGGAGTCAGCTTCTCCCTCTCCTTTTACGCACCCTTCCACTCATGCTCTCTCTCTCTCTCTCTCTTAAATAAATAAAGCCTTTAAAAAAGAAAATATGCTGAAAAGATCAACAAATTGAGAATTTTATTTTATCTTAATTTTCTTTTGAAGATTGTTATTTAGCATAAGTTACACATTTAATTTGCTTTTTTCCCCTCAGAAATTTGTTACTTCTGAACTATGTTGAGTAATCTTTTTTTAAAAAGATGTATGTATTTATTTGACAGAGAGAGAGAGAGCATGTGTGCACATGAGTGGTGGGGGGATGGGGGTGGGGGAGGAGCAGAGGGAGAGGGAGAAAGACAATCCTCAAACAGACTCCCCGCTGAGAACAGAGCCAGACATGGGGTTTGATCCCAGGTCCACGAGATCGTGACCTGAACTGAAATCAAGAGTCAGCTGCTCACCCGACTGAGCCACCCTGGTGTCCCTATGTTGACTACTCTTTTATTAGAGATAATTGATACATTTCTGATAAAGTATATTTTTTTCCCAGGGCTCCTGCATTCTATAAAATGTAGTGATTTTTTTGGAACTTTTTTTAATTTTAGGAGGCTTTGTTAAGAAAACAAAGGCATGTACACACACACACACACGCACGCACGCACACACACACCTATACACATATCTCAGCAGAATCAATTGGCTTGAAGATTTGGTAATCTGAAATGCTGTGGATCCAGTTCTGCATTCAAAGTCTCGTCTTTATGAGTCATTGTGAATTGGAACCTGAATTTTTTCTCATCTGAAATTGTTGCTTTTGTGTAGATCCAATCACACAGCACAGAGCCAATCAAAAATTAACTTCTGCATGGCCCAAGAAACTGCATAATCAGATGTTAAGATCCTTGGAAGAGGAATGTTATTGCTATTTCCATTCATTCCTCAACCTTCTGTCATCTGGCTTTCACACAGAATTAGTAATCAATTTCACACAAAATCAAGTAACTAATTGCCAAGGTAACCAATGGCTTTCGTATAGCTAGATCCAGCAATCCCAGCCTTCATCTCTTGCATTTTGTTCTGTGAAGCTTTAGATCCTGATGAACCACTGCCCCCCTCCCTTTTTTTTGCTGTTCTTAACTTTCTTGCTTCTGGTGAAGCTGTCCTCTCATATATGACTGATCACATATGCCACATATGTGATGAAAATAATACAAAAATCTCTATATCCTCTTAAAAATATATTCTCAATCTGCATTTAGTTTATCCATGTTTTTAGTAAAAATGCTAAAATAAAATCTTGAATTATTAGTTAGTAAAATATTTACTTATCCATTAAAAATTGGATATTGGACTTCAAGTCCTAAAAATTGGATATTGAGCCTCTACTAAATATCAGATACTGTCTGCTCGGTACAAGTGATGAGCAAATCAGAAACTATTAATTACAAAAGATTAGGTAACTTCCATGAAATAGAAGTCCTGGATGCTACTTGAATGCGTAGTGAGGGTCTGGTGGTCAAAGAGATCGAGGGTGTTGAGATCTGCAGGATTATATTGGTATTAACTAATCAAAATTATGGGGCAGTAGTTGCAAGGAGGAACATTCTAGGTTGAAAGAACTGCATGTGGCAACCTCTGAGGAGGGACAGTCTGTGCATACTGAAGGAATTATGGTTGGAGCATAGGGTTGGAGGAGAAGAATGTGGCTAGTTATAGTTGGAGACATAAGCACTGCAAAATCTTGTAGGGCTGTGGAGGCCATTTGAAGCATTTTTATCTTTGTCTTACAAAAAGAAGCCCAGGGCACCTGGGTGGCTCAGTCAGTTAAGCGGCCAACTCTTGATTTCAGTTTAGGTCATGATCTCAGGATCCTGTGATCGAGCCCCCCATCGAGCCCCTCATCTGGCTCCGTGCTCAGTGGGGAGTCTCCTTGAGGATTCTCTCTTACTCTCCCTCTGCCCCCCCCCCACTGGCTATGTGGGCACACACGTGCGCATTCTCTCTCTCTCTCTCTCTCTCTCTCTCTCTCTCGTTCAAATAAATAAATAGGTCTTAGAGAGAGAGAAACCATTGATGGGTTTGTGCAGAGAAGTGATATGATTTTCAGTTAAATTTAAAAAGTCACTTTGCATGCACTTTGGAGAATGGTTTGGAGGAGAAGCTAGAATGGATACTGGTGGACGAGTAGTTCAGAGGATAGTTTATTGTAGTTTGGACTAAAGTGTTTGCACCTAAGATGGAAAAAAGTAGAATCCTTTAAGATATGTTCAAGAAATAATTTCAAGAGTTTAGCAATTAACTTGAGATAACAGCTGAGGAAGAATGTGTTAGGCAGGTTTGTACAACTGGAGAGGTTGATGATTATGGTTACCACAACAGGGAACACTGGATGAGAATGCAGTTTGAGGTGAAGATCATGGGTTCAGATTCAGAGACCTTGAACTTGAGACATGGTGATATATCCAGATGGAAATGCTTAATGTTAGAAAGATGGGTCTGTAGCTCAGAGATGAGTGCATATCCCTAGTATGGACTAATTTGTACTAATAAATGAAGAAATGAAAACCTGTGGCACAAAATTTAGCATAGAAGATTAGTTTACTTTTCAATTAATTCTGAAAACATTCTACCAAAAAGTATTTGATAATATATTTTGATATCACCTCTTCTGTCTCTAAATTTGCTCATTCTGAAGACATTTTTCATAATCCTTTATATTGTTAGTCCTGTTTTATTTTAAAAATTGCACATTCAACATTTTCTTTGATTACTTATATATAAGGACCAGTTCCCAAGACATAAACATAATTCAAATTCGAACTTAGAATAATCTACCGAAAAAAATTCAGAGAACTAAATGAAAAAAAAAAAAGAAAACCAGGAGAAAGCATTTATTACATAATATTCCTGATAAGAATTTCTTCAAAAATTTCTCTCTCTATATTCATTCTTACCAAATGAGAGAAAAATGAGCAAAACAATATTATTAGAAAATCACCTAAAAATAACACCCTTTCTGAATGAAGAATTTTTTCATGGTTATTCTTTTCTATGTACAACCTGTGTTGATTATTCCATTCTTCTAGTAGTCATTCAACAAATATGAATTGAGCATCTGTTATGTACCAGGCACTCTTCTAGACCTTAAGATACATCAGTGACAAAACAGTAAAAGACGCCTGTCTTCCTGGCTTTTATATTATAGCAGGGGCAACAATTTCTGTTGTAAAGTCAATCACACTATAGGCATAGCACTTAAAAGAGTGCTTCATGTTTTTATATTACATGATCAAATATACAGGGTCTGGATTATGAGAAATCAATACCCACATTACAAGAAGACTTCTAAAAAATTTTTGTTTTATGAATGAATCAGTAATCATAAACTGATTGCAAAATGATTATTCATCTCAGAGAAAACTTGGCAGAGTTAAAAGTTTCAAGAAATAGACTTTTGTACCAAAATAAGGCATGTTAGGTTTAGATTTTTTAAAAAGTTTTATTTATTTGACACATATATAGAGATAAGGTTAGTGAGAGAGAGCGCACAAGTAGGGGGAGCTGCAAGCAGAGGGAGAGAGAGAAGCAGGCTCTCCGCTGAGCAAGGAGCCCGATGCGGGGTTCGATCCCAGGACCCTGGAATCATGACCTGAGCTGAAGGCAGAAGGCAGACGCTTAACTGACTGAGCCACCCAGGCACCCCTAGGTTTGGATTTTTAATTTTGTTGTTCCCATACTAAATGCATACTCATAATTCAGTGCTGAAAAGCTGGATATGGTTATAAACCAAGGCATAGTTGAAATGAAAGTTTAGAAAAAAGTATCATAAGCCAAAATTTAGTATCATTATGACAGCAGCTTTAGAATTTTAACTTTGACACCCTAGGTTGAAATTGTATTTGATGTGGTTATAAACCTAGGCAGTGTTGAAATGAAAGTTTCAAAACAAATTTAAATAGTTAGCAAAACATATTCAATATAAAAGCATTGTGATATTAGTGTTCCATTATTCAACTGAGCAATAACTTGTTTTCTGTTACAAAATGGATAGTAGATAATCTGAATATAGAAAGAGATATTTCCTATATGGGACCTTTCTACTTTGGGCAATGTCTTGAATTCCACTTCCTGGTTAGTGAGCTATAGCTTTAGCAATCGGTTTTCTCAAAATAGATTTTGTAAGTCTATTTTTCTAGCTGTAAAGACATAAAGGTCAAAGCTCTTCTTGCAAGAGAATGAAACACACTTCAGTTATCCTTATCACTTGGAATATCTGGTTTCAGCCAAAAGTTACATGTCATTCTGAAAAAAGCAAATGTAAGAAGTCGTCTTCTTTTGAGGAGAGACTTTGAAGTTAAACAGTTCACCAGGTGTTTAGCCCATCAGTAATACACTTCTTTGCTTGTAGAATTGTCCTTGGTTGGGAGGTCACTCAGGGGAAGTGGCGAGTGGGACATCTCTGCCTGGGAGGAACCCTAGGAAGTATCTGAACCTTATCTTTCTGTTTGCTCCCCTGCCCCTGGGAATGAGTGGGGTGAGAGTTTGGGTCAGTAGTTAGTTGCTTCTCTTGTTCTATTTAGTGTATATGTCCTGTCTGAGCTGTCTGAGTATTTGGCAAAAATTGACTCATTCTCTGACCTTGTTTGGAATGCTCTGGTGTTGATGTATTTTCCTACATTCCAGAGGGAAAAAAATTACAATGCCAAAATGTAAAAGTGTTACTTTCCAGCTGAGTGATTTTGGTCAAGTGATTTAACCTCTTTAGACTTCAGTTTCCTTATTCATAAACTATGATAACACAACCTTCCTCATAGGAGGGAGCTGGGTGGGATATGGGATAGATGGGTGATGGGTGTTAAGGCGGGCACTTGTTAGGAAGAGCACTGGGTGTTATATGTAAATGATGAACCACTGAACTCGACTCCTGAAACCAATATTGAACAGTATATCTACTAACTAGAGTTTAAATATAAATAAATAAATGAAATGAAAAAAATAAAATCAAGTCAGTAAACTTTCATAGCTTGATTAATATGTTCGAGGCATTCTGTGGGGGCACTTTATAAAATGATAACTGAGACACAGAAAAAGAAATAATAGGGGAAGGATTCTTTGTGGGGAAAAACTTTTAGGATTGGATTTTCAAGGGTTCATCTCTTTCACCATTGTAGTTAGGTTTGCTCTGTTGGTAGCAAAGAATGTATCTAGTTTCCTTCTTAAACCAGAGTCATGGAGTATGAGTCAATGAACAAGGTTGGTAGCCTTTGTGGAGCTTTTTAAATTTTGTGCAATCACTTATATATCACCATCATAATGTTTGCCCCATTCTCAGACCATCTATCATTACTTTCTTCATAGTTATCTTCAGATTGACTCACCTTTTTTCCAACTTCATTTCAGTCTCATTTGGGCAATATTAGCTATAAAATCATGGTTTTGTTGTGCAAATTACATTTTTCTAATGTACTCTAAAAATAAATACTTTTAAAAAGTTCCCCCTGTCATCCATATACCACTTATAGTCATCAGAAGTACTTCCAGCACTATGTTATTGCGTTTTGGAAAACACTGCCACACATGATATTTCTTGGTCCTCGTAACAGTTATGTGAGGTAAGCAGAGAAAACATAATTATCCCCATTTCAAAGATGAGAAAATCAGGCTCATGGATTAAATCTTATTGCCAGTAAATTTCCAGAACTGGGCCTGGTACTCATGCCTTCTTATTAACCCATTTCTTCTACTCTACTACTAACTCTTCTAAGGAATGCAAACTTAGACCTAAAAGTAAACTTTTATCTATGTAGACCTGACTATTTTGGAATTTTGTGATAATCTGAATAGAGATGAGACAAAAAAATTAGCAAAGAAAAGGAGAGTAGATTGCCAAGTTGTGGTAGGCAGCCTCTAAGACAGCCCCTGGTTATCTCACCTTCTAGTAAAAATGCCTGTGTAACCCTCTCCACTTAAGAAACTGTTTTTTAACCAATAGAATATGGCAACTTAGAGGAGGTGTCCCTTCCCTGATTAGTTTGCAAAAGATTGTGACTTCTGTCTTGCTAGAGCTCTCTTTCTTTCACACTGATTTTGATGAAGCAAGCTGCCGTAGGAAGGGGGACACAAGCACAGTAGGGAAGTGAAGCCCTCAGCTCAACATCCCTCAAGCAAATGAATCCTGCCAGCACCTCCATGTAGTTAATTGGGACACAGATCCTTCCCTAGGCGAGCCTTCAGATGAGACCCAGCTTTGATGGGCATCTTGTCTGCAGCCTTGTGGGAGACGGTGCAGTAGAAGAACGAGTGAAGCCAACTCCAGAGCCTTGACCCCAGGCATTTTAAGTTTTTCATTTTTGCAGATTGGGTTGGGGGGATTAATTTGTTATTTGGCAATATATAACACAAGTCTACAGGACTCATTTCCAGAAGCGATTTGGTGGAGGTGGAACCAAGTTATCACTGCTGGGCATGGGCCTGGAGTGTTTGCAGTTCTGTTGGAGAATCTATCAACTGTGATAGCTAACACTGGACACTTTTCTTTCTCTCTTATTCTCCGATTCTGTCCTCCCGACCCGCTCTCTTTCGCTCCTTCCCTTTATTTCTCCTAATATTTCATACTTTTCATTAATGGAACAGTTGGAAACTTAAAGTCAATAGCAGCACAAAAGAAAACTCCTGCATGTGCAAAACGTTATTATCTGAATCTTTCCACGATGGCCTGTGCCGGGCTTCATATGTTGGCTTCCGAGTACACATGTAGGGCACACAGCTAACAAAGATTTGCCTGTTGGCACTATTGAATCACCATGGAGTGGAATCAATGCTATCCATTCCATTTTGTTTTCATTTTTCTATTTATGGAAGTATCTTTATTCTTTTGTGGGCTTTGTGTGCTCATGTTTTTTCTCTTTTCCTTTGTAGGCAATTTATAGCACCGATCTACAGAACCTCTCACTGACTTCGATGTGAAGGTGATTTTTCCTGCAGGTACTCTTTCTACAAAATTAAAATCATTAAGGGGCACCTGGGTGGCTCGGTCGGTTAAGTGCTGTCTACCTTTGGCTCAGGTCATGATCCCAGGGTCCTGGGATCAAGTCGCGGCATCAGAATCCCTGCTCAGCAGAGAGTCTGCTTCTCCCTCTGCCCCGCCCCTCCCCCTTGCTCATGCTCTCTCTCTCTCACGTTTTCTCTCTCAACTAAGTAAGTAAAAAAAATCTTTAAAATAAATTTAAAACGTTGAGCATAAAGAAATAGCATTCATGCTTTTACATTGACTTACTGATTTCCTCTAGTTTTTCCATGCACCACACTACCTGAAAGATTTTTGCTTTTGAGCAGTGTTTTCTTCTATTGTTAGAATTAGGAAATTCTAACAAGTGGGAGTTCACTGCCATCAATTTCTTTGTGAACAGCTACCCTAGGAATTCTGCCCATGCAGAGAGCTTTCTCCAAGTCCCTAAAAATACAGGGAAAGAGTATTTGTTTTAGAAAACAAGAATTGAAATTCCACTGACCGACTCGTTCAAGTGCTCCCTGGTTCCCATGCACAAAGATTTAAAGGGAATTCGGCAAGGACCATTCCAAGGGAGCTTATCTGGAAAACCTTGAAAACAATCTGAAGCTAGCCTTGATAGATGGGGGAGGGGTAAGGTATGTGAAAGGATAGAGTAGGTGGTGGGGAGGGAAATATATGGACCAATTTGAATCACAAATTTTTCACTATATGCCAGCAAAATTTAATGATAGCACTCCTAAACACACACACACACACACACACACACACACACACACACACATGCACGCACACACACACGCACGCACAGACGTCAATGAGTCACACTATAAAAACTTTTAACAAGTGCTGGCAAGTCGGATGGCAGACTCACCCCGAAACCTGTCTCTCCAATAAAAACCTCATAATTAAAAACAAGGCTGTCCATAAATCATAACATATAATAACAATTATATGCAACTGGTACAAGACTTGATTAGAAAATTAACATTTCGCTTTCTCAGGTGAAAACTCTAAATTTCCCTCAGAGTGGAAATACTTCTATAATATGTGCCCAGCAGGTTATCATCTTTCCCTGAACCGTGAGATGCTTCTTTGTCCAACTGTTAATACCTACCGACCTTGGCCCGATAAAAGACTGAGGTGATGTGGTTTTACTTGTCTCTTAAGACCAGTATTAGCGTATCGAGAAAGTGCCTACAATGTACTAGGTACTTTGTTCCGCCCTCAGTGTCTCATTTTCTCTTTTTTCCACTCAGGGAATAATCAACTCTATTTTACTTATATAAAACTGAGGCTTCCACTGGTTTACTGACTTGCCTAAGTTTGCACAAGGAGTAAGGGATCAAAACAGGGTTTGAACCTGAACTGGCTTGATTCCCCCAAAGTTTCTCTTTCCATCAAAGGTGTGGCCTTGAGAAAGGACATGAAATTAATGTATATATGGAAGCTGGTGAGTAGGATACAGTTGTGGCCTTAAACCGGACCTTGCTGCATGTGTTGTAGAATGGATGAGAAGCCTTTTCTCTGTTGCTAACCTGGGAGAAGTCAGTCACTCGGCTTTGCTGGCTTCTTGTTTTTTATTTTTTGTTTTTGTCGTTGTTTTTGATAAACTGAATAATCTCAATTGGTTATTATCTCATGCACCTTCCATATCAAAATTATATTATTCTAGTCTATAAATTTACCCACTCAGGCTTGCATCAATCTGACAAGCCTAAACCAGGTGAACCCTGATATTTGTCATGTTTTCTTCAAATTTCCCCTCTGGCATGGGAGCAGGGTCTGAACACTGGATTGGAAGTTCCATGAAGCTATAGCAACACTTTTTCACTGTGTTCCTCTCTCTCCTTTTCTCTTAGGCACACAGTTGGAGGAGCTGTCCCATGAGAAGCTGAGGTGAGGAGAAGTTAGAGGTAGAACCAGGGGGCGCTTGAATGAGTCGGTCAGTGGAATTTCAGTTCTTGTTTTCTAAAACAAATACTCTTTCCCTGTATTTTTAGGGACTTGGAGAAAGCTCTCTGCATGGGCAGAATTCCTAGGGTAGCTGTTCACAAAGAAATTGATGGCAGTGAACTCCCACTTGTTAGAATTTCTTATTCTCTGAAAATATTCTTTAGACTCAGCCTTCTAAAAATTCTTAATGGTACCTCGAAGAGCAGAGGTTGACAAAGATTTCCTCTGAAGGGCCTGATAGGAAATTGTTTGGCTTCTGTGAGCCTATATGGTTTCTTTCACGGGGCTACTCAACTCTGCCGCCCAACACCAACACTGCCACAGATAATACAGAAATGAATGAGAATGTCTGAACGCCGATGCAACTTTTCTTGAAAAACAGTCAGCGGGACAGATAGGATGCAAGGGTCGTAGTTTGCTGATCCCTGGTAGAGTGGAAAAAATTCAGCTGGAGTTTGATGATGGCTCTTTCACTCTAGCTAAGTATTTTGGGAGAAGATATTTTATTTATTTATTTATTTATTTATTTATTTATTTGTCAAAGAGAGAGAGCACAAGCAGGCAGAGTGGCAGACAGAGGCAGAGGGAGAAGCAGGCTCCTTGCCAAGCAAGGAGCCCAATACCGGACTTGATCCCACGACCCTGGGATCATGACCTGAGTCAAAGGCAGCTGCTTAACCAACTGAGCCATCCAGGTGTCCCGAGAAGATATTTATTTTAGATTTATGTAACTTAATTTTCTGTAAAATGGGGATACAAAATCTACTTCATCAGGCTGTTATGAAGATGAAGTTATGTAACTAACTATAGCAAACCTGTTTGCTTTTTTAAAAATTTTGATTTGGTTTTTATTGTAGAACATACATATCAGGACAAAGTGCTTCACACACAACTGCAAATCATTTTTGGGGAAAAAAAAGCTGTAAAAAAAAGAAAAACTGCAACTGCTTTAGTTATGTAGTCCCAACATGAATCCATGCTGGTAAAGAGAGTTCTGGCCCCTGGGAGGGGCTTCTTGATGGTGGCTGCCCCAGATTTCTGCAGCCTCAGGCCTGGGCCTCTGTAAGATGACGGCCCCTGGGTTGGTGGCATCCTGGGGACTGGGAGGACCTCTGCCCTCAGCAGGCCAGGGAGTGGGTCTTGGCCCTGGCTGTCTGGAAAGACATTCATAATGAATCGAGATCATCAAAACCTTGCATCCTTCAAGGATCTGAGTAGGCGGCAACTGCCAAAGACTTTCTTGTTTTGTTGCTTTTATTATTTCTTAAAAGCCCCTTCCTCAGCTCCCATGCCTCTGAGGCAGAGGAGGCACCAACCTTCTCTACAGGCCTGAGCTCTGGCTTTGGATGCATGCTCCAGGCAGACAGAGGGCATGGCGGGGGTGGGTGGGTGCCTTTCTATGGGGACGACTTGGAGAGGAGGCCCCAGCTGGCCAATGTAGAAGAAAGGAAAGAAAAAGGAAAAATCCAGGAGACCAAAGGTACATGGTAAGTGTAATTATTATCATCATTACAACATCATTACTTTAATTTCTTTTAGAGTTTTTTATTGTTGTTGGTGGTGGTTATTTAGTATAGCTCATGTATTTACAGGAAACCAGTAAGTGCTATCGAGGGCACCTGAAACTGGGTTTTGCTGGTTCACCACTGAAGATTCTTCTGCTGGAATTAGAAAATTGTTTTAGAGAGGGCTGGTGCTTATTTCATACGAATTGGGATAATACCATTCACTCTTAGGCTTCATTTTTGTACTTCAAGCCCTTTTTAAAGGAATTGTGCAGACATGGGTGCATCTGTTTGCTTTACCTCTTTATTTTCCTTGTTGGGAAATCACGCCTATGTTGATTGGCATCGAACACAGCTCTCACATAACCCCATGGCAGTAAGCTTCCACCGACTTGAACTGAGACCAGCCCCCGTGGCCCTGTGAGTGGGAGAGTCTGGGTGTGTCTCGCTTGGGCTGTGGCACCCGGAGAGGGTGGACGCACCTGTTCTACTTGTGTAACCTTGGCACTCACCAGTGCTGCTTCTCGGTGTATTTGCCTTTGTGAAAGGTCACTGGCTGATTTGAGCTATCAGGCTGTGCCCCACATCCTCTGTGTGTCGCACTGGCTTTCTTTCGGTGGCATTCTGCCTCATTTCTAGAGGTGACTTTGACTCACAGAAGTGAGACTCTGGCTTTTTGTATTTCTGAATTTCTCTAGAGGGAGACAAGGCTATCACATCCAAGGGTGTTGAGTCATTGTAGAGAACTTACCTAAAAGAGAATTTTTCACTGAGGGAGAAAATTATATAATCACTATAAAGCAGGAGCCACGGGGCCTGGGTTGTTGACTTACCATAAATGGAAGGGCTACAGTTAACAAGCGACTTTCAGTTCCTGCTGTTGGAAGGGGTGGTCAGTCCCTTTGTCTTATTGAGCCCCCTTTCCCTCTTCTCCTTTTCTTTCTTTCTTTCTTCTTTCTTTCTTTCTTTCTTTCTTTCTTTCTTTCTTTCTTCTTTCTTTTTCTTGTAAAGAAGAATAAAGACAAATGACAACAGACCTGCCTTGGGCTGTTATGGGGATAGGATATCAACTTAATAATAGAAGTTGGGTCAAAATGTACTTTTCTGTCTTTGAGCTGAAATTAGAGTGTGCATGGGTTAATTGGATTGAAAGCTTTGAACGTGTTAGCTGCAAAAGTGGCTAGAAAAAGGGCCTAAAACAATCTAGTAATAGTTAGGGAAAATATTAAAAATCTTCACACACTGCCCCTCAAGACACAATGTTTTTTATAGGTAAAATAACAATCCAAACACCCCAACATTTTAAAATAAAAATCCAATTTAAATCTTTATAATTCTGGAGGTATAGTATGATAGTGATGAGGAAAGAGTACATCATATCTCATACTTTATTTATATATTTGTGCCGTTTTCTGCTTTTACTGCATCTTTAGAAAAAGTCTTTAAATTGTATTAAATACCATGGCAAACTTATAGCCCAAATTCTTTCCTCCTGGCTGTTTTCTTTCACTTCCGTGCGTATGAGATGTTTCTCTCCTAGAGCTACATCATTCTTCTAAAACTGTGATATGA
Organism: Ailurus styani; assembly: GCA_002007465.1. Classification (NCBI taxonomy): domain Eukaryota; kingdom Metazoa; phylum Chordata; class Mammalia; order Carnivora; family Ailuridae; genus Ailurus; species Ailurus styani. The sequence goes on along the minus strand of LNAC01000444.1, from coordinate 1,935,280 downwards.
GAGAGTTTATGACTTATTTATATTTCTCTATTAATGATTATTTAGCTGGTTTGTTAGTTTACTTAGGAAGGTTTGGGGTTGAGTGCTTATGACAAATTTAGGAGTAATACGTTGATTTAATGGAGGGTGTTTTCTTCTGTACCTTCTTGGGCTTCTTGCATACCCTTGAGAAGGACCTAATGAAATAAGCCCAAAAAGCCTTTGGAAAGGTATTTTAGGTGCTTATACCTCCCTTTCCAGGTCTATTTCCATGGCTTTAGCTGCTTCAGAGACCCAGCAGTATAGGTCCAGTTCGACATTCGGCAGAAACTACTGTTACGGCTGGATTCTGGTCTGACAATTTGCCACGAAGCCAACTGTGGGATGAGATCTTCCACACTCTCCCATCAACATACCAATTTGGCCTTGGCTCCTTTTTTCCCTCTCCTCTCCCTTGATTAATCTCATATAATTATGTGTGTACATGTCTGAGGGCAGGGACCATGCCTTATTCATCTTTGTATTATTCAAGAGCCTGGCCCAGAGTGGTTGCTTAAGAAATGGGTGTTAGAGGAATATTTACACGTGCAGTAGAAATTCTCATTCAGATTCCTGTATCTGGACAACGGGCGTTCAGCTTTCTGGATAGGATAAAACAGAATCTATGGGCTTCAGGTACATACTGCCTTTTCAGGGCTGCTGTGTGAGTTCAAAATCCCCCCACAACTGTCCAGTATTAACCTCACTTCCGTCAGTAGCCATGTCTCAATGCTAGGTGACTCTTAACCTGGCATGTTTTGGCAAGAAAGAACTCTCTACCTGGTTTGCCTACTCTACACTGGCTTCTAGTTTCAACAAGAATTATTTACATGCATTTAATTTTAGCTCTTGGGCTATAGCATGTCATTGTTCTTTTTACTCACCTCCTCCCCTCGCTTTTGGAATCGGGACAGGCATCTTCAGTTCTTGTTGTTCCTGTTTGGTGCGCTCGTAGATGGATTTTAGCTTTGTCCTTCAGCTCTCATGGCAATCCAAGATATTTTTGAGTCATGTTTCCTGTATAAGAAAATATAGACTATGTCATCGCAAAGGGAAATGGAGCTTGGGGGGCATTATTTAAATCACTCAGGGACCTCATATCCTGGCTGGAAGGAAAATTGAAGCAATGCATTTGGATTAATTTATCTCCTTGGATAGTTATTTTCTAGTCAACTGACAGGATAATGCATTCAGCTCTTATTCAATTTTATCTGTTACTGTCACAAGGAATCTAGAAGAAAAAATATAGTTGAGACTGTTTTTAAAAAGTCATTGTTAGTAGAATTACTTTTATTTTTGTCCCCGTATTTTGAAAAGAATGAACACCCTAGGAAAATAATAACAATCTTTGGGCAAAACAGTGTTTTGCTGAATACACCATGAAATGGAAAGTCCTCACAGCAAGCCTGCAGAAGCACTCTGAAAAGTCTCTTGCACAACTCTGTTTCTTTATAGTACTTACACAATCATATTTCTTAATGACTTTCTATAAACAATTTTTTTGACAAGAAGCATACAGTCGTAAAAATAAAGAGATAACTTTGGCAGGAAAGACATTAATGGTTTCTTACTTCTAGACTATGACAAAGTTACAGATTTCTTTAGTACAGTTTTCCTGTCAATTGTGGCAGACACAGGAAATGCAACACACGGTTGGAGGTATCAGTTCGCCACCTAGAGGAGATATGTGGAATTCCATATTTCTCCAAACAGCTTCATTGGGATTCATTCATTCATTTATTCATCCATCCATTCACTCATTCATTCATTCAATTATGTACTTATTTAATTATTTAAAAATAATTAAGTACTTATTAGGCTTAGTTGTTGTACCAGTGCAGATCTGATAATCTAACCAAGAGCTATGAGCTCAAAGAAAGCATTAAGTGTATCTTATTTTAATTGCACAGCTGCCTCTATTTATTTGAAGATTTATTTATCTATTTTAGAGAGAGAAGAGTGGGAGGAGGGAGGAGAAGGAGGGGGCGAGGGAGAGAGAATCTTAAGCAGACTCCCCACTGAGTGTGGAGCCCGACACGGGGCTCGATCTTACAACCCCGAGATCATGACCTGAGCCGAAATCAAGAGTCAGACACTTAACTGATTGAGCCACCCAGGGGGCCCTCAGCTGCCTCTCTTTAAAATCTTTGATTTTTAAAAGGCTGTAACTCAACTATCTGGACAATTCTAAATATCTATATTTGAGATGTCTATTACTTTTAGCTCTTGGGCTATAATAAAGCCTGATTGTTTTTTATTTGTTCCATCCTTTTGCAGTGTAACTATTAAGGTCTTCTCTATACAAATTGGGAAATGGAGTCTTAGGGAAATTAAATGACAAGTTTCAGGTGTCACAGCTACTTCACTGTAGTGCCAGTGTCTGAACCCATGCCAATCTAATACCGGAGCCGTCACCTCGCTCAGTTTTGGTCTAGTCCAGATGTTCACAAACAGCCAGACTGCAGCCGGGGGTGTGGACAGTGCTTGCAGGTTGAACGGAGATCATGGCCAGTGGCACCATAAAGCATAAAGCAGGCTTGGGAGGAGCTTGATGAAGCCATCCAACTGGACAGAGTCTACTGAAGATGGCAGAATTGTTCATGGGTATGAATTCCTTGTACCCTGAGGAGCGAACTCCGCAATTTCCCTGAGTTAGTCCAGCCCGGGGCGAGACTGGACAGAGGGCTGGGGACAGTTGGCGTCTGTGACTGCCTCCTCCTAACATCATCAGCCACCACAGCTCATGGGAGACAGAGACGTACAGTTTATAAATTGCGCAACATAAAACTCCTGCAGTCTGATTCAGTTGAATTGTCATTTCTGTCAAGCACACAGGGCCGTGAGCATACTCCTTAGGTAAAGGAGGAAACTGAACTACTCAAGAGGTTCCCCGAATTCCAAGGCCGCCAGGCAATCCTCGGTGCCAGCACCAATCCCTAGATTTTCTGATTTCAATCCAGCATTCTCTCTATCATTTCTCACTGCCAGGAAGATTGGCTTTGCTTGCTGTGACGTTTCTAGTCACTCCTGTGGTTTTATACCATTCCCTCTCTCTCTCATTAAGTAACTCTCGACTGACCAGAAACAGCCATGAAAGGAGAAAACAACTGTACCAGAGACAGTAATGGTATAGGAGATAAAACAGAGATAAGAAGGCATATTGCAAAGTGGCCTCCTTCAATGTCAGAAAGAAGGGCTATATTCGGGGGAAAGGAAACAAGAGAAAATTAAAGGCAATCAGTCAGTGCTGAGTTGGTGAGGAGAGTAACTCTTAAACGTGTATCTGAGCCTCTTCACTGGGTATAATCCTGAAGATTTGTCGCTAGGGCGGACAAAAGTGCAATGCACTGTGGAAATAGTCTAGCTGTTGGGATCTACCATAAACCATTTTTTAAAGTGAAAAAAACTCTGATCAACCTCTAGTTTGTTTATGGAGAGGACTTTGCCCAGCTACACCCAGAAAGCTTGAGAATACCAGACAAGCATAACCCCGAGACAATTTTTCTTTGCCAGGAAAATTTGCTTAAAAAGGAACCTTAAAATCTGCTTAATTCTACAGCATGGACATGTGATAATGTGCATGGTGACCTTCTATTATAAACTCGAAAGATTTAATATGTCCGTAGCTATTGCTGAGGGACAAAGGAGAATATTTTCTTAGAGCTATCAACTACTTCAGTTGAAATCTGACTGAAAAAGGCAGCTCCAGGGACTGTATCTTACTAATTTTGTATCTTTCTCTGCATCTAACAATTTTTTCGAGGACGAATAGTGTGCTGCTTTTTATTTAGGTTCCAGATATTATTATTCAATAGATTTTAATTATTTTAAAGACATTTGGAAGAGTTTACATGAAAAAATTGAGTCCGTTTGACTTATATTTCCCTCTCGTTGAAAACTCACAGACTCCCGGGGCGCCTGCGTGACTCTGTGGGTTAAGCGTCCGACTCCTGATCTTGGTTCAGGTCATGATCTCGGGGTTGTGAGATGGAGCCTCGAGTTGGGCTCTGTGCTCAGCGGGGAGTCTGAGATGATCCCGCTCCTTCTCCCTCCGCCCTTCCCTCCTGCTCACACACACTCTCTCTGAAATAAATAAATAAAATCTTTTAAAAATAAACAAAAAAAGAAAATTCACAGACTCCTAAGCAAATGTTCTCTTTTTGAAAAAAAAAATTTCAAAAAACACCCAGAAGTAAGAGGGAGTGGCCCTGATCCCTGTGCCACTTTATGTGGGGTTAAAGTTCAAATTTCTCAACATACCATAATCTCAGTGTACTGGCCAAATTCCACGGTGGATAATTAGATGGAGTTTACCAGGGCAGATCTGGATGCCAAGAGAGAGCAGTCACATTGTACTTCTCGGAATCTATTAGCCAAGTTGACTGTTTGACACATGAGTGGTGGGACCCACCTCACTTGCTGGCTGGCCTTGCCCAGCAAGTTCTACAGGTGAGATCACTGCTGGGCTGGCTCCTTGCTAGACCTGGTAGGCAGAAGAGGCCATGAAATAAATGGCTTGATTTCGGGTCTCGAAAGTTCTCTTTCCTATTTCTTCTCCCAAAGCCCTGCTCCTGCCAGTTCTCTAGGGACTGAAGCATTCATTTATAAATTCATTCATTCAACAGACATTTACTGAACACCTCTATTGTGTCAGGCACTGACCTGGGCTCTAGAAATAAACTCATGAAGTAGATATTTTCTACCTTCAAGGACTTATAAATGAATAATTATAATACTCAGTGGAAAATTTTACCACTGACAGAACTCAGTAATCCAAATTGTTATTATTTCTGTCTTTAAAGAGCAGGAAGTGCACAAAGGCTTTTTGGGAAGGTATGGCTTAGAAATGTGTTTATAGATTTCATCACATAAAATTAATGAATGAGTGAAGATCGGTTCATCTGTCCTTGTGAGTTCAGAGTCAACCTCGCCCCCATTGCCGACTCCACCTTGTCCAATGGCGACCCTGCCATTAAATGCACACCACACACACACACACACACACACGCACATACGCACAACTTCAATTGTCCTCAAATTGATGCAGCATTCAGTTTTCAGTTGTCGAGCACATATTAATATAGTCACCGAGGTGGAAACTGAATTTCCCCTCAAGGAAGTAATTTGTAATTTAGAAAGTAAGACATTTGTCTCTTTCAAAATGTGACACTACTTCCCCACTCCTTAAGTTGTGAAAACAGTTGTTGGTTGCTTTAGCTAATGGTTTCCCAAACTTCAGTTGTTCATGGACCATCTTCATAATTTTGGCTATAGTCGCATATCACCTGTGCCGTTATGCCTCTGTGAATATACTGCCATTTTAACTTAATTAAATTTATTTAATAGTAATATCTTTTAAATCACTAGGTTTATGTGCTAGCTATAACATTTTCAAATATGCTTTAATATAAATATTCGACTACTAAATTAAATATATCATATATTTTAATATATATTAAAATATATAAATAAAAAATAAATTATATAAAATAAATATAAACAACAAATGATAAAATATATAATACATATAAATAAATATAAAATAAATATATAAAACTATATATGTTAATACAAATTAGTACATATTAGTGCTAAATTAGTCATTTATAATGCAAATATATATATACATATACACACACACACATATGTATTTGTCAGTAGGCATCCCCATCTTCTGAAGTGCTCAAGTGTTGTCAAGTATGACACATACCACACTTTGGGAGGCTTTACAAAAGTAGAGCCCACCTTTGAAAGTGAAGAATGGCAGAAAAAATAAAATGCATAAGTGTTGATAATAATCAGCAAGTCATGAGAGCTATCATTTATTGAAGACTTTACGTGTGTCATTTAATTTTACCTTATTTAATCTTTGCTCTCTCGCAGGCGTGCATATCGCAGAGCTGTGAGACAAAGGGGCGGGAAAGAGGGAAGAGTAGTAGTAGAACGAGAAAGTAGAACTTTCTCGTGCCTAGGGCAGCTATAACGAACACACGTAATAATGTTTTCATTTTTATTTTTTTCTTTAGTTGATTGAGTTTTCACATCTGATTATTTTATGTTAACTGGATGGGATGGTGGCAGATTATAAAACTTTTTTTATCAAATATATATGTTAATCGAACAAAGTAATAACCCCAGAAAAAGGATGTTATTGTAATTACACCCATTCTAGTAATGCAGGATCGAGTGAGAGAAATCAGATTAAAACACGTTTTCTTGGGCGCCTGGGTGGCTCAGTGGGTTAAAGCCGCTGCCTTCGGCTCAGGTCATGATCCCAGGGCCCTGGGATCGAGGCCCACGTCGGGCTCTCTGCTCAGCAGGGAGCCTGCTTCCTTCTCTCTCCTCTCTCTCTGCCTGCCTCTCTGCCTACTTGTAATCTCTCTCTCTGTGTCAAATGAATAAATAAAATCTTTAAAAAAAAAAAAACACGTTTTCTTTTCTTTAGTTATTGGTTTTCTGTTTCTCCCATTGTTAACTTTGAACTACTGACCCACGGCATTTGTTCAAAAGCCTTACACTCTCTTGCACAAGTGCCTAACTTATTAAAGGTAAAATTTTTCTATCTCTCTGCTAGAAAATAGTGAAATAAATACTGTTCTAAACGTGGCACCACAAAACATGAATGCTGGAAAAGACATACAGGACCTAAGACAGCTCCCTCACTTTATAGAGGGAAAAAAGTTGAGTCACAGCAGTAATTATAAAAAATTTCCCTGTGTTTTCATAGCTGATATTTTCATCACACATTTTATGATGTGCACTTGTTTTTTTTTGTATGCCTGAATTTTGTTTCCAGTGAATGGTGAGCTCCAAGTACAAACCATGCCTTATTTTTTCTCACTCTGCGTTTTTAGCAGAGTGCCATGAACTTGGTGTTGAATCATCATTTTCCAACTAACTAAATGGTACGATATACCCCATAAACCTGCCTTTTAATTCTTTTTTGACATGAACTTTCTGGATACTTACACCTCACTTAGCATCCCATTGTTTATCTTCTCTGTAAAAATGTGAAAGACAGTATATTTGAGAGATACTTTGGTGAATAATAAAGACTTAAATTGAAGGAATAGTATGCTGTCCATTGTCACATTTATGTATTCTGGGCATAGATAATATATTTCAGAATGGTCAAAACTAGAAAGATGAAATATCTAAAGGTTCATGGACTATCTTGATTAAATATTTTCATTGGATATATACATAAATGGTGGGAGCTATAAGAAATAATGAATTTATCTTCGGCAATTATAATGGAACAAATTAGCTAAAGATTATAAGGTACTTAGAAAAAGATTAAAATACACTGGTTATTTCACATAATTAAACTATCAAATAATTACTCTGATTGCTTTTTCTTTTTTCCTCAAGCTTTATTGAAACATATATGTACAAAAGCTGCGCATAATTAATGCATATAATTTGATGATTTTGGACATATGTATACACTTGTGTAACCATACTCCGATTATTTTTCACAATAGTCTAATTAAAGTACAGCTTTGGATTTGTTCGTATATTTGAAAATCACTGTTTTCGAGGTTTTACCCCTGGCTTTCCCATGAAGGTTCACACATATTTTTTGTTAGTATAGATAACTGTAGAAAACTGAATTACAGCATAGTAATTCATTAAAAAACCACTTTGATTGTTAACACTCTTCGGTGTGAATTATACTTTAAGAATTGTTCTATTTCCAGGGGCCCTGTTTTTACTTGTGAAGGTCAGTGCTTCCTCCTTTTTAATCCTCAAGATTGGTTTTTTATAGCCTGATGAGCTATGACATGCTTCTCTTCCTCCCCCTCCTTCCGGTACCTTTTTCCTCAACCAGTTTTTTTTTTTTCTCCCCTTCCGATTTCTCCTGGCATCTGGACTTCTTTTTCTGCCAGATGAGTCAGTTAGAGTGGAAATGTTGAACCCACATTTTTTTTTTTTTAATCTTGGCTGGGAAAAAAAGTTGAAGGCAAAATGTGCCTGGTTATGTTTCATGAGGAACCATACGTAGCTCTCCTGACCCTCTCCTGAGAACCCCACTCTGGATTCAAGGTAGAAGGGGCCAAATGATCCTCCACTGAACGTACCTTTCACAAACTCAACGCTCAGAAAGTTATTCTTTGAAGAAAGAAATAGAAAAATATTATTTATTTATTTGTATGTGCTTTTTTCTTAATATCTCATCTCCCTCCACAAAGGATTTAAGTGAGTTTTACAAAACAAATAATATAGTAGGGTTAGGGGTGAGGGGTGCTTGAGTGGTTCAGATGGTTAAGCATCTGCCTTCCGCTCAGGTCAGGATCTAGGGTCCTGGGATCGAACCCCCAACCCCTGTTGGGCTCCCTGCTCAGCGGGGAGCCTGCTTCTCTCTCTCCCTCTGCTGCTCTCCCTGCTTGTGTGTGTGTGTCTCTCTCTGTCAAATAAATAACTAAAATCTTTAAAAAAAGGAGTGAAAGGAAACATATGTAGATTTTTATAAAGGGGGGGAGAAACGGGCAGATTTATAAGGTGAAAATGAATCATTTGTATTCTAGTGTACCATAACTACTGTATTGAGTGCTTCCTATATACTAGGCAAAACACTAATCAAAATATCTAATCTAATTGAATGACACAGACATTGTTTTGAGTTTGTTTAGATTTTGTAGGTATAGAAATTGAGGCTTAGAGAGTTTAATTCATTCCACTGCTAAATTAGTGGTGGGGTGGAATTTGAACCCTCTGGTAGTCTCACCGAGTCACTGCTAAAACCTCTGTAGCTTGCTTTTTGACACAAGTATTTATTATTAATGGTAACTCATAGAACTGTTTCAGAAAATGTACAAATAACTTAGCTTTATTAAATTAGTCAATTATTTTCTCAACAGTCAATGCTTAATAAGTGGAATAGGTTTGGGGAGTGGTAATTGTTGGTTGCTGGTGGTAGCTGTGGTTTTGATGGAGGAAGTAGTAAAATACACAGGCTGTCCCCGGTCTTTGTCATAATGCAGACCAAAAAGTAGTTCATTTAAAGTCTGAGGTTATTCTTAGAGGTTGTATTCTTTACCAAGATCTTGGTGTTAGGGGACGCCTGGGTGGCTCCGTTGGTTAAGCATCTGCCTTCGGCTTCGGTCATGATCCCAGGGTCATGGGATCGAGCCCTGCATTGGGCTCCCTGCTCAGCGCAGAGCCTGCTTCTCCCTTTGCCTGCCACTCCCCCTGCTTGTGCGCATGCGCGCGTTCTCTCTGACAAATAAATAAGTAAAATCTTAAAAAGAAGATCTTGGTGTTAGATAAGCCATACAGACTTAACTATATGTTATAAAAGTGAAGATACAACAGTATAAAATTCTGTCATGATGTAAATTCCTCAAAATTGTGGTTCAGGCTCTTTAAAATCTTCATAAATCACCATGACATTCATTTAACAATATATATATATATATATATACAATAGTACAATACTGTATTGTAGTTTCATAAATTGGACCTAAAAGGAATGTATTGGCTGTATTAAATATTAAATATTTAATAGGCTGTAATTTTGTTTGCCCTGGCCTCAGAACATAGGAAACAAATTTGGGGCAACTTAAATAGCTCAGGTCTCTTGAGAAAGTTCTCAGCTTCTTTCAACAGCTTCTTTTCTTCCAGATAAATTTCCCTTATAGCAAATAGGAACCATCAGAATGATTCCCTAGACCTCAGAGCAACCTCAAAGCACAGTTTATTGAGCCAGATCAGAGCAATAATTCGAGAAGGATGTACTGACTCTTATTACGTCTTCAACACCATGATAGGAATTTCATGCACATCATCCTGTTTAATTTAATTTTTTTCATTTTGTTTAATTTTAGTAGCCACTCCATGAGAGATCAGAGAAGTAAAATAATGCATGCTTCCAAGGCCACATTAATGATGGACTCAGGATTCGAATCCAGTAGGATGCAAAAGTCCTTGTACTTAAACCGCTAGACTGCCTGCCCGCACGAGAAACCACTAAGGTTGTCACGGAGACCTGACTCTGTATAGACAGTTGCTTCAAGAGGAAGAGAAATGCAGGAGGATCTGGTACATAGGTTTCAACTAGACATCTGTACTCAGTTAAAAGGTACAACTATTGTATTCTATTTATCAAGTAGAGATCTATCATGTTCCATATATTTTTCCACTCCATACACTCTCCAAGGTGATGAAGGTGTCTAGGAAGGGGGATGGGGGTATATTTGCTATGTTTCAGTCAAAGCCAAATCACAGGGTTAACACCTGCCTCTTCTTACTCCGACATCCAGTCTGTCTTTTGATGAGAAGAAGGAGAAACTTCATTCTTGTTTGGTCATATTGACCAACGAAAAGACTTCTGTCTTCTTGGCACCAGATAGATGTTATCTACACTTACAGAATTGAAAGCACGCATCCACAGGGCCTTCTCTTGGGAAGAGAGGTCATGAGATAAAATGAAAGAAAATGGGTATTTTTAAAATCCTAGAGACCTAGGATCGAATCCTGGGGTTGACGCTTTTTAGTAGTGTGAACTTCTTCACTATTGTGAACACCAGTTTCTTTTTCTGAAAAATGAGGATTATTCGGATTGCCTCCAGAGTTATCATAAAAGTAAAATGCAAGTAATGGAGGTAAATTTATGACACCGATAGACAGGAAACAAATTGGATGGGGAAAGAATCTTTTTGTCTCCTGTCCTTGCGCAAGCCCCTATCTCCTCCCCTTCCTCCTCTCCCCTCTGCTCGCCTCCCTCTTTTCTTCTCTTCTCTTCTCTTTTCTTCTCTTTTCCTTATTTTTTTCTGTACCCAAGGTTTGCACAAGCTCTACAGTTATGTAGATGTGTCTAATTGCAGCAACTCTGTAAAAAGGAGAAATTGAGTGTTTGCATTCATTTATAGGCTGATATAAGTATTTCATCCTCACAAGTTTTAGAAGGGAAGTCTGGATGCTGGTGAACTGGTGAGAAAGAAGCAGTTGTTTGTGAGATTTAACTCTGACTCAGGCATCAGAGAGACACTCTTTCATTGCTGTTGCAACTGCGCGCTTCCAAGAACTGCTGAGCGAAAGCCCTTAGCGCTTGTGATCGATTAGTCAGGCAGCGAGTCTGAACCCAGCAAAGCAGCCCCTAATGCTGCCCTGCGTTACAGATGCTAAAATGTATCATGACTTATTTATTCTGATGCTTATAGCTCAAGGTCAATTGTATTGACAATTCCTTGTATCATTTTATGATTCTAAAGAAAATACACTGTAAAACAGAGCTAATTAACAACACAACAACAACAACAACAACAAAAACCCAAGGACCTACTGAGTCCTTGGGTTCTGAGTCCCAAGTTCTACAGAGAACTTCCTCCTAAATGTTTTCCCTTTAAGAGGATTTTGAGAGCCAGATTTTCTGTGGTTACATGCTAGATGAACAATTATTAAGTTGGAAACCCAAGGGTGATGTGGGCTGTTGGGTATATTTTAAAGCTGGATTTCATCAACAGCCAGCTTGTCAATATCATTCTGCAAATGTCTTTCTGTACTAACCTCGCTGCCCCAGGTCATGGACCCGTAAGGCTGGTGGAAAATCTCTCCGCAGGGGCAGGCTGTAGGGAGGAGTGAGGGAGCTGGCCAAAGGACCCATACCAACCAAAGCTCCTCATCATATTGGCCTACCTCTCCTGACCCTGCATTTCTCAACAAAATCTCTCTTTTTTTCCTTCTATTTTTTATAATTCCAATGGAATGATTTCATTGAATTGCATGAAAAAGACTGTTTATGGAGCCAGTGTGGCACTTAGAGTCCTCCATTGGATTGGTAGCTTTCACAATCATTTGTATAAATTGCATGTACTCTTTTCTTGGAGTCAGAGTTCATTCTTAAGTCCTTTTAAGTTAAATGTCTTTAATTGCTTCTCTTAAGATTTTACTGTTTGGGGGGGGGAAGGGGAGAATTTCATGGAATATACGGAGTCAGCAATCCCTTTCAGCAAAGTAGTAGGACAAATGAATGGATTTTTGGACTGCCTTGGGTGAAGGAAGAAGATATTTGGGAGGACACTGGAGAAGTGGGGAGGCTGGAAGGGGTGGATACGTGAAAACGTTCCAGGATTCTAGCCTTAACTCTACCCTCCGTTGTCATTTTGGTGGCCATTTTGACAATGAGAAATACTGATGACAAACTTAGTCTTCTCATTTGAAAATGAGAATCATAACAGTGCTTGCCTCAGAAGGATATTGCAAAATCCAAATGCAGTAACTTGTGTAATAGGTGTAGCACTATGCTTTCCATTGTGTAAGGGCCCAACAAATGTCAGCCATTCAGATATGAATTTTACTCCTGCTTTAGAAATGCTATTGTTTAAACCTTCCCAGTTGGTGTTTCTAGATAATTTCTAATAACTAAGCTAATATGCTGTGATGTTCTTTCCCCAGTCAGAACTGCTTTTTAGGACCAAATGTGAATGCTTAGTTGGAATGTATCTAACTCCAAACCAACCACTTGAGGTAGCAGGTGGGGATAGGAAATAACTTTTTAGACATTAATCCCAACTGAATAGAATTCCCAAATAGCTCATTCATTGCTACATCTGAAGAGTAGTTTTTCCTCTAAATGGAATAACCAGGGAATATAAGAAAATTTCTTCCTGTTCTATGGCATTTACCCAAGAAATGCAGCCCTTCTGAACTGGGTCCTGTAAATACAAATCAAAACCACAGTGAGATACCACCTCACACCAGTCAGAATGGCTAAAATTAACAAGTCAGGAAATGACAGATGTTGGCGAGGATGCGGAGAAAGGGGAACCCTCCTACACTGTTGGTGGGAATGCAAGCTGGTGCAGCCACTCTGGAAAACAGGATGGAGGTTCCTCAAAAAGTTGAAAATAGCTCCGCAGGGAGCCTGCCTCCTCCTCTCTCTCTGCCTGCCTCTCTGCCAACTTGTGATCTCTCTCTGTTGAATAAATAAATAAAATCTTTAAAAAAAAAAAGTTGAAAATAGAGCTACCCTATGACCCAGCAATCGCACTACTGGGTATTTACCCTAAAGATACAAAGGTAGTGATCCTCAGGGGCACATGCACCCAAATGTTTATAGAAGCAATGTCCACAATAGCCAAACTATGGAAAGAACCTAGATGTCCACCAACAGATGAATGGATAAAGAAGATGTGGTATATATATATATATACAGTGGAATACTATGCAGCCATCAAAAGAAATGCAATCTTGCCATTTGCAGCAACGTGGATGGAAGTAGAGGGTATTTATGCTAAGTGAAATAAGTCAATCAGAGAAAGATAATTATCATATGATCTCTCTGATATGAGAAATTTGAGGGGCAGGGCGGGGGGGATTAGGAGGGAAAAAATGAAACAAGATGGGATCGGGAAGGAGACAAACCATAAGAGACTCTTAACTTCAAGAAACAAACAGGGTTACTGGGGGGTAGAGAGGTAGGGATAGGGTGGCTGGGTTATGGACATTGGGGAGGGTATGTGCTATGGTGAGTGCTGTGAAAGGTGTAAGCCTGATGATTCACAGACCTGAACCCCTGGGGTGAAAAAAAAAAAAAGAACTGGGTCCTGTAGGCACTTTACGTAGGAACCTTCTTTGCCCGCTTCTTTGGTAACTCTTCTTTCACACCTCACCCCCATGTCAAGTTCCAGTAATTGTCCGCTCCTACCTGAGGGGCCACAGAGGGACCGACATACAGACCAACCAGAGCACCCGGCCCAACTTTTAACAGTAAGGCAAAATGCCCAAGCCTCAAGCAAGGACAAAAGAGAAGCCCAGTTTCCTTCACAGAGCTACAATGGCTCTAATTAAGGTCGAGGGCCCCAAAGCCAGACAGATTTGAATTTCAATATCAGTTCAGACAATAAATTTATTCAGAAACTTAGGCATACCGTATAACATTATTCAATAATACACACATCACGGGATTGTAATTGTAATGAAGAGGAAGTGAAATAATATCTGCAAAGTACTTCATAGATGGCCTGGCACAGAGTAAACAATAATCAGTTGCTCTTCCTGCTTTTCCCTCAAAATACTTTCTCTCTGGCCTCCCAGCTGTCATAAAAGGCAGTGTTCTGTAGATTCCATGATAGAGACCTGGAGAGAAAAAAGGTCTGAACGATTTAGACAACTGTCTTTTCCCTAAAACGAAGGGTGGCCGTTTTGTTCTAAAATATCTAGATCGTCTTTATCATTTAACTTGGGCAGGTGCTTGGTCAATCGACATTTCTCTTTCATGCAATTGGAAAACATTAAAAGGGTTGTATGTACACGCACACACTTAAGTATGTAGATAATGAATAAACCTTCCCTCTAGCGCCTCTCGTCTGTTCTTTCCTATGGCTTCATAAACATGTGAGGTAGGTTTTATATTTCCGATTGTATCATTAAAGGAAAAGGGAACATAGAGAAGCCCTTGGGCTGAGCCAAAGAGCCTTGCAGCCGATTAGGGCTAGCGCTGGGGGCGTTCTGAGCCCTGGGCAGTTTTTCTTCCTCCCTAGGGCTCTGATGACTGTGGAAGTGAACTGCGCTAGAACTTGGCTGCCAAAGAAGGCCCAGCGGAGAGTCGCCAAAGGAAACATCGTGGCCGACATCCAATTAAAAGTTAAAATCCCACCGGGCAATCTCTCCTTCACTGATGACAGGAATTGCGGTCACTGCGCCGCCTAGCCACGTCGCCAGCCGCAGGGATGTTAGTTAGCAAGAGCTCCCGGGGACCCGCGCAGGCTTCCCAAGGGAGCGCTGACTGCTTGGGCCGGATTCTGCCCCGGCTGTTTGCTGCGGATGAATCGGCTGCAGTCAGAGGGTCAGGGGCGGTAACTTTCTTAATAACCACCTGAGGCTGTTGGCACCTGACACTGGCACTGTCTGGGGAAGCTCTTTCTGCTCCTTGATGCTACTTGTCGTCGAGCCGCGTGTCTCACTTTGCCGGCACATCGGACACTGCCCCTCGGATCGCTCACCGGGTGGGCCCAGCGCGTGCCCCGCAGAGCGCTCCGAGAGGGTTCTGATGGCCTCCGTCACGTCTGAAAATAACGACCCTGCCTCGTACGGCTTTCCCATCCGTGGTTCCCTGTCGTCTGCAATCAGGATGTGGTCCCGAGTTAATGACATAAGGAAACACTTTGATGCCTGTATTGCCTGCTTGGTTTTCTTGAACCTCGCATGCACGGGCTTCATCCTGTCCCGGATCCAGAGCCCCGCGCGCTCCTCTCCGCTTCCTGGGCAGGCCTTCCTCTGGTTTGCGGGCTGTGCGCTGCGGCTCTGTCCTTCCAGGGCTCAGCTCCGAGTTTCTGTGGGTGGCTTCTGCTGCCTGCTCCGCATCCAGCCCCGGGCTCAGGTCCCTTTTCCCAGTTTTAAAACCTGAAATAGCTCTCTTCCAGTTTGTCAGTAGCTTTCCCTTTCAACTCTCCCTCTCGCCCTCATAGTGAGTAAGCAGGAACTAGGCTCCTTTCCCAAACCTTGATTTTAGAATACCTACATTTCTGCAGAATGATGTTTAGAAGACTAACGGAAGTATGTTCAATTTGTGTGGATTTGATGACTTCATAAAGATTCTTTGCCAGGTTTTTGGTTTTTTGTCTTTTTTTTTTTTTTTCCTGAAAGAGCCCGCTTAAAATCTTGGCTAATCTACTTGAATTTCCTCCTAAATGCAGTTACAAATAATGTCTCTTAAAACTAATTCTCGGGCGCCTGGGTGGCTCAGTGGGTTAAAGCCTCTGCTTTCGGCTCAGGTCATGATCTCAGCGTCCTGGGATCGAGGCCCGCATCGGGCTCTCTGCTCAGCAGACAGCCTGCTTCCTCCTCTCCCTGTCTCTCTGCCTGCCTCTCCGCCTACTTGTAATCTCTCTCTCTGTGTCAAACAAATAAATAAAATCTTTAAAAAAAAAAAAACTAATTCTCTAGGAGCTCCTGGGTGGCTCAGTTGGTTAAGCATCTGCCTTCCGCTCAGGTCATGATCCTGGGGCCCTGGGATCGAGTCCCGTGTCCAGCTCCCTGCTCAGTGGAGAACCTGCTTCTCCCTCTACTTCTACCCCTCCCTCTGCTTGTGCTTTGTCTGTCTCTCAAATAAATAAAACATTAAAAACAAAAACAACTAATTCTCTATATTTGCCATTTGGCAGCCTCCTGCTGGCACTTTGGAGGGCTAATGAGTCCTGAAGATTGTCTTCAGAAGGGAAGTATGAAAGTCCTGATGTAAGTAAAAGCCACCTAAGACTAAATTTTGAGGAAGGTTGGAGATTTTTATGGAGACCCTTAAAATGCTCTCTGTTTGTCAGTTATCACTGTGAACTTTCTTCCTCTAGTTTATATTATGTTTACATTGATGTGTTCTGTGTATATACCGTATCTGTTTCTTTTTTAAAAAAATATTTTATCTATTTATTTGAGAGAGAGAGAGAAAGAGCAAGAGTGGGGGAAGGGAAGAGGAAGAGGGAGAAGCAGACTGCCCGCTGATCAGGGAGTCCAACACCGGCTCTGTCCCAGGACCCTGAGATCATGACTGGAGCTGAAGACAGATGCTTAACCGACTGAGCCGCCCAGGCGCCCCTGTCTTATTTTGATCTGGGTAGATAAGCCACATTTATAGATTTAAAGAAGATTGTATCAGCTACTGCCGGGAAGTTTTTCCTGAGTTAGTTAAGAACCTGTGAAACTTAACCCTTGACGTTTCACTAGCTGCAGTTTGTAATAAAATCAACTTTTGTCTCAAACACGGCTATATGGTCCTAATAGCACAGTTGAAAGAAAGGGCAAACCCTTATTCTTATTTCTGACATCTCTACAAGTTTATATTGTGACTTTATTTGAAGGACTCTTTGCCTTGCCCAATAAAAATCATTGCAAATTTTAGCACTTGTCTCCAACCAAAAATAAAATTATAGGACTTCATTATTTTTCCAGTGCTCTTAAAGATTTCAAGTTCGGTCTGGGGGCTTCCTGAGGGCATGGACTGTGTCCGATTCAGTCACCATTTTATCCACAGATATTTACATGGTGCCTGGAGCACCATATGGAAAGTGCCCAATGAATGAAATGAATGAATGAATGAATGAATGGAAAGATAGAACCAGAGTCACATTTTAGTGGCCTATGTGTATGTTTTCAGGGTAATGCAGTATCTTAAAAGGGACAGAGATAACACATTTCTAAAAGGAGGTGAATGGCATATTTAACACTTCCCAAGGAGACGGAATCCAGCTTCTATCGCTCGATCTAGGTCTTCAATTACAGAGGCATTGAGAATTCCCCATGGATGAATATGGGTGAAACTTTAAGGCAAGCTGAAGGCCTAGGCAGCCCTGTGGACATCAATACTCCCTTGGAGCACTTTCCAAGAATAAAAGTGTGGGCTTGCTGGTCTTTTCATCAAAACTCCTAGAATTTGGCTGACTGCCTGGTTTATCCCAGGACATTAGTCAGCCCACAAATCCCACATTTGTTTATTCAGTCCAGAGCCAGTGAATACTGCCATTCTCCCATCTCCTTTGTTGGCAAATGCTTTGTTAACCTGAATTGAGCTCTGCAACACAAAATAAAGTGACTAATCTTTTGGGGGTTTCCCCCTCCCAGATTCTTGTATGAGCAATAGAATCGATAGGCCACAAAGCCCCATACTGTCCTTTTCTCTCATGTTGCCCTTTTATTCTGATGGCTCCACATTGTACTTAAGGAAACCAATACCTTCCAAAGTGTGGTTGAAGTGGCGCCACCATTAAGAAAAGGAGGTTATAGGACTTTTTAGTTTTGTGAGAAAATGAGAGCAAGCAAAGAGAGGCTAGGTTGATTATTTATCTTTAGGCAGTCTACTCCTGGGCACTGGAGATAGCTGTCACCTCACTCACCTCGCACTGTTGGAAATCTTTCCGATTCGGAATATGTGGGTCTGAAAGTATGGGAAGTAGGATTCATAACACAAACACCCAGTTTGGATGATCACACGGTTAATATATGGTGGGTCTGGAATATAACCTAAAAGGAGCTATATCCTTATTCACTGGGCTATTTGTCTATCTGCAAAGATCTGTAAAGACCTGGACTTTTTAACAAAAGTGTAAGGATCTGTGATTCTGAATTGCCATTGACCATGAAAGAGTGATTAGTTTGGAAGACAATTGAGGTGGAATGTAGTGCACAATAGAAGAGGGGATAAAGGAAATCATAAGACTCGACATTCTTGCCATAAATCTCAGCCATATTTATAGCATGTTGCACATAGCAGCTTGGCAGGTAATTCTCATTAATCGGTAGGCCTGTGGAAATTCTATTTGGTTCATGAAGTGTTTTTGTTTTTGCTTGTTTTTTTTTTAAAGATTTTATTTATTTATTTATTTATTTATTTATTTATTTATTTATTTATTTATTTATTTGACAGAGAGAGAGATTACAAGTAGGCTGAGAGGCAGGCAGAGACAGAGGAGGAAGCAGGCTCCCTGCTGAGCAGAGAGCCTGATGCGGGGCTCGATCCCAGGACCCTGAGATCATGGCCTGAGCCGAAGGCAGAGGCTTTACCCCACTGAGCCACCCAGGCGCCCTGGTTCATGAAGTTTTGATTCTGTGTTTCCCATTGATAACCTGTTTTTCTCTTTCCTGTTCTTCCAACTCTTGGCCAGAGCTACCTTCCAGATGATTTCTTTCTACCACACTCTTCCTCCCCGCATAAGAGAATGCAAGTACGTGCTGATGTTTAAAGGAAGAACGCTCAAGAATTCTTGCCTGACTTTTAACCCAAGGCTTGGATTGGTACATCCTTTTTAGCTTTTTAGTGTGAGGTTCAGGGATCACAGTTAGTTTCATTCACAAGACTTCTGCAAATTGTTATTTTCGTACCTGAGATCTGGAGGAAACATCAGTCAAAATGGTTTTTAAAGGGGTTCCTGGGGGCTCAGTCAGTTAAATGTTTGCCTTCGGCTCAGGTCATGATCTCGGGGTCTTGGAATCAAACCCCACATCAGGCTCCTTGCTCAGTGGGGAATCTGCTTCTCCCTCTGCCTCTGCCCCTCCCCACTGCTCAGTGCCTGCTCGCTCTCTCTCTTTCTCTATCTTGTGCTCTCTCTCTCAAATAAATAAATAAATCTTTTTAAAAAATGGTTTTTAAAATAGGTATTAGCTTAGGAGCTATGTAGCCAAGGACTATGGCAAGATCTTTGCCTGCATCACCCTGTGTTTTCATCAAATGTTCTTTAAAAAAAAAAGATATTTAAAATTTTTTTGTTTTCTGGGAAAGATCACTCCCACTGTTTTGCTATAGAGGGTCAGGGAAATGCATGAAAAATTCCTGGGCTTGGGTGCAGATGACGCATGCGCTGTCAAACAGAAACCTAAAGTGATAAAAGATTTTCGTCCTTTGTAGATACTTCTCCAGACTTGAGTTCTGTATTTTTGTATTTGACTCATTAAAAATCTTCATTGAGCACCTAATGCATGCCAAACATTCTGCTACGTTATGAGGGGCTGGGAGGCCTCTACTATAGTCCAGGTGGGATACAGGAAGGATGAAGAGAGAATACATATACTTATAGAAGAAGGCAAAATAAAATGCAGTGTACAATGGGCTATGGGAGGTTGTGGTGGAATAGGGCATATTTTATTAGTGGAGCCAGGAAATGCATTGCCAAGGTCATGGCATTCTTGCTGGGTCATAAGGCTAGGATCTTGACAGGTGAGGAGGCATCCCAATGCAAGAGAATAAGAGCAAAAACACACGGTTGTGAGAAAGGGGAAGGGAACTGTGAGTATTGCTATACCGGGTGGAGTCAGGGAAAGGAAGGCTGGCTGGCTTTGTATTGAGTACTGAGCCTCATGAGCACAGTTGACCGTGTGGCCTTCCTTGAACCCTTGTTTGCTTCAGAATCATGGCACCTCCTGACTCTTCACCAGTCTTAGCCAGCCAATGCTTCTCAGTCACCTTACCTGAAGGGCTGTTGAAGGGCTTCAGCATCCGATTGTTCCTAAATTGCTATCATTTAAATAGTCAACATTTAACATCTATATGTCAGTGGTCTCTAACTCGGTTAAGTCTCCCCACACCCCATGCTCTGACTTCTAGGCTGTACATCACGTTGTCTACTAAACATCTCCACTTTGATTTCTGAATTTCTGGGCCCAATTTAGAACTCCTGATTCTCTGCTTCCACACCTCCTCCACTTTGCTGCTGGAAATCCTCCTCTTCATTAGTCTTCCCCGTCTTCGTTAATGGGCCTATCACCTGCCTCGTTGCTTAGGCCCTCCAACATTGGAGTTAGTCTAGTTAACTAACTTCTAGTTAGTTTCTCCCACCCTTACCATTTAATAACACATATTTTGAGTTCCCCTCTGCCTCACCCCAAACAAGCAACCATTGTTTTTTGTTATAAGCCTTATGGTAGTAAGTCTTGCCTCCAAATGCACATGAATCGGTCTGATAAAAATAAATATTAAACTAAAAGAAGGTTAATTTTACAGAGATTGTCTCTTGATTCCTTTCCAGAAATTAACTGCTGACTTGTCCCCAGGAGCTATATGTTCCTCGGTTTACCTCTATGCTGGAATTTATTTATCTCCCATGTTTCAAAAGAATCTTCACCTTCTCTTGCCTTTCAGGTCCAGTGGCGATGGATTAGATACACAAATGCATGTCCTGCTAGAGAAACAAATGTTAAGTCCCCGTATGTCTGCTGTATAGTGAAAGTGACAATAATGATGCAAATGAAAGTGGTACTTATTACCAGATAGTGGTACTAGTAGTACTCACTGGCACCTATTAAGCACTGCCATGCCCTATAACATTTGCTGAGGTTTTAAATCTCACAATGGCCCTCTGGGAGGAATATGTCATTCCCTTCATTTTAGACCTGCCTAAGGTCACATTGCTGGGAAGTGGCTGAGAATCAAGACATGGTCTTATTCCTGCTAGACTCCAAAGCCTGTGCTTTTTACCAAACGTAATTTAGAATTCTGAATCACTGAATAAACGGTAGATGCAGTTTCCAGTGCAAAGATTATTTTGGTTTACCACACTCAGAAAAGCATAAAGATATAGCTCTAGCAAAATGGTGTAGTAGAAAGAATAGACCCTAGTTACATCATCTTCCATAGGCTTCAGGGTGTATTCTTTATGTAATTTTCAAGGTAATTTTATTTTGGGAACTTCCAGAAAAATGGCCATTCATGTAGTTTTTTTGCCCTAACATTCATTTCTTCTCAGTCCCTCCAATGGATACCTTCACTGACATCAGAAGTATAGAAAGAGAAATCAGGGAGAAACATGAACCTAATAAGAAAACAAATGGAATTATTAGAAAAAATTTCCGGGAGAGAGTAATACTTTGCGGGTATTTCAGTATTTCTTTTTTTCTTTCTTTTTCTTTTTTTTTTTAAAGATTTTATTTATTTGAGAGAGAGAGAGAGAGAGAGAGAGAGAGCGCACACAAACAAGCGTGAGCAGTGGGGAGAAGCAGGCTCCCCACAGAGCAGGGAGCCTGATGCAGGACTTGATCTCAGGACCCTGGGATCACGACCTGAGCCAAAGGCAGACACTTAATCAACTGAGTCACCCAGGGGCCCTCAATATTTATTTCTTGTTGGATTTGATAGAACACCATATAAGTGCGAATGAAAGCAGAAAGGAGATTGAATCAGTCAGGATAAACCAGGTTATGGTATGGTAACTAGAACCTCAAAATATCTGTGGCTTAAAAAGCAAAGGCTTATTCTCATTCATGACACATGATCACCAATGGTCACTTCAATGGCTTCTTTTATTCAGCATCAGTTTGTACCCTTATTTCTTCATTCTGGTCATTGGTCCATTTTTTTTGTCTTTATGTAGAAACTACCTCAGGAGAACCTCTTGAACGTAGTTCTTTGAACTATTACTGATTTTATGAGCTTTCTTTGGCTGGGTTTTGGAACATTCTGTAGTTGAAATAGTCTAATATGTATTTCTTGGAGATACCTTTGGCTCTGAGAGTTCCTCCAAGTGAGACAGTATTCTCTAGTTTCAAGCATGGGCTTTGGAAGCAGGTGGGAGTCTGAGGTGGCTTTGCCACTTACTAGTTGTATGACATTGTGTAATGTCTCAAGTTCTCTCTTTAACTCTAGTTTCCTTGTTTGAACTAGGTTGTTGTTCATTATTTGAACAGGGGAAAGTGGTTGGATTTGAGGAAAGGCAAGAGATAATATTAGTAGAAATTGTTGATGAATTGGGTGAGGCAGAGGGAGGAGGCAAGATGACTACCAGGTTTCTATCTCAAGCAACTGGGTGGTGATGCCTTTTACTGAGGAGGAGATAAGAAAATCGATTTGCGGGGGGGGGTGTGGGTATGGATGAGAGAGAGAGAGAGAGAGAGAGAGAGAGAGAGCCTGCCTGCATGAACGTACCATGGACAGAGAGACTTACAGAGAAAGATGTTAATTTTGGATGTGAGGATTTGAGGGGTTTTGTCAATATGTATATATGTGGAAATGTTGAGTTGAAGTTTTAATGGTACATAGGAGAGAGGTCTGGACTGATAATAGAAACTAAAAAGTCCTTTGCATAAAGAAGATAATTGAAGTATAGGAGTAGGTGAGATCTACTTCTGCTAATGAGAAAACAAGAGAGCCTAGATGAGGCTTGAGAAATTTTCTGTTTAATAGTCTCACAGAGAGGGTAGAAGATTCTTCAAAAAAAAAAAGTTTGCTTTTATGAAACTGTAATTTTTCTCTTACACTTCTGGACATCATTTTTTTTCCAGTGACAAAAAAGATAATGTTGTCTGCTTAGAGTAGGGGAGCGGGCTCTGGTAGGGTTCCTCAATAGAGATGTCGAGGTTTAAAACAATGACAGAGAGAGAGTTGATCAAGCGAAAGGATTGAGGAGATGTGCCAAAGTCCTAAAATCAGAGACCATATATGTTTGTTATGACAATAATCTGAACCGTTATAACATTTTCCTAAGGAGGGTTCAACTTCTAGGTACCAAGTTGAGATTAATCTTCTGTTGGGAGTTTGCCTAATGAATGCAGTGTAGGAAGAGACATGCATGGATTTGAGTATGCTGGTGGTGGGTAGTTCAGATACTCCACTACTTGTAGTTTGTTTAGAGGAAGGCTGATGGACTGTGGGAGAAATGAAGACCCAGGAGCTATAGGACTCAGTGAGTTTGAGGAGCAGGTGCATGCAAGGGAAGATCCTGAGAACACAGATGGAAAGCCATCTGGGTCAGAGGGCGCAATGTTTGCAGTTAAGATTTTGGGTGTGGATCTGTTCTTGGTGATGACAAGGTTCAAGATGTTTTCCCTGGCAGTGTGGGGGAGTCTAAGTTGAGTGAAGGTGAGATTTGTTATTGTATATTTGAGGTCAAGGAACAGTAGCTTGAAGATGTTGGGTGGACTGTCCACAAAGATACTAAAGTTTTCTAGATGTTAGCAGAAGTGGGGTTAAGGAAGAGAGAGGAGTGTCATGTCCTGAAGAATGTGACCGGGAGGTCAGTAGACGATAGAAACATAGAACTATACATGGTAGGTATGACCTGATGGCATGGGTACCAGGATAGAAGTGTGGTGGTTCTAAAGTGTCATTTAGAAGCTCATGGATTGTCACCCCTACTCTTAGTTCTGTGGTAGGTGAAATACACAGCATAATGTGGGGAGATGCTTGTTGTTTTTTGTTTTTTGTTTGTTTGTTTTTATTTCTTCTTTTACATAAAGGAAGGAGATTCCAGAAGACATAGTGTTTTGAAGAGAGAAGCCAGAGAAGGGGTTAAGGACAGGGGAGAGAAATTGGCTTTCTTTTGGCATTTGAGGATTATAGGAATGGAAACCTTAATTGAAATTAATTGACCACAGCTATTCCAAAGATGGAGTGAGTCATTTGGTGACAAAGATGTCTGAAGGTCTGAGGTGGGATCTGGTCCAGTCATGTGTGGGTGGGCTCACTGTGTGGGAACTGGGGTCACAAAGTCGCTGAACATGGGCTGTCTCCTGTGTGAAGGGTGGAGGGATCAGGCCTCTTATCCCTGGGGTGGTCTTGTGATGTGATGAGTGGCCACATGCAATATAGCTTTCATTAACCTCTCATTTCTAGCCTCACGATAAAGTTGAAAGGCAGTGACAGCAATCATGATAATAAAGTATCTGCCCTTCTTCCTGGGGTTATGAAGATTCAGTGAAGTCATCTGTGGAAAAGCCCTTGAAAAACTAATCACTATACGTATGCTAAGTTTTATTGTTACCCACGCCTTTGATGTGTTGCTCGGTGTGTTCATCCATGTATGTGCAACACAGTCCCTAGGATAATAAGGGCTTCCCGCGGACAAAGCCAAAATGCTTTATTTATAGAGCGAGGCTGGCACCTGGGCTGATTCTCTTTGGTGATGATGTAGTTTTGATGTGGACTGGCATCTTTCCCTGGAGTTTGAGTGTCTCCCTCAGCAGCTTCTCCTGGCCAGAGGCTCCGTCTCTCTATCTTTCTGCCACGAAGGCCAGATTCCCTTCTAGACCACCCACCAAGTTCCTCGCCCCAGGCTTAGGGACGCCTCCAGCTCCTGGCTCGCCTGCAGACCTGAGCCTGTTGGCACGCCTTAAGCCAAGACTGCCGGGTTTCCCTGGATGATTTGACAGAAGATATCCACGGGAAAGTGGTACTAGACTCCGAGAATTGCAGTTTTAAACTGTCTAAAATCTTTCAGCCTTTTGTGGAGAAAGGCAGATACGATTCTAACAAAAAAAATAATAGTAATAAAAGAAAAGAAAAAAGGCATTCCTTTATTAGTACTTCCTACCTCCTTTTGAAATTTAACTAAGACTGTACTTGAGTTTTGAGATGTTAGATATTCTTGGAAGGGGAACGGAGGCTTCTGTGATGGAATAAACTTTTTTAAAGGGTAATTCTCAAGCAGGCTCATTAGATTGGTTCTGTCATCACCTTTCTACCAACGGTGATTTGTTTCCTTTCATGGCTTGGGACATGGAGACTGTTTTTTTTGCAGAAACCACATGCCTCAGAGTAATGGGGTACACCTATCTCAGTTGCTTAATGCAATACAACACTTTTGGTAAATAAGAAGTGCACAGATTTTTGGTACCAAATGTGATTTTGTCTTGGGAGAAAAATGAGGCTGTTCAGGGTCAGTTTGTACCCCTGCCTCTTCATTCTGGGAATAAGGGCCATTTTGAGTCTTCATGTAGAAGCTGCCTTGGAGAATCGCCTAGAGACAGAAGTTCTTTGAACTGTCGTTGATTTTGTTTGAGGCTTTGAATGCTTGCCTGGAAGGCTGATTACCTCCCAGGGCCTTCTTTCTTAGATCACTCTTGTTGAATCCTCTCCAGCTCTCTGATTTTGTCCATTTGGATCTCCCCCCACCGATTTCCCTTACATCTCTAGAATTAGCACCATCTGGGTGACAAAGAGTTGACATTTACTAGGTAAACATTAATTTGAGTAAGAAAATTCTTACTCAGCTTACATTTTCTACCTTGGTAATGTTGCGTTCCTGGCTTCTGGAGAATTTCCCAAACTTTATGCTTATCCTTTATCATGTCACTCCAAACTCCATGGGGCATCTCTCAAAGATAGGGATTTGGGAGGTGATTTTTGTTACAGTCCTTCTCCAGAATCAGCTTCTGGAAGAAAGGCCCCAGTTGCCAAGGACAAACACATTTTTCTTTCTTTCTTCTTTTTCTTTCTTTCTTTCTTTCTTTCTTTCTTTCTTTCTTTCTTTCTTTCTTTCTTTTTAAGATTTTATTTATTTATTTGACAGAGGGAGAGATCACAAGCAGGCAGAGAGGAGGAAGCGGACTCGCCGCTGAGCAGGGAGCCTGATGCGGGTCTCAATCCCAGGACCCTGAGATCATGACCTGAGCCGAAGGCAGAGGCTTTAACCCACTGAACCACCCAGGCACCCCAGACAAACACATTTTTCGATGACCCTCCTTTTCTTTTTTGTAAGCCAGTGGAAATTTAACATGAATATTCTTTGTAGAATTGCACAGGCTCTAATGTGTAGACAGAGACTAGCGTGATTTTTCTTACTGCAACCAAACAGATCTATAATGCATCTTTTATTTAGGAGACTGGACTTAATCATTGCCATCTTCAGGACTTAGTGGTGTTGCCAAGGCCGTGTGGTCAGAATGAGGGTGGGATGTCAAATAAATGACGCTCTGGAGAAAACATGAGCTGCATTGAGTCATGTAAGCAACTATCAGCTTTCTCACCTAACACAGCACCGAAGTATGTGACCGCGATCACAGAGTGCTGATTTAAGAGGAAATTGAAAAGGATAAACACACACACACAAGCATCTGTGTGTCTAGGAAGGATGTGGAGAGGTGAGATATAAAGGCAGGACAAAGCGTCTGCGTCTTTTAATGTGCACAGCTTACAGTGATCAGAACAGCGCCAACCACACAGGCAGAGTTCCATAATGTTTGTCGATTGAATTGTTTTTTGAAAGACTACAATGATATATAGAGCAAGGAGCCGGAAATCTTAAGAAGTGGGCTTTAAGGGGCTCCTGGGTAGCTCAGTCGGTTAAGGCTCTGACTCTTGATTTCAGCTCAGGTCATGATCTCAGGGTCATGAGATTGACTCTGACATTGGGCTCCATGATTATTGTGGAGTCTGCTTGAGATTCTCTCTCTCCTTCTCCCTCAGCCCCTTCCCCTGTTTGCTCCCTCTCTCTCTCTCTCAAGTAAATACATAAAATATTTTTTTTAAAAAAGGAAGCAGGCCTTCATATTTCCCATTCAGCTACAAAACATAAGTCCAAAAGCAGACTGTATGTTGGGGTACAGGTGAAGAAGGTAAAAGGAGTCCATGAGGTTGGCAAATGTTCCAAATCTGTGTTTCTGGGGCACCTGGGTGGCTCAGTCAGTTAAGTGTCTGAGTCTTGATTTCGGCTCAGGTCATGATCTCAGGGTCGTGAGATGGAGTGGCCAGGTGGGCTCTGTGCTCAGTGGGGAGTCCTTGAGATTCTCTCTCCCTCGCCCCCCCCTCTAAAATAAATAAATAAATAAATATTTTTTAAAAATCTATGTTTCTATCCTCCTTTTCTTCATTCTCCCCAAATTTAATCAGATTCATCTACAGTTCTCTTTTCCCAATCACAGTTGTGAAGACAGCAGGGTCCTGGCCCTCGTGGTCTTCACAATCAGTCAGGGAAGGCAAACATTGAACAAATAATTAGAGGTGTGATAAGGATTAGGGAAGGAAAAGTTCAGGATGCAAGAGGGTTTAATTGAATTCAGGAGATGACTCTGAGGAACTGTGAGCTGAAGGAAAATAAAATTTGATTAGATGAAATTGAGGGATCAGACAGGCCGTGGGAGAAGGGTATTCTAGGCAGGTGGGACAGTATGCATAAGCCTGGACTTGAGAGTGTAGTTCAGTCAAGGAAACTGAAAGGTAGGGTTTCCATAGCATAATTGTATGTTTTAGGGGCAAAATGGAAGTGAATAATGTTCTAGTTTTGAGGAACTAAAGTTGATTGATTCATTGGTTGATTCACTAACATTTATTGCGTGATTGGATGATTGCTGTATTTCAGGCATTGTATTTGGCCCTGGGTATGCAACATCGAATAAGGCATGGTTCCTGCCTCCCCAGTGCCAATAGTCCTCAGAGAAAGAAGCTATGCAAACATATGAACACTATTCAATATGACACGTATGCCGGTCGAGATAGGTAAAAGTTTTAAGTGCAGTCAAGTGGTTAATTTCACCTGAGGGGAGGGCTGTAATCAGGGAAGATTTCCCAGGGAGAGTGATGTTCCATTCAGTGAGTAGATGTTTTTCAGAGAGATAAGGAAAAATAGAGGCATCCAAGACAGAGGGAAGAGTATACAAAGGCAGAGTGACATGTGACAAGAGAGTACATGGAGGAAACTGCCATGAGGCAGGACCGAAGCATGGAGCGCCTGATGAGGAACCAGTCATGTGTCGTGGCAGTGGCGGAGAAAGTCTAACAAATGCCCGCCTTTGGGGCACAGAGAGCTACTGAGTTTCCTCAAAACAGCTCATTTATTCTTTTAACTTAAGAGACACATTAATAGAAGCTCACAGAACCAGAAATCAATGCATATGTAAGTGACCTAAAAGGTATTTTGTCGAGTGTGGTTGTTGATTTGTCTGACCTAAAAGACTTGGATTTGGGAGCATATAGGCCTAGAGTAGCTGGCAGCCATCTTGTGACACATGGGGCCTGAAATCAGAGCCAATGTATAGGAACATAACAGAGAGATAGGAGAATGTTAGATCCCGCTGACGTTATTCAAGCCCCTGGATTAAGCCACACCTAAGTGGTCCTAGGTGACTCAGTCCGTTAGGCGTCTGCCTTCGGCTCAGGTCATGATCCCAGGATCCTGGGGGATTGAGTCTCTCATCCTGCTCCTTGCTCAGGGGGGAGCCTTCCTCTTCTTCTCCTTCTGCCTGCTGCTCCTCTCTCTCTCCCTCAAATAAATACATAAAATCTTAAAAAAAAAAAAGCCACACCAAAAACATGTGTATTTCTGAACTCTCATAAGAGATAAGTCAGTTTGCATTTTTTGCTTAAGTCAATTTGAAATATATGTTATAAGATACATAAAAATTATATATAAACATATAAAGCATATACAGTTCAGGAGACTAATATCCAGTATGCCAAGTTGACTCACTGTCAAGTGGTTAGTTAAAAACTGAGACTAAGACTCAAGTCTCTTGACTCAGAGACCAAGTTTAGGAATATCCAGGATTCTAAAAGCATCTGTATGTGTGGGCCTCAATATACTTGTATCTAGAAATCTCTTCTGGAGGAACCACCTCTTTGAGAGTGTGACTGAGCTTAGTTTAAAAATGACATTTCTGAGTGCCAATATTGTAGAAAGAGCATTCAACCAACAATCTGGCATTATTGGGTCTGGGCCCACTTGCCACTAATTATCATTGTGACCTTGGATGTATCTCTCAGGGCCTGTGTTGTTCATGGGTTGTGATTATCTCTAAATTCCTCTTCCATTTCTATGATTTGCAAGAAAAGTACACTCAATTTTCAGTTATCCACTGTGGCTCTTACATATTCCAACATATCCTGGGGAAATCTTTCAA
Source organism: Ailurus styani (assembly GCA_002007465.1). NCBI lineage: Eukaryota > Metazoa > Chordata > Mammalia > Carnivora > Ailuridae > Ailurus > Ailurus styani. The sequence goes on along the minus strand of LNAC01000444.1, from coordinate 1,906,231 downwards.
ATTGTTTTTTATATTATTGGGTTCAATGCCACAAATATTTCCTGAACACCGATTATGGGTCAGGTGCTGCAAAAACGAATAGTTATTTCTAGTCAGTATTACTTACCTATTTTTCTATTCACAGATTCAATTTGTTTATAGCCCTAAAGTATTAAACAATGGCTTCTAATCCAGGGAACGTGTGACCCCAAATAAGAGCAGGATTAGAGAGAGGGCTAGGCTGCCACTATCCGTCAGTAGGAGAAGTGAGGCAGTAGGGTCTAGCAATCAGAGGGAGGCATAGAGCAGAGTCCTGAAAAATGCAGGCAGATTGGGAACCAGATACGTGTACAGAAACACATTGCCGCCCACATAGAACTGGTTTTGAATCATAAGTTTTCAGAAGATCGGCACCACGGTTGTCGCTCTGATACCTATGGGTGCTTTCAGAGCAGTTGCCTTCAAGTTTGGGAACAGCTAGCTAATATTTTTATTTGTATGATATTGTAAGCATTTAACTGCTTGATGAACTCTTTTGGATAATTTTTTTGTAATATGGCAATTAATGTGATTTCATCAAAGTAATTTTCTAGCTTAGATGAAGAACAGCTTCAGTCTATTTCTTAGCCTGTCCACAAACAGGTCTCTTGGCTGGAAAGTGACCCAGGAGGGACAAAGATGTAGGCTCTGCAGTTTGTTAGCACCAGATTCTGTCTCCTCCCTCACCATTTTGGCCTGTGTGACCTTGCACACACGACATAAGTTCTTTAAACCTTAGTTTTGTCATCAGTACAATGGGAATCATGGTATTTTTCTCATGGGATTGCCCAACACAGTGATTATTTACAGCATCAACCAAATAACTGTTATTAGGCAACACAGTATTTTAGTGAGGTTTTATTTGAACTGTGTTCAAGTGATGTATTAGGTTCCAAAGAAGAAAAAGGACAGGAACACAGGATAGTCTAACTTTTAAGGTCGATATACAGAATGAAGACGTACCACAGTTTGATCACTGCATTTGACCAGAGGATAAAAGTCCCAGGTTGTTTCAGGTTAACTTACTACTTTGCTTTGTTAACTTTGGGAGTACTATTTAACCTCTCCAGACTTCTATATCTTCATAGCTAAGCTGAGCATAATATTGCAATCTTATTTTATAGAAACTGAGATAATGAACCTGAAAGTCTTTGTGATAGAAAACATGAATGTGAAAGGTCATGTTAATATAGTACAATTAACCTAAGAAATTAATATGATTATAGACCATTCCTTTTTTTTTTGCACAGTCCACATTATTTTATATCCATGTGGCCTCTGCCACTTATTAAAATATTATTTTCTCTGTTTATTAATTTCTGTGTGGCTAAATAATACTGTCTTTGTACTTTATAAAGGGTCCTAGAAAAGCAATATTTGTCAGATGTTTCAGGCAGAAGAGTTAGAAGAGAACCACTATACCATTGAAAATAGATAGCCATTTTCAATATTTTTTTTCCTACCAAGAAAATAATAGCTTCCTTCTAAAGAACTATTATTTTTTTAGGGCAATATTTTCACTATTCAAAGAGATTATCTGGAACATGTCTCAAACCTTTACTTTCTTCTGCTAAATATTTCTAATAGTATTTGTGCATCTAGGCTGGGAAAGTATGCAAAAACCCCCTAGCAATTTCAGATCAAGCCACGTGAATTGAATACATACCACCTCAAAGAGGAACATTACCACCCTAGCACTATGTAGTGAGGAGAAAACTGAGAAATTTCTAAGAATATATGGGTGTAATTTTCTGTTAACTGAGAGTGATTGACAGTTCGTGGAAATCTACCTCTAAAATAACCTCTTTGCACCACCCTTAGTTTTATTTGGTATAAAGGAAACTGCTTGTTGCTTACCCATCCAGCTATCAGAAACTCTCTTTCTCGACCATCCTAACTGCCTAAATCCCTGTGGATATGTCATATAAAATCTATGTTTATTTACTTGAGTTTTTTTTTTTTAAACCTGTTCTTTCTGTTTCAGCTTGAGAGTTGACTGAAATAGGATGATGTGTGTAACCTAAAATGTAGCCTAGATCTAAAGTCATTACACACACCTAGGGGATTTTAATAAAATTTAATAAAATTTTAAAAATTCAGGTTTTAGGATTTTAAGATCCTATTTCCAAAGGGAGAAGCTTTGTTTCATTTCACGGGCACAGCCAAAAAGCAACTATACTATACTGGTGAAAATAGTCCCAAGTAAGAAAGAGGACTTAGAAGATAAAGCCAAGCTGGATTTATTTTATCTGCAGAACTTGGCTTAAGGGGCGTTTGAAACAATCACTAAATGCAGTCTTTGATGAAGGAGTGGGAGAGGGGGAGAAGCACTCGAGAGACCCATCTGGTCACTTTGGGATACACAGCACACTCTAAGTCAACTTCAGACTTCATATACTTGTTTCTTTTTGTCTCCCCTTTAAATCTTCATCCATCCCAAGACTCTCAATATGTTGCTCATTCAGATGCCATTGCTGGAAGCTGGAAGCTGAGAATGAAGTGGGGGTGGGGAACGAGTTTTGGGTATTGTTTTGCTTTTCTTGGACTTGACTGGATTTCTGGGCCTCCCTACTCCCCACCCCCTCTTCAGCTCTGAGTCCAGAGAGAGGATTGGCATGTCTGTCGACGATGGTTCAGAGAAAGTCTTCATCTTAAAGAAACTCTGTCTCTTCCTAAATCATATGGATTGGTTTGCCATGCAATTTTCATAGGCTTATGTGCACACTTTATTTTATTTTGTTTTTTTAAAAATTCTATTTATTTATTTGTCAGAGAGAGAGAGGGAGAGAGAGAGAGAACACAAACAGGGGGAGCAGCAGGCAGAGGGAGAGGTAGACGCAGGCTCCCCCCTGAGCAGGGAGACTGCTGCGGGACTTGATCTCAGGACCCTGGGATCATGACCTGAACCGAAGGCAGACACTTAACCGACTGAGCCACCAAGGCGTCCCTCATGTCCACATTTTAGACTTTCATCTGGTCTGCCACTGACATCTAGAACATCGTTGCTCCATTTCATGGGCACACTTTTGGTGGTAAAAGAGAGGAACTTATTTATTTATTATTTTATTTTATTTCTTTATTTTTTAAAAGATTTTATTTATTAATTTGACAGAGAGACAGACAGACAGAGAGAGAGGGATTACAAGCAGGGGGAGTGGGAGAGGGAGAAGCAGGCTCCCTGCTGAGCAAGGAGCCTGATTCAGGGCTCTACCTCAGGACACTGGGATCGTGAGCTGAACTGAAGGCAGACACTTAATGACTGAGCCACCCACGTGCCCCAAAAGAGAGGATTCTAGGCGCTACATGGATGAATATTTTATTTTGATTATTATGTATTTTTAATGCATATGAAAAACAGTTCTCCATTTATAGCTGTGATGTAAAGTTTCTTTAATTTCTTCAGTTCTTCTTTACATGCATTTATTTATATTAAAAGTGTGAGTTGATTTAAGGACAGATATTAAAAAAGTTCTGGAGGATCTCGGACACGGCAGCCAACATGAAGGTGATGTGTGAATAGCTGAGGTTAGGGAAGCACTGTACGATTCTAGGCTAGCTCTTTCCTTATTCCCAGGCCCACAAGTTAGTTAGGCTCAAGAGGCAGGATGCCCTTTGCGTGCTGGCCTATGCTTGCATTTTGGCAATGATGGGGAAACACACCTCAGGAGATGCTAGGAGACCTTTAACTAGAGGGTGGTGATGAATAGGAAAGAAGGCAGGCACAGGGAATGACAGAAATAGAGAAAAGGTCATTGTGAATTAACTGTTGGGGTTTGTGAAGGTTTCCTGAAAGACAGAAGCCTTCAGTGGCGGGAGCAGGAGCTAGCCGGGTAGAGAAGAAGAGGAAAGAAATGATGCATTCTACTCTCATTTCTTAAACCACAACCCCAAGTTCTGAGCTTTTGGTTAATTTGGGGGAGGGAGGGAGGGACCAGGCTGTAATTTCATTCCTGACGCCGGCTTTCAGGTGTACGCAGCTTGGTGTTCACTACTTTCTCCTCGAAGGACAGAAGGAACACTGTAGTATTCTCCGTGACCAGTCCCACCCAAGGGCAAATAGGGCAACAGCAAAATAGGGCAACCACCTGTGGGACCACCACCGACCTGAAGGAAGAGCAGACAAGGGGAAGGAATTCCTTCTTGTATTTAATGTTCCAAAAATGTCCCGTTTCATTGTTAGGGAGTGTCTTGGAGCAGGGAAACCGTGTTTCTAAGAAAGAGGCTCTGCTTAAACCTCTGCAATCCTTGGAGGGGTCTGGGGAGGAAGCAATGCTGGAGATCTTGCTCTTTTTGGTGGTTTTTGTCTTTCCTTCTTAAATCAGGCATGCTTGATAGAAAACTCAACAATTGGCAGCCTCAGCTTGGAGAGGCTTGAGTTCTTTTTTGAACATGAACAAAGAAAAATAATATGCTCTTTCAGAATAACATAGAACGGGGATGTCTAAGAGAAGTATAAAGTGAGCCACATTTACCATTTTTAATGGATATATTACAAAAATAAAAATTGACAGGAAATAAATTTTAATGATATACTTTACCTCATGCCTGAAATATTTTAATGTGTAATATACAAAACACTGAAATATTTTTCATTTTTTTCACGTAAATATTTTCTATTTGGGGCATATTTTCCACTTACAGCATGTGTTAATTAAGATGTTTAATTGTCACTGAAAATAATATTTAGATTTTATAATATATGCAGTTGAAAAAGTAAGTTTATATATCCCAAATGTTTCAAACATGCATAAAGTTTCCAATAACCAAATTGAATGTCAGTGTATATAATTGTATTTATTATTTCAATTAACAAGTTAGATGAAAATGAAAATTTATTTCATCCGTTCCACCAGCCATATTTCAGGTGCACAATATCACGTGAGGCTAAGTGACAAATGTATTGGGTCATAGGATAGAAGAAAAACAATAAAAAGAATTTTGGGGGCCACTTCTAGCCCCTTTTCTTCTGTAATGATTACCAGAGTAGGAATTTCACAGGAAACTGGGTGATAAAAACTCAGAAAACCTCACTTCAGACCAAGATCCATCATGGATCAAGTTTTCCTCTCCCACAATTCAAGAGTGGTACCTGCTCCTTCCTCTACCTTGTTGGTTTTTGCAGAAGATACTTTGAAGATTCATTGCAGCCTGTTTAAATAAAGGATTATGGGGTTTGAATGGTCCTCAGATACCCTAGCCAGTGGTTCTCAAATGCTTGTCACAGACCAAGCATGTGCTCCCCACATAACATTCCTTTATATTTGTAAGCTTTTTTGACCAAATCTTTTTGTAACTGGGGTTAAAAGCTGCAATTCCTCCCCAAAATTCGACTTCCTCCCCCCACTCCAGGCGGTGACTTCAATTTCACTGTCCTGGGCCCTCTTTTCTGAACACGTTCTTGTTTGTCTGTGTCCTTAATTATGGTGGCTTGAACCGAATGTACTTAAGATGAAGATTAATGTACTTAATGATCAGTGTGAGGTCGAGTAGCGCAGTCATCTTCCTGATCTAGATACCATGCTTCTATTCACGTAGTCTCTAGCTTTTGTATTTGCTTGCTTTTCAATTTTTTGTGTAGCCACAGTCACTTGACTCATATCAAGCTTATCAGTAACTGAAACCCCCATTTTCCCTCTTCCTGTACTTGTTTAATTTGGTTGTAGTTTTTGAAATGCCTCACTTTTTTTTTTTAAAGATTTTATTTATTTATTTGACACAGAGAGAGAGAGAGATCACAAGTAGGCAGAGAGGCAGGCAGAGAGACAAGGAGAGGAGGAAGCAGGCTCCCTGCTGAGCAGAGAGCCCGATGCGGGCCTCGATCCCAGGACGCTGAGATCATGACCTGAGCCAAAAGCAGAGGCTTTAACCCACTGAGCCATCCAGGCGCCCTTTTTTTTTTTAAATAAAAAAAGAAAGTCAGTTTAGCCTCTATACTATTTGGGGGGCAGTTAGACCTTTCTTTTCTTCTTCTTCTTTTTTTTTTTTTTTTAATCTCATCCAACATTTTAAACCATATTGTATGCAATTTGAACAGGGGGTGTAGGGGGATTAAGGAGTCTTAGGTAAGTAAGTGCCTCTCAAACTTTAATGAACACTCTGAGTACTGTAGATCTTGTTAAAATGCAAATTCTGATTCAGTAGATCTGTGGTCATGTCCAAGACTTTACATTTTTAGGAAGCTCCCAGGGATTGCATTTTGAATAACAAATCCTTAGGGTATCTGAAAGTTTTGTTTTGTTTTGTTTTTTTAAACAACAATCCTCCTTGCACATTTTCTTCATTATCAGATGAATATACATTTTCTCACTGTAAAACAGCTCTCTGGGACCCTTTTAGAATTTTGAAATTCTCGACTCCTTAAGGGAAGAGGAGCCAAGTATACTCTTCTTTTGGGTTTTCTCACAGTCTGATAAAATGAAGACTGTTGATAAATAGTGTTAATTTTTACTGAGTTTGTTTGGCTTCCCTGTGAGAGCTAGGGAAGGCCATAGTCATGGAAGCCTTACCAAGGAGGCCACAGCAACTAACACCAACCAATTGTCAATCTCTGGGAAATATTTTTTTTTTTGAAGATTTTATGTATTTATCTGAGACAGAAAGTGAGCGAGGGAGAGAGCGAACACAAACAGGGAGGGGCAGAGGGAGAGGAAGGAGCAGACTCCCTGATGAACAGGGAGCTAGACGTGGGGCTTGATCCTGGAACTCCAGGGTCATGACCTGAGCCGAAGGCAGATGCTTAACTGACTGAGCCACCCAGGCGCCCCTGGAATATATTTTTCCAATTGGTTTTGTATCGTATTTTAACTTTATTTTCCTCAGTTCTGATTCATTTTGTTAAAATTAAAGAGAAATCAATGTAAAACATGAATACTGGAGATTGTTCAATTTTAGTAAGAGTGGAAGAGAGAGGATGGCTAAGAGAGGGTGTGGTGGTTCATGGTCTAGGTGAGGAAATCAATTTGTGGAAAAGTGAATTTAGTCCTGTTGGAAGATTTGGAGCCCCTCAATGCCACTTACACCCCCATATACAGACCCAGATTGAGGTAAAATTGAGTTGTTGGTCTTTTTTCCAGAATAGAAATTTGCTTCAGGGTTTTTTGTTTTGTTTTGTTTTACTCTTCTCTTGATTTCTTTATCATTCTTAGATCTACATTCCCCTTAGACCCCCCTGTCCCTCCTCCACTGTTACAGCTTTTTTTCTTCTTAAACTTCTTGGGTTCATCTGGCTTCATACTGCAGTTGGCACACTTTTTTGAAAACCTTGTTTGTCAAAGTGTCTTTCTAGTAATCCAGAGAGCTCTCAGTTGATACTTTTAATGTGGTTTTGGTATCGTCATATAGAGCAGCATTGCTTTACAGAAATGAATTTGACTGAATCTCTCTGTTCACCAAAACAGGGCTGACAGAAGTTGGAAAAAACCAGGTGTGGCTCACACTTACAGGTCTGAAAGGGGCACCTTTGGAGCATTCTGTGCTCTCTACTAAATCTCTGAGGCCGTGCTGAGTGGACAGCCACAGAAGGCAGGAGATGTGAAGGAGTCCCAGTTTGTTCGGCTTTGTGGAATCAGACGCAGCCAGCCCTGTTTGTGTGTGAAGGGACTGGGCTGTTGGTCATGATGCAAGAACAGACTTTCCCCTCTGTGGATCCCTGCAGTAAAATGGCTGCCAAGATATTTTAAGACAGAACTTGAAAAGTATGTACTGACCACTGGAACAGGGTAACAAGAGTCCTTTGATATTTTTGTGTTGAATGTGATGAAGCTGGCACCTGTTTCCTTTTAGGTGAGGATTCTGAGTTATCAGTGGTTGAAGCAAGCTCGTGACCCGGCTACTTCTTTTCAGAATACGGGGTGGTGGTGGTGGTGGGGGCGCTATGTGCATTGGGAAACTTGAAGGAACAGCAGTTTACAGATGAGTTCTAGGGGAGCCAATCGGGGAGAAAAAGAAACCAAACACAACAGGGAATGTTTAACAATTGAAACCAGTCCTTGCTTGTGTGGTCCTGTGTTTCACCACATCACTGTGAAAACGGACTGCAGGGAGGAAGACTGAAGTGCTGATCGTTTATGAAGCCAAAAACCTGTTGACAGCTCATTATAAGGTACAGGAAAAAATGGCAAAACTCTTAAAACTTCAGGGAAGTTTACTTCATCGCTCTGCTTACCACAGGCCACCAGGCTGCTGGGTCACGGGATCACGCCTGCATGACGACAAAAATAGGAGGGTGGGCTGAGCCAGACTCCGAAACAATTCCAAAATGCCCTAGGACTTTCCAGGAGTTCTGGGAAGTCTTTTTATATTTATTTTTAAATAAATTTGTTTTTTGTTTTTGTTTTTTTTGTGGGGTTTTTTTTTGAGAATTAAGCCCCTTAAATATATAAAATGCAATAAACAGAAAAATGAACGGTATAACCTCTGCTCCCACTGCCTAGGGTCAACCCCCGCTTCTGACTGTGGCACATTCTTTTTGCTGTTGTTTTGTTTCCTACGCTTGGGACAAAAATGTAATTATATCCATATGGTAGATACAATGTTGACTCCTTTTTAAAACTTCAGTTTATACCACCAGCCTGTTTCAAAGTTGTCATGCACATTTTGTCATGTAAGTCTTGTTTTGTAGGTTTATGCCAAAAATTACTTATTCCTCCCTGTGCTGTTGGGCCTTTTTTCCCTCCCTCCCTTTCTTCCTCCCTCCTTCCTTCCTTCCCTTCCTCCCTCCCTCCCTTCCTTCCTTCTTTACTCCCTCCCTCCCTCCCTCCCTTCCTCCCTTCCCATTCTTCTTCTTCTTTTTCTTCCTCCTCCTCCTGCTTTTCTTCTTCTTCTTTTTGAATCATAATTAATGAGGCCATGTTTGAATATTATGGATTAATTCTCAGAATTGATTCTCAGGGAGATTATTTATTTTTATGTGATGGGCAGAGTCTAGTGGATTTATGAGTGAACTCTTTCGTGCTTTCAAAGGACAGTGTTGTCTAAGCCAGTGTCTGCAACTGTTTTGCCAACTTCGAGGTGGGACCAGGGGCACCCAAGTCATTCTCTGCTCTAGTCTCACCTGCAACCCACAGGCTCAACCCTATATGGCTTGAACCAAACTCATATGTGGAATTTAAGAAACAGAACAAATGAACATAAGGAAAAAGAGAGAGAGAGAGAAGCAAACCATAAGAGACTCTTAACTATAAGAGAACAAACTGAGGGTTGATGGAGGGGGGTGGGTGGGGGATGGGCTAAACGGGTGATGGAGATTAAGAAGGCAACTTTTTGTGATGAGCACTGGGTGTTACATTTCAGTGATTAATCACTAAACTGTATACCTGAAACCAATTTTACGTTAACTAACTAGAATTTAAATAAAAACCTGAAATAAAGAAAGGGTGGGGAATCTTAGAAACGAAAGAAACAGGCCCTAATTTCTCTTTCAAGCACAATGCAAATTGATTCACAAGTGCCCCTGGGACATGTCTGTGCTCAGTGAGCTAAAGTGTCTCATTCAAGTGCTTTTATGACTGGGCTTCTGAGGTGGGGAGGTGGGGAGATGGGCTCTTTTACTAGCTGCCTAATCTTGGACAAGTCTCATAACTCCTCCTCCTCTGAGACTCAGTTTTCCTGGTACTCAACCTCTCCTACAGTTGTTGTGACAGAGAAAGTGTTTGTAAAATAATTAACATAGCACCCAATCCACGGTGGCTGCTCAGTAAAAGCCAGCTACCATCATCATTACCATTGTGTGTGTTCTTCTAATCTCTCTTTCCGAGGGCTTCGCTCAGGCTCCCTCTTGCCCTTCAGATCCCCCAGCCACAGGCGGGGGTACTGCTTCCACCACAATGTACCTTTTCGAAATCAAGACGAAATCAAGACGTTTCACCCTCGATAGAGAATAACGGCACTCTTGTTGATCTGACCACCAGCCTCACTCAACCCCAGAAAAGAACATCTCTCCAGACTGGTCCCCTTTACCTGAGCTTACCTGAGTTTCTTCTTTCTTTACTTCGACCTGAGCTTAAACTTTAGGTATTAGCTAAGGCAAGAATCTCTCAGAACTTTATGTTTGGAGAGGCGTGTATAATTATGCGTATCATATATCTGTGGTAAATGGTGTGCTATACAAAACATATAGAAGTTTGTGCTCCTTAACTTCTTCTAGAGTCAGGACACTTCACCCTGGTTAGTTGGTAGTTGGATGAATCAGACCTGATCAGGGGAAGACCCAAATCACACAGATTAGATATTCCCATTTGGCCGAAACACGTAATCTGGGCAGGCCTCAGATGCGAGCCAAGGGAAGAAATCTGGAAAGACACGTAATATCATAGGATGCTTCATGACTGGTTATAATTAGAAGTCCAGGCTAGAGAAAGGCAGGTGGAATCCAGAAGTTCTAACTGCAGGATTTGCTTACTGAAAAAGACACTGGAAGTAGGAGGTGGACATGAAACAGGAATTAGATGATTAGATTCCTGTCTTGAGAACAAAGACAATAATGATGATAATTCTAACAGCCCTGCTGTATGCCTGTACTAAGAGCTTTACATATGTTAGCCCATCCAAATCTCATTTCATAAGGTATTAGTATCATCCTCATTTTCCTGATGGGAAAATTGAGTCTTAGAGAGATGAATTACTTGCTCAAGATTATAGGCCTGTTGGGGCACCTGGGTGGCTCAGTGGGTTAAGCCTCTGCTTTCGGCTCAGGTAATGATCTCAGGGTCCTGGGATCGAGCCCCGCATCCGGCTTTCCGCTCGGCGGAGGGCCTGCTTCCCGCCCCTTCTCTGCCTGCCTATCTGCCTACTTGTGATCTCTCTCTCTGTCAAATAAATAAATAAAAATCTTAAAAAAAAAGATTATAGGCCTGTTGATTAGTAATGCAAGGGTTTGAATTTAGATCTGTTCTTTTCTAAAGCTTAGATTCAGATAAATAAATCTGGCAGCACTGAGAAGGATAGATGAAATGTGTCAGGGGCCAGAGGTACAGGATGCAGAATGAACACCAATGGAATGATTTTAGTATTCAGGAGGGACTTGAGGGTCTGAAGTAAGAGGGTTGCAGTAGGGATGTTAAGAAGGTTCAGATATGAGATTTGGTGAGCAGATGAACTATAATAGTGGCTCCTAAATCTCAATGAGCACCAGAGTCTCTGTTCGTTCATTCATTCATTCATTCATTCATTCATTCATTCATTCATTCATTCATTCAAGTAAACTCTACTCCCAATGTGGGGCTTGAACTCACAACCCTGAGATCCAGAGTTGTGCGCTCTACTGACTGAGCCTGTCAGGCACCCCTGTTTATTTATTTTTGAATGAAGATTCCCATGGCATACCTCAGGCCTTATGAATCAGAATCTCTGGGATAGGCTTGGTATTTTTACAAAATACCCTAGTTCTGAAACCCTGCCAGGTTCAAGAACCACAGCTCTGTTGACCTTGATCTAGATGTTTGGGGTGGAACATGAGAGAGGGAGGATTTTAGGATGACAGCCAGGTTTCTGAATTTTGTGACCGAGTGAATTACGGGTACCCTCCACTAAGTTAAGAAATAACAATAGTTTTGAAGTCCCTCTGGGGAGCTGGATATCAGAATCTACCACTTGGAGTAGAGGTCAAAGCTGCAGATTAAGATGTGGAGATCATTTGGTATTTGGAGAGTGCTTGCTCTATATTTTTCATGGAATTTTTAAAATACCCAAACCTTCAATTTTCTCCCAGTCAAATAATCACTCTATATCTTAAACGTGTTTCCTTTCTGCCCCTTGACTGAGTCTATTGCTTTTGAAATTTGTGACCGTTTCTTTATAGTTCCTTGAGTGTCATGCACTACTATAACTACCTGTTTGTACCCTCTCATTGGAGGCAAACCAACAACTTGTTAAAATAAAATTTATTATCGTTATATTGTAGATGAAGAGATTTAGGGGGGTTTTGTAACTTGCCCAAGGTAATGGGAAATCAAACGGCTGAACCAGGACTTGAACCCAAGACTCTTTCTGAGCTCCAGGCTCAGAGATTTTGGTCAGGCTGACAATCTATGTATCATCTTTGTATAAGAAATAATACAATCTACCACCAGTAACTTTTGCATGCTAATTCCAAAGTATGTTTAAATACTGAAAAATTCATTTAGAAAAATGAGTTTAATGCTTTCTGAGAAATGGGATGCTTAATAAATGATATTTAGTAAAATGAATTTATGTACAGTCTCCAGACATCAATAGGATTATACTGATCAGAGAGCCTTTTGATCTTTGACCAATAACATGTGGAGTAGACAACATTTTTTGTACTCTCTGAGAAAGGTGAGGGGAAGGGGTGTGGCATTGGTTTTCTGTCTCTGGAAATTCTGTTGCATGATTTGGCCTTCTGGAATTTTCCCAGTTTGCTTTTCAGGGTATATCCAGCTTTGGGTTGCAACTGAATGGACTCTTGGTAAGCCCACGTTGAAAATATGTCCTAGCACCAACATTGTTTTTCCTTAAGTTTGGATAAATACAGACATCTGCCAAGTCTTCTTGGTAGAACTGATAAGTATGAAAAGGACTAACAAAAAACATGCAGGCCATTGTGAAGATTGGCAGGTTAAAATTGATACACTAGAAGAAATTGCATTCTTTTCTACAGATGAGTCATACAGCTGACACTGCATGGTGTTATTTGGACTGACAACCGTAATAATGATATTTAGTCTCTTTAAGTGACAGATATCTAGATAACATTGACACTCAGATGACATCTCAGGCAACAATAGCCCCACTTTTTGTTATATGAACAGAAGAAATGCTAAAATTATTTTCCCAGAGGGATCGCAAATATAGTAACACTGTCACAGCTTTAATAATTCCTGATAAATTGTGGTTACTAAAATTTATGATAAAAATAACTTCAACCAGTGTATAAAACATGCAAATATTTGGGCTGTGATCAAGGAGAAAGAGTCAGTTGATTTAAGAGTTAGGTAGCTAGACTTTGCCCCCAGATCCATAGAAGTGTAAAGTAGGGGAAATCTTACCTAGCGGTGAAAAGGCAACCTCATCGTAAAGTATGTTTCCCCCAACCCCACCCTGTAAAGTACATTCCTTGTTCCCCAGGTGTGCCTGTTTATCCCCACATCCCAGCCACACCTACTCCCTGTTTTGGCTCCACACCAAGGAACATAAAAAAGCCCTTCCCTTGAGATCTCAAAGTGTCTTGGAATCACTATTGATTCTTGACATCCTTCCCTTCCCCCCCCACCCCACGTCTACACAGGTTTTCCAGTTTCTTTTCTATTACATGCTTGGGACACAGTAGGTGTTAAATATCTATTTGTTGCCTAGATTTTTTTTTTACTTTTGGTTTTCTATTTCTTCACATCTCTTAACCTGGTCTTTTGATCCCATTTTATAACCTCTTGATTTTGTCCTTTGGTATTTGGCCGCGCAAGCCCTCGGGAGGCAAGATAGTTCAATGCAAAGAATATGGGGTTTGGGTTCAAATCTTTGTTCCACTATTTACTAGCTTTGTAAACTCCAGATCACTCTCTTTCTTTGGTTGTCAACTTTACATCTTTAAAATTGGACAAAAATGTCTGTATTGTGGAGTTATTAAATCAGAATAAACACAAGGAACTTGACATCCCTTAGGTGCTCAACCAATATCTCAATATTTGTCGAATGGTCTTTCCTGTCTCCTCATGGCTCTGTCCAGATCCTAATTCAGCCATTTATGGGATTCCATTTGTTCTGGAGTGGGAAATAAAGCCAAGAATTATGCTTGGGAAACATCTACAACACAAATAACCTGGAAATTTATATCCTAGTTCATTTACTGTCACTAAAGTTACCTGTCAGGGCAGATTAAAACATTTACGAGATCTATGCCCAGGTTAACTAAGGATGCCTATTGACATATTCCACATGTAAGTGAATTTTTTTTAAAAAAATGAAAGTGATGAAATCCAGTAATGTTCTTATTCTTTTCCTGTAGTAACCAATTGTGCAGCTTAAAAAATAGATCAAATTTTTAGAATAACAGCAATAACCATTTTTTTTTATTGCTGTGGGATTGTCCTTGCATATCTTTTTCCTGTTCATAAGATCTGAGGGTTAAGGTGGGATTGGGGAGATGGACTATCAGCCAATTAATGTCTTTTAAATCCCTGAGATTAATATTGTCTTGAGAGTTCACTCTATCTGGACCCTGAAAAAAACTACCATCTTCTACTTTCCAAACTATCTTCTTCCGTGTGTATTTTGATGGCCCATGTTTCTATTACTTCTTTGTGATGCTGAAATAAGATTTTTCTCCAATGTTACTTTTAGACTCTTTGTTCCCCTCAGACTTGTTAAAATCTTGTGTTAATGCAAGCTCATGGCAAAAAATGTAGATTGCCTGCCCAACAGCCATTCCCTTCATACGTGCTGCCAAGAGAACCCCAGGAACGTTCTGTTATTAGGCCTGGTACCTTCTTTAGTCCCCACGGAGGGCAAATGGGGATTAGGCTAAGGCAATCCTGGTAATTTCTTTTTCTTGGCAATGTTTTATTTAGATACAGGCACAGGGTGGAAGCTTGCTTATGAAATGTGAAAACAAATAGGGGAAATTTCTGGTAAGTTCCCTTTGCCCTTGAAAGGGCCAAAAGGCAGTGGTTCACACTTTTCTGAATCTGGTCATTGTTGGATGAGGGGGTTGATGTCATGGACGCTATCTGGAGACCATGAGGGAGTACATCTGACAACAACACTGACATGCTAAGAATGGCAGAGGAAAGTATGGCAAGAGCCTGGGTCTTTGATGACATCACTGAGTCATGGACTGAATCTGCTCTGGGACTACCAGGAGACAGTCCTTATTGTTTAAGGTATCTTTTAGTTGTGTTTTCTATTACAGGCATCTGAAAACACCCTAACTAACTAACTCATGTTAAAGGCATCCCTCCCATTTTTTCAGTAATGCTTAATAGACATTTCTATTGTTGGTTAAAAGATTTGTCCTAAACTAGATTGAAGTTTCCAAAAGACAGTCAATCTAATTAAAAGCATGACTTGATTAGAAGTTATTTAGCCCAGTGTTTTCCAAATTTCTATCATTTACATTTATGATTTTAAGTTGGCTCCCCTTTTTAAAAAAATTAATTTTCTCACTAGCTGTACATTGAAAACCAGTATCATTTGCTTTATAGAGAAGGTAATTATAAAAAGCAGTACCATGAACAAAGAAATGTTGCTAAACTCTTGCCAGATATAGTTGCCCGTGAAGACTGAGCTTGAGACTTGCTCTCACTGCTGAAGAGACTAAGGAGTGTTATAGAAGAGGTAAAATAATCCTAATACCAATGGGGACTATTTCTTTGCCATGATCAGAAGAACTAAAAGAGAAGGTGAAGGAAGACATCTGTTAACTCCCTGAATTTATCTAAGTGTCATACCTGTGCCAGCTAAAATCATTTGGTATCCCACCAGTGCCCTGATGGCCCCTGGAACGGACCCTCCAGAGAACCCCCCAGAGGCCCTGGCGCCCTGAGCGATACCCACTGGAGTGAGGCTCATGGTAACCCTAAGGAGAAGAGAAAGGCCCAAGAATCAGCCTTTGATGTAATTATCAAGGGTCAAAAGAAGCCAATGTTGCAATGTTTTATTATATTTGATACTAAAGCAAAGACAAGTAATCATGTATTCTTCTCTCCATGTCAATGGTTTGTTGTTGTTGTTTTTAACTTTTTGTGAGTCATGTGCCTTATTGAAAATTCTGGAAAACCAAGATTCTTCTACTCGGGAAAATGCACAATTACACACACACACACACACACACACACAGAGGATTTTCACACAGGATCAGAGGGCCCACGGAACCTAGGCTGAGAACCAGTGTTTTTTATATTTTTATGTGTGCCCTCCTAGAGCTTACCGTGGGATTCAGTTGAGTGCAAACTGTGGTTGAGTGCAAGACATGGTTTTTCGAATAGGTCTATAAATGAGTAAGAGCAGTAGGTTAATTTAAATGCACTGAAGTGGAGAATTACTTTCTCCTCAACATCTACTTTGAATAGACATAGGTTACACAGATATAGCCATCCAGGAAGCTTCAAGAGATGAGGTCAGGTTCTACAAAAAGAAGATCAGCCAAACCTATAAATTCATCCTTGTAAACTTTGAAACACCACTGGATGTACCCAGTAAAATTGTCCCTAAGCAAGCAGACTCCCAGGACTGGATGGAGTTCACAAGCGTTCCTTAGCTAGAATAAACAAAAATGACTAGGAGCTCTGAATTGCCTTTGTCTGAACTTGAGTGTCTGGCTGGATCAGCAACAGCGCATACCACACACCTGTTTGTCAAACCAAAGAGAAACCCGATAGGCACCTGTTTTTTACATTGTCAACCGAGCAAAGATATCATGCAATTCCAATTTATGGTGGCCCATTAGTCTTTAGAAACACCCTCCAACTTTTTCACAAATAACTCTTCCCTTAAAAGGGATAGGATAAATAACAAGTTGAAATAGACCATTTAAATCTCTAATTTGAAAAGATAATATTAAAAGCACTCTTACTGGGGGGTGGGAGGGTAGGGATAGGGTGGATGGGTTATGGACATTGGGGAGGGTTTGTGCTTTGGTGAATGCTGTGAAAGATGTAAGCCTGATGATTCACAGACCTGTACCCCTTCGGCAAAGAATAAAAATAAAATTAAAAAAAATATTAAAAGCACTCAACTGCAGAGCTAAGACTTTAAATATGCCCCCAAATAGTTTTTGGAACAAATGTTCACGGGCTATGAAATTTTAAAAATCATAAATTAAGTGTTTAAAATTTTTTTCTTTAAATGTGGCGTGAAATTGAGCCAATGGTTAATTTCAAACATTTGTAAATGGCTACGTTAAAACATTTTACTCCAAAATATTGCAAGAAGTGTTTGAATTAAAAGTACTTGATCAAAATAATGTTGAAGAGGAGATCTGGAATTGGTGACATTCACCTGATGTAATTCTTTACAAACAGGAGTTTGGAAAATACTAGAAAAACCTAAAAAAGGTGAGATGTTCATTATCCCCAACTGAAGTGACTTGGTTTATATTAGGAACCACCTCTCAATTTTCTTTAGTTTTTAGTTTACTCAAGGTTTGGCCAGAAACAACTAAAAATTACCGAATGTCTCAAAATTTTTTTTAAGATCAGTGAAGATGACTTTATCTGCTTCACTGTTTCATTGTTGTGCGCTTAAATTTGTCTCTGGAAGGACTTTAGATTTATTTAATAGATTTAATAGATTTAATAGATTTAATAATACCATGGAAGCCATAATAATGGCCAAAAAGTGAAATATGAAAATTTCATTTTTTATGTTTAGAGTTCTTTTTCTTTAAACCAAACAAAGATTGGCTAAATGTAGTCGATGGCAGACAAAGTCTAGTGATTTGGGCACAGAGTCAGTTTGATGACAATTCATCATGTTTACTTTGTGTGTGGCCTGTAGATATGTAACCTCTTCCCCTCAACTTCTTCATCTAGAAAGTGGCACTAACCATGGGTAAATTGCCTTTACTAATACTGGAACTGTTCATTGGGTGAACTTTGTGAAGTGCTTTGAGACATTCTTGAGGAATGTATGAGGAATACAGTTTGAATAAAACAAAGTCAAATAAAACAAAGTTTGACTAAGGCAATGAAACCCTTTCAGAGTCACAGAAAACACAAATTCATTATCCTTCTTGTAACAGTAGGTAAATATTGGACAAAGCCATTTATAGGTTAGCAGGGACTGAAATTTAAGACTAGGTTGTATGAGATAATGAATATAGATTGGAAATTCTTTTTTTTTAAGGTTTATTTATTTATTTCAGAGAGAGAGAAAAATGCATGAGCGGGGGGGGGCAAGGCAGAGGGAGAGAGGGAAAGAGAATCCCAAGCAGACTCCAGCTGAGTGGGGGAGGGGTTCTATTCGGGGCTTGATCTCACAACCCCGAGATCCCTACCTGATCCGTAATCAGGAGTTGGATACTTAAGCGACTGAGCCACCCAGGCGCCCCTACACTGGAAGTTTTTTTAAGGATACTTCCAAGTGCTGAGATCAATACTCACATGTATTTGAGTACACATATATTTGTCAAAGGGGTGTCTATTTTGATATTTATTTTATTCTCAAAAATTAAACCATGCAATGGTTGAACAAATGCTTTGAGTTGGTAAGCAGTGATTAATATTTCCTAATAAATAATCCCCTTAAAACAACAGTCACTCTTAAATCTCACTAAAAATCCCATTTAGATTCTTAGACATAATCTTGGCTCAAGGCAATAAATATGCTGATTTAATCCCAAGGCAGTGTTTTTTTAGTGTGACCCCAGGCCTACCAACATGATCACCTAAGTGAGAACGGGGCCACATTCCTTTCCTATTGACCAGAACTGTGGGTAGTTCCCTGTTATCTGCAATTTTAATAAATATCCCAGATAATTTTATGCACTGGAAGTTTGAGACTCTTGTGTTTGAGCATAGTCATTGGGGGGGGGTGGGATTCAAATAATTTCCCTCCTTCCAGGAAGTAACGGTGACAAAATTTTCTATTTCTTATGGCCCTGGAGGGGAGATGGCAGGTTTTTTAGGTGGGAAGGGAGAATCAAGCTGAAACCGTCATGGCCCCAATTCCTCAATCCCCTCCTCTTCCTTATTCCCACCATCCTTTTAGCTGCTGTCATTTACTGAGCATTTACCGTATGCCAGGCATTGTGCTAGTGGCCTTTCAAACATGATCCCACTTAATCTTACAATGGGTTTTATGATTGCTAGTTTACAGTAGAGGAAATGGGAGCTTCAGTTCATGCAGTTGGTATGGACAGGGCTGGGAAGTAACCCCTGTGGTTCCTGATGGTGACTCTCAACGTGTTGTGACAATCTAATAAAAGAGAACTACTTGGGTGAAGGACGGAGAGAAATGACATTTGTTAAGTATTTTCAGTCAAACCATATATTTTACATGCATGTTTATATTTACTACTCTCAACAAACTGTGAAGTATCTCTATCTTCACATTACAGATATCAACACTGAGGCTCAGCAAGTTGACATATTCACCCAAAGTCACTGCTAATAGTGGAAAGGCTCAGATAAAATTGTCTGCTTCCCCTCCCCCCTTTCTGTCCAGCAAACCCAGCTGTTCACCAAGAGTCAGTCTGTATAGGTTAAAATCTCCACTCTGCCACATATTAGTTTTGGAATATGTGTGATCGACAAATGACTCAATTCCTTGTGCCTCCGTTTCTTCGTTTGTAAAATAGAGGTAATAATGGTATGAATTTCATCTGGATTTCATGGGGATTAAACGACTATATGTATATAAGTCACTTAGAATAGTGCCTGACATAAACCTAGCATTCTGCAAGTCTTAGGTACAATACTAATAATTATTAAACCTTGAGAGCAATGATTAGATGGCAAATGGAAAATGATGTTAGAGAAAACTGCCAGAATCAGCCATTCTTAGGTTTTGTTTGTTTATTGTTTGTTTGTTTTCATCTAACCTGTTGGCAGGAGTAAGCTGTATACCCTATCTTGTTGAACACAATGCCGGTAACCTGGGTTGGAAGAAATCTTTGTATGTAATGGTTAGTGGCCACGATCTTAATCAGGGAGAAAGACATGTGGGAGGGGAGAAAGACACTGGGCTTTGAGCTCTTGCTTATGAAAAGGAGACAGAGTTTACTGCGATGATTCTGATTTTGATTCTGATACAATTTTATTGTTACAGGATCACAAGTCTTGGGGAACATTGGCAGAGAAGTCCGGAAAAAGAGGCAGAAGTTCATATTTATTTATTTATTCCTTAGACCTTTATCAACTACCTCCATTTTGCTAAATGCTATGTAAGCATCAGGGACAAAAAGATGAATGACACTGAATCCCACCATCCATCAATCCATTCATTCATTCATGACTAACTGTGTGCTAGACATTGTACCAGAAGCTGAAGATACAGCAGTGAGAAAGCAGACAGACTCTTTGCTGTAGTTGAGGTTACAGTTTAGCGGGAATGGACGAATGCCTGTTACAATATAGAATTGTAGGTGTCGTCGAAGCAGCACTCAAATCCATGATCTACATGCTAGGAGTAACCTTCCCATGACTTAAATCTGGTACTGTTAATCTCTGTTTAAAATCCTACGGTGGCTCCCAGTAGTGCCTTCACGTTAAAATCCTAGCTCTACAGCATGACCTCACAAAGTCCTTTATTGGCTGGCCATTTCCCTAGCCTCATCTTGTCTCTCACAGAGATGCCATGCTGGCTTTTTCTTCCTGGTATTCTGTCTCCACCACATGGAACTGTCTAAAGGTTTTTTTTTTTTTTAAGATTTTATTTATTTATTTATTTGACACACACACACAGAGAAATCAGATCACAAGTAGGCAGAGAAAGAGGAGGAAGCATGCTTCCTGCTGAGCAGAGAGCCCAATTCGGGGCTCAATTCTAGGACCCTGAGATCATGACCTGAGCCGAAGGCAGAGGCTTAACCCCCCGAGCCACCCAGACACCCTGTCTAGAGGTATTAAAATGCCCTGTTACTTCCAGACTTAGAGCCTTCGTGCTTTTGTGTGTCTTGTTCCCTTTGCCCATCTGTACGTGGCCATCTCCAGCTCATTCCTCAGACTTTCCTCCTACTCTGGCCAAGCACCAATAGTAAATATATTGTGCTAATATCTTGTGGTTTGTGGAGAAATCAACTGCTAATAGGCTTCACCTGAATGTCCTAATCACCCTCCCCCCCTTCCATACCACCGTGTTGGATTTGGTGCCTTTGCTGCTGGCTCCCATAGGTCCACGCACTTACTCTTCTTTGCCTGATGGATTTGCAGTGTTTGTGGTCTGTGTGGTGTGGAGATATGGCCTGGGCTCCCACTTGCTGGGCTTATGGGTCAGACACAATCCCCTCTGAGACAACAGGAAGTTTCTGCCCTCTTCCCAGCTCATTCCTATCTTCCTGTTAAATTCCCTGCGGTGTGTATACATGACAAATGGGATCGGAGTGACGTGGTTTGCTGGGTATAAGATGGAGAATCTGTTGTCTGTGCTGACTTCTCCCTGCCCATGTGGAGAACTTCTGGAAGGGCAGTGTTTGGCAGCCAGGGGTTTAGACTGGGGAGCAGAGTGAATAAATGGGGGCCATTCAGATGAGATCTAGGTCACCAACTCAGGTGATGGATGCCTGAGAAAGAAATCAGAAGGCAGAGAGGACATGGGCAACCCCAGTCATAATTAAACTTGCCAGAGAAAGGAAGGTCTGTTATTCTAACATCTTCGTTTTGCCAAACGTTTATTATTCTTATACGTGTAACTTTATCATTTATGTGATCAACAAAACTGAAAGAATAAGAGCTATTTATAGAGCCCAAACCAGCCCCTTGTACCACTAGCTCTTGATTTCTAAGCAGACAGAGCCTTTCAAAAAAAATGCCGAGCTCATTCTGAACCTGAGGCACAGCCCCGAATGGAAGCTATTTACAATTCTGAAAATAACCTTTTCAAGGTGAAGGCTCACTGGGGGGCATATCGGTTCCATGATGAAGAACAGGTAGGAAACAGTTGGTATTGGTGCTGTTTGCAACGTTCTTTGGATCTCAAGGAAATAACACTGAGATCTTTGTACATCTTTCAGCCCATTTGCAATGTTTTTTGCCTATGGCCCGATACAGCAGGTGGATAGTTTGCTGTATTAGTCATGCAGTGACTTTGTGGTTGAGGCTGTGAGTCAAGCAAGCCTTTTGCCTTTTGCTTATAGTTCAGAGGTGTGACGCTGAAGCATCCCTCTTTCTATGACTTGTCTACTTTTTAAAAATTAATTAATTACTTTTTTTAAAGTTTTTAAAAGATTTTTATTTATTTATTTGACAGAGAGAGAGAGAGAGAGAGAGAGAGAGAGAGAGAGAAAGCACACAAGCTGGGGGAGCTACAGGCAGAGGGAGAGGGAGAAGCAGGCTCCCCACTGAGCAGGGAGCCCAATGCAGGGCTCAATCCCAGGACCCTGGGATCATGACCTGAACCGAAGGCAGACGCTTAACCATCTGAGCCACCCAGGCGCCCCTACGACTTGCCTACTTGACGGGAATTCTTTGGGGCAAAGTTAGAAGGTCACAGAATCCCTTTAGATATTAAGTGGGAAAAGCCACATGCAGAACAATATATATAGAACCTGGCACATTTTATGTAAAAAGGAGGGGACTATAATACATATTGGGCTGGGCTCATATTTGTCTTACAAATAAAACACGGGAAGGATTAAAAAAGCTGTTACGGGGATTACCTACAGGGGTTGGGGTCAGGCTCTGAGCAGGAATTGGGTCCACGTGTTTTTTGGTTGCCTGGATTTCTGAAACATGGTATCTGTCACCTTCTCAAGTCTATCAAGAGGCATGGCTTTTTATTTTAAATAATACATAATAAGAGCAGGAAAACAAAGTCCATTTGGTACTGCAGCATGTGTTCAGCGGTGTGTTTGCTTTCAAGGTATACAAAATCTGTCCAAAAGCCTTGGATCTTCCAGTCACTCTCATCAAAGCTTCTGTGTTTTTTGAGCACTAGCTCCATGCCAGTGACTTCCCTAGCTTAACCCCTTCAGCGGCCCTCCCGGGCAGGGGGTGCATTCGTGGTTTCAGATGAGGCGACTGAGTCTTAGAAACATGAGCTGACCAAACTAAGACCAGAGAGTAGGAAGTGTCAGAGCCTGCCGCCGGCCTCCTCTGACTTCAGATCCAGTGTACTTTCCCCTCTAATAAGCTGACCACACCTCCATGATTGCAGATGTGTTGATTACATCCCGGAGCCAAAGTACACATCCATTCAATAAATGTTTATTGAATACCTGCGTTGGACGAGGCACTGTGGCAATCCTTGGTGATGTGAGAAAAGTAAGAGTCGCGAAGACAGGCAAGAGAACAGCGAAGGCCGGGATACTGGGCCGGGAGGGCTTTGGATGGAATCAAGGCGCAGAACAGAAAAGGACGTTTCATTGAGCTGGGGAAGTACATGGCAGTTTTCCCGGAGATGAGTCTTAGAGAGGACAAATGGTATTTAGCTAGGTCCTCCCTGTGAGGGTCAAGTGTGTTCCAGGCAAGAGGGGACAAGATGTACCAAAGCACAGAGTTCTGAAAGGATGCTACACTTTTTAAAAAAGATTTTATATATTTATTTGACAGAGAGAGAGACACAGCGAGAAAGGGAACACAAGCGGGGGGCGGGGCAGGGTAGGGAGAAGCAGGCTCCCCGCCTAGCAGGGAGCCCGAGGCAGGGCTCGATCCCAGGACTCTGGGATCTGACCTGAGCCCAAGGCAGACGCTTTACGACTGAGCCACCCAGGTGCCCCTGGACACTACATTTTTGAGAAAGGGTCAATAGTTGGGCACGCCTACAAGTGCATGGAAAGAAATTAGGCCAGGAAAGGGCAGGGTCTTATAGCACTGACCCTTGTCACACTGAGTTCTTTGGGCTTCATCCTATAGCACAATAGGACACCATAAATGATTTTTAGTAGAGGCATGGGAAGATGAAACTTTGAGCTTAGAAAGATCATTCTGGCAGGAGACGATGAATTGAAAAGGGGCCAGGGTTGATGTGGGAGGACTGGTTGGGACAATCTTACCGTATTTTATTGTTTACGTGTTTGTGCATATATACGTACTTTTTAAAATTATGTTTTTTCCCCCTGAATTGAGATGTATCTTACAATGAATTTTATGTCATAATCTAATTGGCAGCATTTTTTTTCTCTCTTAATGGTTCCCAAATACCAGTGTGTCTTATAACTGATGGCATTACAAATTAGATGCAATACAGTGGTCCCAGCAAGAGTTGCTCAGGGTCCTGCCCAGTTCCCTGGCAGTGGGACGGTAAAGAGGGAAAAGATTTGAGCGATATTTAGACTCTGATATGTTATTGATTATTAAGTAAAAAAAAAAAAAGAAATGTGCAGAAATGTGCAGAACGCTATATATAATATGCTGCAAGCTGTGTGGAAAAGGGTGTGTGTGTGTGTGTGTGTGTGTGTGTGTGTGTGTTGGGGGTAGAATACACACACACACACACACACCCCTATATTTCTAGAAATGCATAAAATGTTTCTAGATACACAAGAAACTGACAACAATGATTGCTTCCAAGGAGAGACATTTGGTGGCTGAGGGAAAATAGTGGAAGAAAAATTTTTCATTGTGTTCTATTTTGTACATGTTATATTTTGAACTATCATGCACTTGAAATATATAAAATGATTTTAAAAAATAAGAGGTATTTGGTAGGAATGATTGACAAGTTGGTTGACAGATTAGTTATGGGATAAAAGAGTAAATGTTTTAGGTGTCAGGTCTTCTTCTTTTTAATGGTTCTCTAGTTTCTTAAAACAGTTTTGTTGGAATTTAACTTCCACACCATAAATTCACCCGTTTTTTAAGTGCACAATCTGTTAAACTTACTGAGTTGTGTAACCATAACCATGAGAGTTTTAGGGCATTTTCATCATCCCAGTCAGATCCCTCATACCCATTTAGTTATTCCCCTCCTCACCCCAGCCACAGGCAACCACTCATCAACTTTTTGTTTTCATGACTTTTTCTTTTTTGGACAATTCATATAAAATGAAATCATATAGTATGTGGTGTTTTGTGTCTGGCTTTTCTCATTTAGTATAATGTTTTTCAGGTTTATAAAGGTTGTATGTATCAGTATTTCATTCTTTTTTTATGGTTAAATAATATCCTCTTGCATGAATATACATTTTGTGTATTCGTTCACCAGTTAGTGGACATTTCAGCTGTTCCTCCTCTTGGGCTATTATTAATAATGCTGTTGTGAACGATTATGTTCAAGTCTTTGTGTGGAAGTTTTTTTTCATTTCTCTTCAGTAGACACCTAGGAGTAGGACTGCTATGTTGTATGGAAATTAATATTAAACTCTAGTAGAAGCACTCAAACTGTTTCCCGAAGTGGCTGCATCGCTGTACATCCTTATCCACAACATATGGGGGAAGGTTCCTGCTTCTCCATGTCCTTGCCAACACTTGTCATTGTCTATCTTTTTGATGAACTTGATCCTAAAGGGTGTGAAGTGGTCCCTCATAATGAGTTTTATGTGCATTAATGACTCGTGATGTTCAAAGTGTTGTCATGTGCTTATAAACCATTTACACATCTTATTTGCTGAAATGTCTATGTAAACCTTTTCCCATTTTAAAATGGGGTTGTCTTCTTATTGAGTTGTTAGAGTTCTTTGTGTCCTTAACTTTAATTTGACTAAGGAAAAGTCTCCCCCAGTAAGGAAACTCATTTCTCTTTCTATTTCTGAAGATCTTTTAAATTCTTATAAACCTTGTAGAAGGGCCCTTCAAAAGCCTGTCCTATTTATTTTTAGAATATTTCCATGAGAACACAGAAATCAGTTATGAACATTGATTACAGCTTTCTTTCCTTACTATGGACTCAACCAAGGCTTGCAATATAGATCTTTGTATCAAATTTATTTTTGTAGCACTTTCAAAGCTCATAGCTATCTTCCTAGTCACCTCCATAAACAGACTGAAAAATTCAATCTAGTGGAACTATGTCTTACTTTATAGTGCTCTGCAGAACACTTACTGTCTGAAATTGGAAATAGGTAGCTCTAAAGATTTGATAAATGATCACAGAAGTAACAACCTTTAATAAAGTAAATACAGAGACTGTGTTTATATCTTCAATTTTATCTGACCTAAATACCAACCCTTTTAGTAAAATATATTTTAATGCTTTGGGATAAAATAAGCACAGAGAAATGGCTTTTGAATTTTAATTCTCCCTGGTGAATAATTTTATTTTATTTTTCCTTCTAAAGTAATCACGCGTCGCGCTACAAAGTAGTTATCCTTAATCCTCTTCAAAATACACACACACACACACACACACACACACACACACACACACACATGACTTCTAGATTCTAAATGGTCACAGTCCAAATTAAGCTACCATACAGAAACTAAGAGGAGAAGCCTAGAAGGAGGGAAGAGAGATGCAATCTCTGGGTTCAACAGAATATTTCTCTCTGCCTATACCAACAATGGGGAAGATTTTGAACATAAGTGGCCTGGGCTGCCAGACCAGGCTGAGGAGAAGGAAAACAAGGCCCTGTTTTTGATTTTGTCATGAACTGTTGATGGCACATACCTTAAATGCTGTTAGAAGGGTCAACAGGCTCCTGGCAACTGGCCACTTGTGGTCATACTTCAATCCTCAAACTCACTTGGTTGGGGCCACAGTGTGCATTTTGCCCCTTTGGTCTTTGAACCAACACTTAAAATGCAGGAGATTTAAAGTAAAAATCCAGTAAAAATGGGAAGATGTGGTAATGCTGGGTTCATGTTTTCATATGGTGACAATTAGGTGGGTCTGGGTGCCGGAGACGTCTTTTGGCTCGGACATGTGTTCTCACTTTGGCTGAAGACAGCTTGCACTTTCTGTTCTTTCCCTGCCTTTGAGAGTATCAGGTTTAGTTAATAAAAAATTATATGGATTGCTAAAACCATGATTTCCCTACCTGGACAGCTTGCTTGTTTCACTACCTGTATGATTCTTATAAGGCATTGGAGTTTATGACTGTATTTGTCTTCTGTGGCTGCTCACCCAAACTCGGTCGCTTTAAAACAACCGAAATGCATTCACAGTCCTGGGGGTAGGAAGTTCACAATCAAAATGTTGGCGAGAGCTGTGCTCTCCACAGAGACTCTAGAGGAGAATCCATTCTTCACCTCCTCCGGCTTCTGGTGGCTCCAAGAGTTCCTTGACTTGCAACTCCACTTCGGCCTCCATCTTTATATGGCATTGTGCTCTTCTCCCCCATGTCTCTCCTCTGTGTTTGTTTGTTTCTTTCTTTTTTTAAAGACTTATTTATTTATTTGAGAGCAAGAAAGAGGGAGGGTGAGAGCGGGGGGAGGGCCAGAGGGAGAGAATCTTCAAGCAGACTCTGTGCTGAGCCTGGAGCCCGACATGGGGCTCAGTCTCATGACCCCGAGATCAAGACCTGTGCCAAAACCAAGAGTTGGAGGCTTAACTGACTGAGCCACCCAAGCACCCCAACCTCTGTTTCTTATAAGGATACTTGCCATTGGATTCACAGCCCACTTGGATCATCCAGAATGATCTCATCTCCAGATCCTTAACTTTTTCCAAATAAGGTCACATTCCCAGGTTCTGGAGATTAGGACATGGACATATCTTTTTAGGAACCACACTTTAGTCTATTATAGTAAACAAACCGGAGAATCCTGGAGGACATTCAAGTAGAATGGGGAGTGGAGGCTGGTGCCATTCAACAGGTTAAAGAAATGGAATGAGAGCAAGATCACAGAGAATGGTTTTGCCTCAACTATTAATGTACCAAGGGAATCAAACAGCCTTAAGCTCTGGGAACCCCACACTTTAGCAAGTGGAATTAGGGCAGACTTAATTTCTGTGATCCATCAGTTTCAGCTTGGCTTAACTATACTGATTTAATTGCCATGATTACCTTAAGTCTCCTATCTGTTGACCTTTTTCAGTTGCCCCAAACCACACGAACCACACACACACACACAAAAGCAACAAATATGAACATTTTAATTAACATAGGATTAAGACTCCCTTCTCCTAAAGGGGACATGAGATGTGAAAGTAGGTCACATATGAAAATAGGTGCTCATGGAGCTAGGGCTACCCACTGTGAGCAGACAAGCTGGCTGGGTCTTGAGTATCATCAAGAAGCTACTCCTCTCAGAAAGCTCTTTGTTGTTTAATTTCATGCAAACATAGACCCTTAGGGCAGAAAGGACCTCGGGTGTAGTCCAAGCTAGGCTAGAGCTAGATCTGAGGCTTCAGCTGAGACAGAAATATGGGGGAAACTGAGATAGATCAAATACCAGGAGTACAAACCAGACATAATCCATTCAGAACCTAGAAATTTTGCTAGTGCCTGTGTGCAGCTTTCTTTCTGTATTGTGCTGTTTTCCTTCTAGAGAAGACCTGTTTGTGTGTGTGTGCGTGTGTGTGTGTGTGTGTGTGTGTGTGTGTGTGTGTGTGTTGAAGAGGAGCACCCAGAAAACCATACCCAGACCCGCAAATATACCCAGTCCCCCAAATATCTAGACCTTAATCGGGCAATTATGTCGATATCCCCAGAGACCCATAGCTGGAAAGGTTTATTGTTCCCCTG
Source organism: Ailurus styani (assembly GCA_002007465.1). Taxonomy (NCBI): domain Eukaryota; kingdom Metazoa; phylum Chordata; class Mammalia; order Carnivora; family Ailuridae; genus Ailurus; species Ailurus styani. The sequence goes on along the minus strand of LNAC01000444.1, from coordinate 1,878,036 downwards.
CCGAGATGTGGCGGGGATTTTCTTTGCTGGAGCATGGTAACCAGGGCAGCGGGAAGCCCAACCAGGAGGCTGGTCCGAGGCTAACCCAAACCGCCTTACTGAATTCTGGGCTACTCCTGGGGGCTGGGTGGGGGGTGGCTGGCAAAGAGAAGTGTCTGACATTCTTGCGTGCTGACATCAAGCTGCAGAGCTGCTGCCCTCTGGTGAGTCAACAGCAAAAGGCCCACATCGTTCGAGAGCAGCGGCCCAATCAGAGAACGTGGTGCCACGCCCCAGAAGCCTTTAACTTTCAGCAGACTTCAGAAATCTTTTTTAATTTTCAGCCAACTCGAGAGAGCTCCTGCCGGAGAAAGAATGCAGAAATGATTAAACTCATAAGAAGCTTAGACTCTGCAATAATAACAACAATAAGATAAAGTCCACATTTGCTTTTAAAGCAGTTTATGGCTATAGATGGTCAACACCCTCAATTTTACTCATTTAATAAATATTTAAACTTTCACTCGTATGCCGAGGCCAGAGGGCGTAACGAAGGACTCCCCGGGGCACTGGGTTTTTCTGGATATGGAAATTAAGGTGCTCCAGAATGACATTGGTATTCTGGCATTGTGTTGAGTTCCAACAGCCACTGTGGGAGCTGAGCGACCATATACACAGATTGTTAGCTGCTGCTATGATGACAGTTTCATGTATAAATATTCATATATGTAAATTCTACAGTGAAAACAGAAATTAAGGGTAGGCTTCTCACCTTATTAATGAAAGCCGTGTTGCTGTTTAGTAATGCCTCTCAATTTCACTAGGTTGAGCAGGAATCAGTGGGGACATACCATGCATGAGGCAAGAGGGACCTTATTTGCTAAGTGCAGCATAAACCTGCTTGCCAGGGAAGAGCAGAGTCCCCTCCAGAGCACTGCCACCATATGGCATTGCCATATCGTGGAGTCCATAAAGGGGACTGACATTGTCAAAGATTAACTGGGCTTTACTTGGCAAGGTCAGGCGTCTTGATGGCAGGCTATAAAATAGAGGAGGAAAGAGAATCTGCAGTTGGAGGCCATCTGAGATTTGGGTGCTGGTTATCCTTATAGTCCCTGCATCTGGTTTGGAGTGTCAGGAGCAAAAAGCTTCACCTGGCCAAGGGAAGACGCTGTCTGCATGGCTTTGGGTAGGAGGGGATCTCAGAAATAATGGCTACGGTATTACCCTATCACTAGGAAAAGAGAATTGGTCCCGACATGAAGAAGAACATGCAGCCAGCACCAGAACTGCTTCCCATAGGACTGGAGGTCTCAATCATTTTACCTCCTCTTTTTTTTTTTTTAAAGATTTAAAAATTTATCTATTTGAGAGAGGGAAAGAGAAAGAGAGAGAAAACAAGCAGGTAGAGGAAGAGTCTGATGCAGGACTCGGTCCTAGGACCCTGAGATCACAACTTGAGCCAAAGGCAGATGCTTAACCAACTGAGCCACCCAGGCACCCCTCATCTTACCTCTCTTACACGCTAGATCTGAGGAGTTGAAAGGAGGTTAGATTATACATACCTGTTCATTTCCTCCTTCCTTTGTTTGCTTCTTTATTCATTTATTTGTTTCCATATTTAGCAAAAGTATTTTTGCATATCTTAGGTGCCAAGGCATTGAGCATACACTGTTCTTATTCAGAAGAGGAAACAAAAAAAAATAGATAATTGCAATGCAGTATAATTAATGCTCTAATTACAGCAATATATATTGAACTCTTATTAAACGCCAGAACTTTGCTAGGAGCTGTAAATGAATCCCTGTAATACTAAGATAGGGGTTTGGTTATCACTCCCTTTTGTAGAAACAGGTTTGAAGAGATTAAGTCCTACAGCTTGGAAGCAGTGAACAAAAAAAAAGTTTAAGCCTAGGCATTTTAAGTAGAAGTTCGGGTCCTTAACCACTCACTTCCAAATTTGGGAAAGATGACTAAAACTACAACACCTACAATGACTCTTGAAAGCCAAGTCACTCTTTAAATGAGGGTGTGTGTGTGGGGGGGGTGTGCTGGCTGGAGCATCGTGGGCTGGTGGTGATTTGTAGGCAAAAGCGATCACTTGTGCAAGGGCTGTGAGAGGTGTGTTGTCAGGGGAAATGAAAGTGATTAAATAGTGTTGGAGGTTTCCGTGGCTGATCTGGTTTTCTATTAGGGCATAACAAAGTCCTCCAAAACTCAGCGACGTCAATGATCACGACCATGTCTTTAATTCACAAATCTGTGATTTGGGCAGGGCTTGGTGACAACTCCCTTCTATTCCACGAAGCGACTGCCGGAGATGCTTGAAATATGGCTGGTGGCTGGGGCTCCTCATGCATTTCTATCTTTATGAGATCTTGTCTCTTGGCCTCTCTAGCATGGCGGCTGCCGGTAGCTGACCTTTTTAATGGAAGCTTAGGCGCCTAGAGGGGCACGCAGTAGAAGAGATTACCAGACAGAAGCCTCATTTCTTTTCTAAGACTAAGTCTCGGAAATCACATAGCTTGACTTGTGCCAGACTCAGTTCGTTGAGGCAACCCACAGGTGCTGCCCCTGTGGGAGAAGAGGAGATGACATAGATTCCACCTCTTGATGGAAAAGTGGGGAGGTTCTGGAAGAGCATGTAGGACCAGAAATACCATTTCAGCAATTTGGGGGGAAAAGGCGGGATATATGCAGCAGAGTGTAGTCATTTGGAGTATGATGGACTTTGATTTCAACTATGGGCTCCACCACTTCATAGCTGAGTTACTTTGGCCAAGTCGTTTAACTTTTTTTTTTTAAAGATTAATTTAATTTATTTATTTGAGAGACAGAGATCGTGTGTGCATGTACCAGTGTGGGGAGGGAAGAGGGAGAGGGAGAGAATCTCAAGCAGACCCCATGCTGAGAGCGGGGCCCAGCTCATGACCCTGAGATCATGACCTGAGCCAAAATCAAGAGTTAGACACTTAACCCACTGAGTCAGCCAGGTGCTCCTTAACTTTTTTTTGTGTGGGTGTGGGTGTCTCTGTTTCCTCATCTGTACCATGAGCATGCTAGTCATGATCTCGTGGCGATGTGAATATTACAGAACGTATGTAAATCCTTTGGCACTGGGTTCTGGCACAAAGTGGATCCTTCAGATACAAAACCTGTGGTTACCAGTAGGGGAGGTAAGGAAGAAGGGGCCAGGGTGGCTTTTGTAGCTAACAGTAAGTTGGTAAAATAACAATAGCAATGATAGCCAAAAATTACTGCAAACTAGGCAGTGCTAAACTCGTTGAAAGAAGTCTCATTGATCTTAACAACAAACTTATGAAGAATGACGGTTGTTATCCTATTTTATAGATGACGAAATCGAGGATCAAAGAGGTTAAGAAACTTTCCCAGATTGGTAAATAGCAATGGCAGGATATGAACCAAGGTAATTGTCTTATCAGAACCTCTATGCTGGGACAGTTTGGATTTTAACCTGAAGGCTATTGGAAGCCACTAAAGAATTTTTAAATTTGGCAGTCTTAAACCTGTCCTTTCGAAAGTGGTATGGCACATGGATCAGGGGCTCTAATTCAGGTGAGGAATATTGAGATATCTGATCTATTGCAGACACAGGTACTGTGGGAAAGGTGGAGGAGGTCCAAAGAAACGAGTGGCAGTCCTCCTTGGTTCCTGATTGGATGTGGAGAGAAAGGGAGGGAATTTCTACAGCCATTAGTCAGCCTTGGTGCAGGCACTGGCCTGTGCCCTATTACTCAGGGCTCCAAGTGGAGAAAGAAAACAACCCCAGGGTGTCTTCTAACTTAACGCATATTTCCTAAGTCCTTGCACTCTCAGTCTAGACTAAAAACAAACAAAACAGACTCCTCTTGAAGCTCTCAGATCTCTTACCTTGCTATTCTAGCTTTCAAATTCCGGGCCTCGCTTCCTTTCCCACACCCCAAGCCCTCATACTGGGCATGACAATGATCGCTTGTGTGTGTGCTCGGCAATGGTTCCTTCCACGTCAGCGGCTTTGGGAGGATGATCTAAGGCTGCTTTCTGCTGTCCTTGCTTCCTCCACCTAGCACTGGAACTACACGTACCATTCATTGGTTCTTGGAAAGGACCACTCACTGGGGTTCTGAGAGGGTCATTAGGGAGCCTGGGGAGGGAGAGTCTCCATCTGAGGTCCTTACTGACTGTGTCATTTAGTTTCATGGTCAAGTTCCTTTGTTGGGGGTGACAATATGTACTTTAAAGGACAGAGAAAGAATATGTCAAGAGATACAGCATTCCATATCTTGGATTAGGAACTTGAATCTATTGCCGGGTCAGGGTCAGAGGCACAAACTGGCCCTTGACAGGAAAGTTAACTAAAACAAGCAAAACTAAACCAACAGACAACCCCCCAAACCTAGTTTTTCCGATTATGAAAATATTTATCTTTTCAAATTATTTTATCTAAACTAGAATAATTTCTGAGATTTAAAAAAATGGCTATGACCTTGTCTGATAGATGTATTTACTGTTATTTACTTGTTTGTATTTTCTATTTCCTTCTATGTTTTCTTTAGAAAAGGGTTAATTTTGTTTGCAACGACGTGGATGGAACGAGAGGGTATTATGCTGAGCGAAATAAGTCAATCAGAGAAAGATAATTATCATATGATCTCTCTGATATGAGGAGCTTGAGGGGCAGGGCGGGGGGTTGTGGGGATAGGGAGGGAAAAAAATGAAACAGGATGGGATCAGGAAAGAGACAAACCATAGGAGACTCTTAATCTCATGAAACAAATTGAGGGTTACTGGGGGGTGGGAGGGTAGGGATAGGGTGGATGGGTTATGGACATTGGGGAGGGTTTGTGCAATGGTGAGTGCTGTGAAAGGTGTAAGCCTGATGATTCACAGACCTGTACCCCTGGGGCAAATAATAATAATAAAAAAAAGAAAGAAAAGGGTTAATTTTTGAAAAGTAACTATATTCTGATGCTACATTTTGAGTAAATTCCTTCCTCTCCCAATGAACTATGGAGGTTAACATTTGATCAAACAGCTTTTGTCCACTGACTGTTGCCTTTAGATATAGTGGCTGCTCCATTTAACTCCGTGTTTCAGACAATAAATCACTTGAGAAGAGGGTATCACTCTAGTTGTTTGAACTCTGTGTGCATTGTTTGGTCATTCAGTAGATAGTCATTAACTTCACCTTTTGCTGTCAGTCTCTGAAATTATAAGCTGGTTAAGCTACGCCAGTGCACGAAGTCGCTGGATGCTCACAGCCCCGTGTTAGGATCTCAGATCTAGCTCCCTTTACTAAACAGGGAGGCTTACACTTGGCTTTGTGCACTGAATTATTCCTTTAGAGAAATTATCCATACCTTGATTACAATTCAAGTTTTTCATTTATAAGTAACAAAAAAGCGTTATTTTATAATTTAGAAATTTCCCATAAGATGGGAATTTCCAGTGAAACTCATTAAATTGGTGGATGTTAGTGAGTGAGTAACTGATGAGGTCATACTTTCTTGTTATGAGCTGCTACAAACACTGTGGAGTGGCAAAAAGTTAGGATATAAAAGTTAGAGAAGGGTCTGGTTTCTTTTTAGAGGTGTTTTTGCTTATTCAGAAAGCTCCCAAACCATTAAACATCAGACGCCCCCTCTACCCAAAAAGGGCATAGTTTGATAACCTAGGCTACTTTTTCATTAATTAAATCTTGCATTAGGGGATGAATTTTTTTTTTCCCCTAGAAAGGAACTTCAGCAATTTAACCACATTTTCCAGCATATAGAGCAAATAAGAGGCAATCATTTGTCGGTCATAAAGATAAGCCAAGGAGTGGAAATATTTTTTGTAGGTCGCGTCACCTGACAGAAACTTTGGACCGATCCTTTCCTGGTTCAAGAGTTCAGCCGTAAGACCTACTTTCCCTATCAGCTGGGCTCAAGCTGATAAAGTTCCGAAGGAAGCAAAGGTTCTTTATGAGCTTTTATTTAATTGTCTTGTGACAAAAGGGTTGAAGGGCATTGTCTGTATCGAGTTACTTCTGGTTGGTATGTTCTTTTTTGAATAAGTCACTGTCTTCCATGACTGGACAGGGTAAACAGAGTTTGATTATACACTTTGGATCAAATTTCTAGTGCCTAGTACAGAGTCTTCATCCCTGGGAGTACTTATTGAAGGAATCATTGTGAACCTAGCCTTAGACTGGTGATTGGCTAGGGATAACCACGACTCAAGAGAGAACTAATCACGTAAGAGCAAGTATTGTATTACAGGCCCATCAAGTGCATCAGATGCAGGTAATAGAGATAAGAATGAGCTTGAAATAGAAATTTCCTGAAATTGCATGTGAGGTATTTTCTGCTATGGATTAGCTGAGTATATCTTCTAACCAGAAATTTGTCCCCAGGAGAATTCATTCAAAGGCGTTACTCAAAAAGTGGTGTGTTATGGGGTGCCTGGGTGGCTCAGGTCATGATCCCAGGGTCCTGGGTTTAAGCCCCGCATCAGGCTCCCTGCTTGGCAGAAAGACTGCTTCTCCCTCTCCCACTCCCCCTGTTTGTGTTCCCTCTCCCGCTGTGTCTCTCTCTGTCAAATAATAAATAAAATCTTAAAAAAAAAAGTGGTACCTTAGGCCTATATCCATGGGGAGCTTCAGTGGATTCCAGCTCCACTGCTCCTTTGAAAGGAAACCAGTGCTGGATTTTCCGTACCTGATCTCACTTGCTTTCCCTTCTTCCAGAGTCCTGTCTTCCCTTCTAACTGGTCTGTGAACACCACCAGCAGAACATTTTCTGCAGCTTCCATCCTAACTTCTATTCTAGTCCTGACTCTACCACAAAGTCACTGTTGACCTTGAAGAGTCCAAATAACTTCCCCGAGCTTTTCTTTCTTCAGCTGTAAACTAGATAGTTGGATGAGATGATGGCCAGGGTGTTCATAGATTTTCAGGCATCTTGGACTACATGGTGTACACAGACGAAGATGTACTTTTTGGTATTTTCTTCTTCTAAGTGGTACAAATATCTGCATGTCATACTTTTAGCATTATGGCTCCTGTCATTTCTTGAGAGCTTTCTACATGCCAGACACTGTTGTTAAACATCTGTGTTCTTATGTAATCATCTCAAAATGTTGTAGTTAGTTATTGTAATAATCATTTTGTTTAAAATTATTATATCTAAGTGAATTAAATATATATTCACAGAATTCAAAAACAAACAGGCTGAATAACAAACACCTCTCAGTTTAAGAAATTTGACTTTTTCAGTCCTTAGATGTCTTTGTGTGTCCTTTCCAGTCACACCCTCCCCTTACCTCTAGGAGTAACCATTATCCTAAATTTTGTGTAAACCATTACCTGTTTTTCTTTAGTTTTGTCTTCTATGTATCTGTAGATAATACATGGTTTAGTTGTACTTGTTTTTGAACTAGATATGAATGGGAACTTATAGTATGAATTCTTCTAGAACTTACTAGTTTCCCAATATTTTATTTTGAGATTTATCATTATCGACATGTTTAGCTTTAGTTTATATGTAGTTTATACATTACATAGTTTATAATATTCCATTAGGTGACTTTGCTATAATTTACTCTACCATTGGCAGGTGTTTGGGTGTTTTTGTTTGTTTGTTTTTTTGTGTTGTTTTTTGTTTTTTGTTTTTTGTTTTGCTGTTATGAACAGTGTGGCCTTGGATATTCTTACACTATACAACGATAGATATTTTTAAGGGAAAACAAAATAAAATTTCTCTGTTGTGTGAGTCACATCTCTGTTGGTTGCAAGTGACTAATCCCATCTTGAACTAGTTTAGGTAAAATGAGAAATGCTGAACAATCAAACCATGGGAACCATAGGGATGCAGATGGACTTCCTGAAAAGCTGAACTAAGGGGTCAAAAACTCCCTCCAGGATCTCCCTCCAGCTCTTGCTTCTGCTTCCCTCTCTGCTTTGCCTTTCTTCTCTTTCACTATAGATTGGATTCTTCTAGATGGCAAGAAACATTGCTGTCAACATTTCCTGAGTTCTACATCAAAAAGATCTCATACAGGCCTTTGGACCTAATGTAGCATCAAATATGCAAATCAATACCTTCTGACCCGGACTATTCTCTCCTCCACCCCCACCATCGTAACCACTTCTGTCACAACTTATTCTCTGAAGCTTCCTTTTTAAGTCTTAAACTCCTCAAACTTCTTCTTTTAAGATCACCCATGCCACTCATAAGAGGCATTACCCTGCCTCTTAGTATTAGATCAAATTAGTCTAAATGCATCAAAGGGCCTAATTCTTCCTGTCTCTCAAATAGATCCCTACGTGGATCACTGTGTTCGTTCAGATCTTCTGAGAAGCAGATGCTACAATAAGAATAGATTTGCGAGAGATTTGTTGAGGAAAACCTTGTGGGAGAAAAATGGGGAGAGTGCTAGAGAGGGCTGGGAGAGCTGTCAGACTACTGTGCAGGACTGATCCCTGGGAAGGAGAGAGGGAAAGAAGGCGTGGAAGAAATGCCTTGAGATTTCAATTCTGGGGGTGCCTGGGTGGCTCAGTCGGTTATGCAACTGACTGTTGATTTCAGCTCAGATCATGATCTCAAGGTAGTACTGAACAGGGACTCTGCTTGAGATTCTCTCTCTCTCCCTCTCTCTGCCCTCCCCCCACCCCACCCTACTCTCTCTTTCTCTAAAATAAACAAATAAATAACATCTCTAAAAAAATATTTTATCCCTCAGATTTCAATTCTGAGGAAGTTTGGGCAAGGCTAACTTGGAGTCCTCAAACTAATCCTGCCCTTTAGAGGAGTCCTGTGTCTTTCAGGAATGGGCCTGTGTTAGTGGCCCTGCTGCGCTTAGTCAGGGCTGCAAGCAGCCACAGAAATCATGGCCTCGGAGCAAATGTGGTGATGGATTTCAGAGGGCAGCAGCTGGGACCATTTGTCTATTCTGCTTCCCACAGTAGCCACCATAATTACTAGGCCGGCAATCTTTTTTGGTACATTCATGGAATAAAGGTCTTCTTTTTCATGCCTTCAAATGCCAGGTCATTGAAAGGGCTGATTATTCAAATTCATGTGGCATCCCTGACTGCATACTTTCTGTTCATCACATTTTATTTTATTTTAAAATGCCTTTACTAATTAACTCAATTCACCCTTACCATCCCAGTTGTTTCTTTCCAGTTGTCTTCTCCCTCTAAATATTATTATTGTAATGTATGCATAATGATTCGGCTTCTGAATCTCCAGTCCTCATTGAGCAACCCATAGTAATCACCAATTCCTAACTGCAGAAGTGTATTAGACAAAGAAAATGTCATTGCTAAAACCAAGGTTTTGACTCCAAATGCTTTTGTGACTTTTCTCAATGGATCAAATGGACAACTCATCTGAGTCACAAGGATTCCTTTTCCTCGGTGGGTTGATGTTGGACTGGAAGAAGATTTACACTGTGTTGTTTGTGACTCCTTTATAGTGGCTCCTGCTTATTCTTTTAAGTGGGAGGGAGAGTGGGGAAGGCATCCCTTGGGGTGACCATATACTATACAAATGGAAAGGGTGCATAAATAATACTGCCACAACAACATAATCATAACCAGGATAGTCCTGGGGAAGGTGCATTATATGCTCACTCTAGGCTCTGTCCTCCCAAGAGTGAGGAGAGCTTGTACCTCTCACCTCACCAATCACATGGAAGGAAAGAGTACAGTGAAATATTTTAAAAGAGATGTCTGAAAAGAGAGGGATGCAGAAAGATATAGCTTTTTTCTCTCTTTCCCTTTTCAAAACTTGGCATCCTTTAGGACTCAAGGTTCACTTAGGTGTCTTTATTCCTGAGTTCTTCCTCATTGGGGTGAAGACAGGGTGAGGATAACGAAGGATGGATAGGGGCTGTTATCCCTTCAAGGCTCCTCCAGAATTATTCCTAGATGATTATCAGCTTGGATCATATGTAGCTGGGGATTCTCAGTGGTTTTCCAGGGTAAACAAGACACATCTTCTTGGAGGGCATATTTTTTCCCAACAATTTGAGGGAAAATTTCTTTTATGTTAAATCAAATCCAGATATGTAATTATTAGAATGCAAAATTCATCTGGATTTTCAAAACATAAGTGTGACTTCAAAGATACATTGTCCTTGGGGGCCATTTTATACTCCAGTTCTGCTCTCCTTCTAAACTTTATTCACTATTCTAAACTATTAGTTATATCTTATTGGAAAAGCTTGAAAAGAACTACCCAAGAAATTAGGGTGTGTCATCAACATTCTATTAGCTCTTTTGTGTCTTTCCAAAATTGGATGGAATGACATTGGGCATTGCCAGCTTTTTACTGTTGTGATAGCCATCTGAGAATATCATTGTAATTGATAATTCAGACTGGATTACCCACTGTGTAATAAGATTCAAGGCAACCAGAACTCCCCATGGTAAATGAAGATGAGCTTTAAGTAAGTGTGGAGATGAGCCAGGGTTTTTTCCTTCAACAGTACTTATGGAGCATCTCCTATGTGTCGAGAGCTGTTCTGGAAATTGTGATAAAGCAGTGAACAAGACAGATAAAGGCCTTCTTCTCCTGAAGTATAGAAGACATGACAGAGAATGAATACTGACAGAAACTAAGGAAACAAATTAAAGCATTCCAATAGTGCTTTAACTGCTGGGGAGAAAACAAAACAGGAAAGTAGTTAAAACCTGTTTGGTGTGGGAGACATTGATGGCTTCTGTGAGGAAGTGACATTGGACCTTAGAACTAAATAGGAAGAAAGCAGCAGTCAGATGAAAAAGAGGGAAGACTCTTTCAGGAAGTAGCAATGCCAAGTGCAAAGAACCTGAGACAGCCTGGCCCTTTTGAGGAACAGAGAGAAAGCCAGTGTGTGGGCCGCAGTGGACTAGGGAGAGATTGGTTGGAGAGGAAGGCAGGGTATAGGCCTTATGGGGCTCTATAGGTCATGAAAAGGAGTTTGGCTAACATTCTAACTATAATCGGAAGTTACTGAGGGTCATAAGCTGAGAAATGTCCAGATTTAACCAAAGAGTAAAACCATCTCTTCCTGAGTAACTTGGCTAAAAAGCATACTATGGCTATGGATACGCATGGAGATTAAGCAAAACATGGAAGAAGGGCCTCAATGAAACTCAACCTCACTTAAACACGAGAGGACAAAATGGTGGCTGGGAGTTTTGAAAGGATTTAAGGATCATGACTTTTTAATGAATGAAAGTTTCAATTTTGTTACGGAGAAAAATATTTTGTCTGTTATATATTCAGAAGGAGTTCCCATTCAAAATAACTGAAAAAAGGGGTGCCTGGGTGGCTCATTCGGTTAAGTGTCTGCCTTCAGCCCAGGTTATGATCTTCGGGTCCTGGGATCAAGTCCTGCACCAGGCTTCCTGCTGAGCAGGGAGTCTGCTTCTCCTCTCTCCCTCTGCTCCTCCCCACTACTCATTCTCTCTCTGTCAAATAAATAAATATTTTTAATTAATTAATTATTTTTTATTTGCCCCAAGGGTACATGTCTGTGAATCATTAGGCTTACCCCTTTCACAGCACTCACCCTCCCCAATGTCCATAACCCATCCACCCTAAAATAAATAAAATCTTAAAAAAAACCCAGATAACGGAAAAATTCTTGGGTGCTTACAACAAATAAGACTTTTAAGACACATATAGGAAATTCATATATCTACAGCTTGATTTTTACAAAGCTCAGACTTCATTATATATAACATGCTATGAAATTTTGTTTATAATTTAACCTACTTGAGTGAAAAATCACAAGAATTTTAAGGAATATGAAAAACATTTAAAATGACCCTTTAAGTAGTTTTAAAGTCATGTATGAGCACAGTGTTTTTTGAATATGACAACCCCTCCACCCCAGGACATTGAAATGACAGGGGGACCTCAACCTGGAATGAAAACAGCACCATCCTGTTTCCAAGGAAAGTGCAGTGAGACAGGAAAAACAAAACAAAATCACCAACTCATTTGGAAGCTCATGAAAGGCAGAGAAGAGTTTGCACATCTCAGCCTGATTTGCCTTGGCATGTGAATCATTTAACAGGAAAAAAACACGGGACTGACTCAGCTTGAGCAGACTCTTGTTGTCCCTGCTGAGGTCCTCATTTGGTGTGGCCCCTGCCACTCTCCTTAGACCTTGCTTCCCTCCTCTTTTCTCACTGTAGGGCAACAGGAAGTCATGTTGATTAGTAAGACTGACTGGGATCCCACCCAAGGCAATGTCAAATCTTTACCTCTTCTGGGCTTGGGAAGAGGTGCAAGGATCAAGGACAAGCTTCCGGTTAGAGCAAGAGGCCAGACCAGAACTCTGGAAAATCAACCCACAACCGTCGTTGACACAGGCCCCTCGAGTGACCTAGAGCATATCTGCATGCCTGGGATCTGATCAATTTCCACTGACCCTCTGGTGAGGCTTTATCCCTTGTAAGAGTGAGACAGTCGGAGCCTCAACAGGAAAAGGAGCTTGCCCAAGATTACAGGACGAGCGGCACTGGGGTCTAGACCTCCTGACCCCTAGTGAGGGCTGTGCCATTTGTATGCGTCCTTGGCATATCGATAGTTCTAACACAGGGGAACGTGGCCCAGGGTGGGGTCTCCTAGGTGCCTTGTTACAAGCCCTTATCCCCCTTTGTCTTTCAGTTGTATCTTGTGGCCACCTACGATTAGCTCCTGTAATGGGATCCTCCCTTGCGTGACATAAATTGAGCTGCATTAAGCTTAAAAATAGGGAGAGAGAGAAAGAGAGAATGAGAAAGAGAGACTTATATGTTTCTCACTCCACCCTACTCCACTCTCTCAATAGGGAGAAAGTACCTAAAGAATATTATTGCTATGAGGGGCATAATGAGCGGAATGGGCGTTACCTAGTCTGAAAAATCTTAGCGATGTCAATAAGCCACTTGAGACAATAAGGCACCTGTTCTGTCCTCATTCCTTATCGGCCCTTGGCTTTGGGAAGAGGAACTTTCTGGAAAGAGAGGGACCTTTGTGGAGTCAAAAGGAGGGGAAGGTTTATGAACTCTAGGCTCTGAAACAAGCCAGTAACAAATTGTTCCATGGGCTTTCTTTTTACCTTTCCTTTCTAACAGCTATTCGTCTCATTCTCAGAGACTTCCAGTAAAAGTCACAGTAAGAATCAAATGTAATCCCCTAAGTACACCCACCACAAGTTAGCTCCAGCCATGCCAGAAATTCTCAGTGTAATTTCAACTCAAGCGTTGTGTGTGATCAATCCAACAGGTAAACCAAGTGACCCTAGGGAGGAAATTCTTGTGTTCTCCGTGGCTTGGGTTTGCTTAGCAGAGGCAGATCGTGTTCATTTTCATCACACCAACTGATGAGTACAGGGTGGTTTAAATGGATTGGGAAATCTCATGAAAACTGTTAAACTAAACAGTTCCTCTTTATGGGCATGCACCTGAGTATCTTGCCATTTTCCAGAGGCAATCAGAAACTTGCTCTGAGAAAGCATGGGCGTTGGAGTTGGCCGCTGCTGGGGTGTGGATCCTCATGCTACCATGGTTTTGTTCTCTGACAATGGGAAAGTTACATAACATTTTGTGCCTCAACTTCCTCATTAAATGTGGGTATAACTATTGTGCCTACCTAACAGGATTATCTGTGAGGCCCAACTGTGATAATATTTAGGGTACCCTGCCTGACATCTAGTCACTGTCTATTGAAATGACATTGAAGATAATGTTGATGGATCTTTAACATATAATTGCAATTTCACTTATTTAAGCCAAGTATTCTAGTTCAGTGGAGTTTGCCAAACGCAGGGAAATCCTTAGGCTCTCAAGACTGTGACTTCATTGCTCTCTCATTTTCATGCTACTTCCTTTAAGCAGGAAAGCAAGTCTGTTGACCAACTGGAGGCTTTTTAGCAACGTATATTATGCTAACTTCACCTTCATGTGCCCTCAGGGCTAGCAGCCATCAAATCAGGGAGCAAAGAAGTGTGTTGGTGGGAAATAAATGAGGAAGAACAAGAACAAAAAAAGTGGCCTGAGCTCATTCAATGACAATATTTATTGTATGGAACAATGATCGTGCTTCAGCCATGTTTGTTCTCTGTTATTCTGTAAATATGGAAGAAATGTCATTGCTCAATAGCTGCCTCGATCTCTTACCTGATAGAGTTGTGAGGTAGAGCCATCTCTGGGTGCCTTCAAAATACAGTGATATTGTTACTTTGAAGCTTTCACCGGAGGCGCCAGATTGGGTCAGTCGGGCGTGAAAAATAGCGCCATCTACAGGCGAGTTGTGTATAATAAAATACCTCATATTGTTGGCACCATTTAGGGACCAGAAATTTTCAGTGGGCTTGAGATTTAGCGGAGAAGTTAAAATGACAACCAACACCCCAATCCTGGTAGACTGCAAGTCTCCGCGAGGCAGTATGGAGTTTTAGCATGAGCTCAAGCTTCGGGCTGGGTCAGACTTCCATCCTGGTTTTAAAGTCAGTAACTGTGTGACCTTGGCACGCCTATTGAACTCCTCTGAGGAAATTATCAGAAATACGGGTAATAAAAGCTTCCGGCTAGGTTGTTGTGAGGACTCCATGGGATTGACATGCCGATGATCTGTAGCGTAGTGTCATAGGGTGTAGTTGCTCCATAAATGTGATTGCCTTGTTTTATTCTTTGCCTGTCCCTTTCTTTCCAGTGTGTTGGTGTCATTTGGGAGTCTCGATTTATAGGCCTGAATTATTTTGCAGATAGCAAGTCCGATACTGGCGGAGGCATAAGGTCCGTGAGGACTTTGGGTCTTTCTGCTAAAAGGAGGCCCAGGGTCGGAGTCAGTATTTCTGTTTCGCGCCACATTGCCGGGCTGAGTCAGCAAGCCGGAGGTGCCCAGAGCGGGGGATACCAGTGAGTGTCCTTCCCAGGGGCCCGCCGCAGGTGGATGTGCTCGAAAACTGTCAAGAGCTCAAGGATTGTGTCATCCTCACTACCGCCGTTGTCAGCACCTATCCATTTTCTTTTTCATCTCACAGATTAGGAAACTGAGACATGGATAGGTGACGGTGATTTTCCCGAGCACATACACCTTTATCCTCCTCCTCCTGCTCACAGCAGCAAACACAGTGCTTGCCTCGTGCCAACTACTGACCTCGGCACTTTACATGCCTTACTGGGAATCATATGATCTTCGGGACAACCTTATGAAATGGTTTCTATTATCCCAGTCTTACAGATGAAGCCACAGAAGCTCAGAGAGGGCACACAGCTGTGAAGTGACTGCGATTTGAGCCCTAGCGGTCTGGTTTCAGAGTAGTCACTTTGGCAACTATGCTATCTACACACTCATGAAAAAAAAATAAAACCGGGCTCAGAGGCTGAACACAGTTCTCTTTTATGTTCTATTCTTGTTTCTTTCACTTCATAACACATTCTGATCCATTTCTTAGTTAGCTTTTGACAATGTTATAGAAATCGAAACAATGCATGGAAAATGTATTGGTTATATTCAAAGAGGAAGTAGCTGCTAACGTCAACCAGAATAATCAAAAGATAGTTTTGAGATACTCTCCTATGCGGTGGACGATGGTAGAGGTGAAGAGGGGGCAGGTGGCTTGTTCCAAAAGAAATACAAGATTTTTCTTTTACAGCTGCGCTGAGGAGACATAGGAAAATGGGATAAAGTCCAGTAGAATCAGGGGAAGAGAGAGGAGTATGCACTGAGAGGGTAAGTGTCCCAGGTGGGAGACGACACTGGGGGATGCCTCAGAGGTGGGGGAAGCCAAAGAGCTGGCAGGGGCAACGGTGAGAATGAGCAAGGACCCAGAAGGACTGTCAGGTCAGAAATGGATAGACAAACAGGAACAAGAACACCGAAGCTGCTCAGCTTGGAGGAGAAAAGAGTAGGCGAGATATGAAGGGTTGCCGTATAATATTACTTTTAATATTTTGGGGTTGCCGTATGACAAAGGGATTAGATTTATCGGTGTTGCCCTAAAGAACAGCAGGAGGGCCAATGTATGCACGTAGAGGGAGGCAGATAGAAAACCAAAATGGAGAGGAACTTTCCAGTATCAGACACAATGCCAGCATTTCAGCAAACACAACAGAAAGGACTATGCTTACGATTATGTGACTCTTGGTCACTGCAAACATCTACAAGCAGAGGTGGCATTACTGGTAATGTGTAACGGGAAACAAAGCAAACTGCACAACAAGAAATATTAGACGATGTTCCCACTTCATAAAACTTATATATGTAATACAGGCATACAAAGTACACTGAACAAATTCGTAAACACTTGCCTTATATAGTCATTTTAAAAATTTTTAAGGAACATATATTAAATACTCTAGGACAACCTACGGTAATCTTTTTTTAATTTGGAAAAGCTTAGGAAGATTAATTACATTTTCTGAGGTCACCCCTAAAAGCCAAGATTTGAATCTATCTCTGTCTGACTTGAAGTCTAGTCTTTATTTCAGAAAACCACAATCCCACTTTTTAGGGGATTAAGAAGGGAACGAGTAAACAAAATGTGGAAGTAGTAGGCATGGAATACTAAGCTGTAGGAGATAAGGAGCTTCTAAAGTAGCCAACAGCAGATTTGGGGAGTAGGACTGGAAAGTGACAAAGGGCACAGTTAAGTCCGTTGGAGCTAAATGGTGGCAGAACAGGGTTGTTGAAGGCGGATGACCACACTTTGGCAAGTAGCAGATGTAGAATCAAGATAGAGTGGCCGCCTCTCTCTTTAAAAGCCCTCTGTAACTGACAAAAACGCCCCAAGCCAATTATTATGCTTATTTCTATCTTTTAAGTTATTTTGATTATTTTAATCACTTCTTATCCACTCTCAGTATTTATTCTTTTGGGATGAAATTTCCTTTTTTATTTTCCCATGTAAGCTAGAAGTCATATTTGGTTTTGGACATAAGATTCTCCAGTCCTGGCTACGTGAGTGTGGCATGGAGTCTAGCCACATTTAGGGCCAGCAGTGGTCTTAGCTGAGTTAGAACCTGATAACATTATTTATACAAGTGTAGTCTGCCTCCAAGATAGAGGGAGATGTTTTATGACCACAGGCTTTATGAGTTGTAGCTATAAAATAATCAATCTCTTAAAGCAAACAGAGCACAATGTCTATATCCAAATGTGAATTGTCCTTCAGAGCTGTGACCCTTGGATACTTTTCACACATATTGGCGTAAAATGTATTTAAACTTTTCAGTGGAAACATCTTTCAGGCCCAGTTTATCTCTCTCTCTCTCTCTCTCACACACACACACACACATGCACACACACACACATTATTTAAGGTACACTTTATTTTTAACAGAAAATGCTTTATCTTGGTTGATAACCAGTTTTATTCCCTAGAGGGTCTGGCTGTGAATACCTCTTGACAATCTGAAAAATCAGATCCATCATTAAAAGACAGAGTGTTATCACTGAAGAGCTTTAAAAAAAAATGAGGTCCTGACTTTGAAGACCATACCCAAGGAAGAATGGCAATGTATTTGGAATATGGGCTGGGACGACTGAATGATTTGCTCATCACTAGCCAGGAGCTGGAGAGAGGTGGATACATGGCTCTGGGACTGAGCTGAGAGATACCACGCAAGAGAAGAAGAGGAGCCCGAGAGATTTCTGCAAGTTGTGATGGTTACAGCAGCCTCACCAATGGGGAGACAGGCTGGGCTAAGGCAGGAAGGACCCCTTCAGGATGTGGATTATGACTAGTACTTCCACTGTTCTTTTTCCTTATTCTTCCTTATTCTTTTTATTATCATTTCACTTAGGTTAGATGTTGCTTAATAAGGCTAATTCTCAATACTGTATCATTCCTAAAGAATTTTGGCTTGACTTCCAAAGAGTGTTTCACAGGTTGTTCATGTTTCATGACTTTCTGGTCTGATCTGAAGTCACTGCCCATCTTGGAGTTTTGAGGGAGGCATGGTGTGCAAGGTGCATGGAAAAGGGCAAACTTGAGGGAGCCCTGGGCTTCCCTGTCTAGTTTCTGGATCAGAGAAGCACAGATACCCACTTTCCATGTGTATCCTATGAAGAGCAAAGCTGCCTTGAGAAGCAGATGATTTTTCTCTTTCATCTCTAATAAATAATGGTGCTTAGAGCAATGTGTGTTTACTGGGAACAAATTCCACCGCTGGGTGTGGTGGTGAAAGCTGAGCCCTGTGGACTGTGTGGCTTCTGCTGTTGTCCACAGCATTTCCTCTCTTGTCTCGGACGTTCCTGCCTCCTCAGGCTGGGGCAGTTGCAGGTCCCGAGACATGTCTGGGTTCTCCCCCACCAAGGATGAGGAGGTAGAGGCGGTGGCAGAGCCGTCTTTCTGGCCAGAATTCATGATGTGGAAGGTCTATCTTTACCACGGAGTAAACCGGGGCAACTAGTCTCAGCAGCTAAATGATTTCCTTGTTGATATGAGGTGAGGAAAAGATGAATAGCTTTGGGGAAAGAAACTGTGAGGCTAGAAAGAAGAAAAAGGAGTTAAACACTGGGGAAGACATATGAGCTGGAAGAAATGTCTAGGTAGACCAGCTGCTTTTTCCGTTTGGCACGGAGACACTGTGAGATAATCTTTTCATCCTAAATTAGGAAAGCCCTGGGGTCTCTTCCACCCCGGGAGCACCAGCCATTATAGTGAACTCCTACAGAAAGATAGCCAACTTACCTAAGTGTCCTAAATCCCATCTTGTGGTGTGAGGCCTGAAAATCCTAGGGGCCAGAGTCAATACCTGTAGTGTACACATAAGAGGTGGTGTCCTCAAATAGGATTAGGGTGTCTCGCCACCTTTTGTTATAGGTATTTCTCGTAAATGTGGTGTGGTATCAGACCAGTTCACTTGATTTTTTTTTTTTTAACAAGACTGCAGGCTGTCTTTGAGAAAAACTCAACCTAAACAATGGAAAAATATATATCATCTGCACATTGAATTCACATAGAGCAAAGCCAACACACACCACGGTGTGGTTTTGATACCAGCCATGGCTTGTCCTCTAGTCCAGACCATTAGGATGATGGTAAATATGGTCTGGGGAATGCCTGGTCTGGGTTATTCCGTTTCTGGGGTTGTTTCTTCCTGTCCTCTGGGTTTTGAGTCACCTGCCGATTTGTGTCAGTGTCAGAGTGCTGGGGTCACATCCTGCACTGTCCAGGTTTTACAGGTCACTTTCTTGAGTCCAAGCTGATTTTCCACCAAAGAAGATTCTGTCTCTGGCAATTGTTCAAAATGTAGCATTTCAAATATAGATGCTTCAACTGTGTTTACATGTGTTGTGCAGGCTCTTTCTTAGCTTCGAATTCTTCAGATTAGGCATATGCTGGAGGTGTGAGTCCTGTGTTTTTCAAGGGGTGATTTGCCAATCGTCTTGACCAACATACGTGCACAAATTGCCTGTGACTGGGACTATGGTGGCAAGGGTTTTAGAGATGTGTGACTTTTTATTTCTATTTATTTTTAATTTCATTTTATTTAAATGCCATTAATTAACATACAGTGTATTATTAGTTTGCGAGGTAGAGGTCAGTGATTCATCAGTTGCATAGAACACCCAGTGCTCATCACATCACGTGCCCTCCTTAATGCCCATCACCCGGTTACCCCAGCTCCCCCCCCAGCAACCCTCAGTTTACATCCTATATTTAAGAGTCTCTCTCTTTTTTTTTTTTTTAAAGATTTTATTTATTTATTTCACAGAGGGAGAGAGATCACAAGTAGGCTGAGAGGCAGGCAGAGAGGAGGAAGCAGGCTCCCCGCTGAGCAGGGAGTCTGATGCGGGCCTCGATCCCAGAACCCTGAGATCATGACCTGAGCCGAAGGCAGAGGCTTTAACCCACTGAGCCACCCAGGCACCCTATTTAAGAGTCTCTTAAGGGCATGCCTGGGTGGCTCAGTCGTTAGGCATTTGCCTTCGGCTTGGGTCGTGATCCTGGGGGCCCAGAATCAAGCCCCACATCAGGCTCCCTGCTCAGCAAGAAGCCTGCTTCTCCCTCTCCCACTCCCCCTGCTTGTTTTCCTGCTCTCGCTGTCTCTCTGTCAAATAAATAAATGAAATCTTTAAAAAAAAGTCTCTTAAAGTTTATCTTTCTCTATGATTTTGTCTTACTTTATTTTTCCTTCCCTTCCCCTATGATCCTCTGTTTTGTTTCTTAAATTCCACAAATGAGTGAGATCACATGATACTTGTCTTTCTCTGATTGACTTATTTCACTTAGCATAATACCCCCTAGTTCCCCAAATCATCCTGACCAATGTACGCGCACAAGTTGCCTGTGACTGGGGCTGTGGTGGCAAGGACTTTAGAGATGTCCATGGCTTTTTTTTTTTTAAAGATTTTATTTATTAATTTGACACAGAGAAAAAGCGAGAGAGTGTGTTTGCGCACAAGCAGGGGGGTGGCAGCAGGAGAGGGAGAAGCAGACTCCCTGCTGAGCAAGGAGCCCAATGCGGGACTCGAACCCAGGACCCCGGGATCATGACATGAGCTGGAGGCAGATGCTTAATCGACTGAGCCACCCAGGCGTCCCTGAGACATCTGTGACTTTTGATGGAAGGAAACTGTTTCCTACTGAGAGTCATTTAATCCTGAAATCTCTCTAGTCTGTCCGTGAGTCCCAGGTTGCCTTTATGATTGCTCGGCTCTGCTGAATACTGTCCGCTTGCTCTTTCGTCAAGATTTTGTTGTTTTTTGAAACCCTATAAATGTGTCATCTCTGTGTCTCTGTCTCTATCTTACACATACATATATAACAATGAGCAACTCATAAATATGAAACGTAAAATTTTGAATTTTAGCTCAGAAAAATCAACGTTATTGGCAAGGAGCTGGTATACTATTTCTAAAATGGAAATTCAGGAAGAAAATAAATTCTTACACACTTACGACTGCCAGAGACATTTTACCAGTATTTTCTCATGTGACTTCTGACAACTTTTAAAGACAGATATGCCTTATCCTGGTGATGAAGCCACTTAGGCTCTTCAGTGTGAAGTAGCTTGCCAAGGCCACGGTAAGTACAGGGCCAGGCCAGGGCCCTGCTGCTTCTCACACCTGACGTCCCACACTGTTAATTATTCTCTGTCCTGGATTTTAGCTGAGTTGCACCTGTTTATCGCATTGAATTCATAATCCTGCTTTCATCATAAGAACAATAATAATCACACAACACGACTATTATTTGCAGTGGCCTCTGGCCAAGGCAGTTTGATCCAGAGTCAAAACCTCATATTTGTATAGTGCTTTTACTTTGTCAGAGTCTAATAAGGGTGGTTTTCATATCTCAGAACAACCAAACCGATGTCTCTCTATTTAGTATAGTGACATAGCAAATTATTAATTTAATATATTTGAGTCAGTTTCTAGGCTTCTCATTCTCTGTGTCTTGGAAAGTTGAGAGTTTAAAAATGCTTTTGAAAAATTTCTTCTCCAAGAACAGGAGATGGTTAGGTGTCCCTTTTAAAGGCAAATCCTTTTAGTGAGAAAGTGGAGATGAGAATTCATGCCCCTAACTGAGAGTTTATCATCCTTTCTAATAACGCCACACAATCTGGTGTCTAATCTGTCTAAAGACATGGGATCCTTGTCTATCAATAACCCTGCTATTAATGATGTGCAGTGACTGGATAGACCAAGATTTTACTGGTGTTTTGGAGAACTGAAAAGATTTCAGAGTTATATCTTAGAAAGCCTTTGGGGTTTCTTCAACATGTTATATGATTAGCAACTGAAACTATGACAAGAAGGAAACAGGGGTGCCTGGGTGGCTCAGTCGGTTAAGTGTCTGCCTTTGGCTCAGGTCATGATCCCAGGGTTCTGGGATCCAGCCCCACATCGGGCTCCCTGCTCATTCATTCTCTCATTCTTGCTCTCTCTAGCTCTCTCTTTCTCTCAAATAAATAAATAAAATCTTTAAATAACATAAATACAAATAAAATAAAATATACTAAAAAAAGAGAAGGAAGGAAATGAACATGCATTGAGAATCTATTATTTGCCAAACTTATGAGTAGGCACTTTTCCTATAATAACCTTGTGAGGCTGATATGAACTCCACTTTATAGGGGATGAAAGGTCAGAGAAATTAGTAACTTCCCCCAAGTTGAACCCTAAGATGGTTTAAATGTAGTCTGCCAGTGCCAATGTCTTTACCTTTTTTATTTCCTTGCCTCCATGTGGTTTGAAAAATCAAATATACAGCATTTCATGTGTGGGCCACCTCAACAAGAAAATTGGGCACTCACTAAAGTAACCCACACTAAAAATAAACACCCCTCTTCCTCCCACGAGCTTCCCAAGGTTGCAAAGAGGAACGCTGGAGGTCTGCTGAGCACAGGAATGCTGCCTACAGTAGTCTGACATCAGAGGATATTGTTCAGATCTATTTTTTTTTCTGAGTTTGTCTGTCTGATGTCGTATACAGTTTTGAAGTTTTTTTATGATGGAAAATTTCAAGCATACACCAAAGTAGAAAAAGCAGTATTTGGGGAAACTGGGTGCCTACAGCTGGCTTCAATAATTTCTGCCTTAATTGTATGGTCTGTATCGCACTGACATAAATCGTGGTGCGTCTGCATTTGGTGGTGATTAGATAATGACCCATAAGCTTTTACCTTTCAGGCCTTCATTCCTACCCCAGTACTTGTTCCCCCAATACATAGTCTTAGTGGATAACCAGTAGTGATGGCTTAAAAAAGCATAATGAGAGACAACAATAAATCAGCCATCAAAATAAGGTACAGTAGGGATATAAATATTTCACTTTGAAAATGAAGCAAGGCCAGGGGAGAGTAAGGACTATGAGAATTAGGAGTGTGGGAGCAAAAGGCCATTTGGAGCCATTCTATTCCCTTGGGCGCACGTGTGTTGACTCCATTCAGTGTTGGGAAGGGCACCGAAAGGGCACAACCATCAGGAGAAGATCACTGGATTACCCGAGAGACACAATTGTCCTTTGTTACGTGGGGTGTTTGCCCTCGGTATCATAGCTCGTCTGCCTTGAGAGAAATGGAAAGTTAAGGAAAGAAATACGTTATGCTGTTATTCTTTAGTCATCAACGTAAATGCTTGAGAAAAGGGGCATGGATTATAGAAGACGATAAAAAGCATTTGTATTTGACTTTGGAATGTACCGCCACACTTACTTGCATTAGTCTGTGAGGTGTGTCCGTCCTGGAAATTCCCTTTAAAAACCACAGAAGGCCATTCTGTGACAGCCAGTGTCTGTTGGAGCTGCTTTCTTGTTCCACCAACCTGCAGCCCCACACCTCCCCCACTCCCCTCCGGTCTGTTGGTCCCCTTCTCTGGTTTGACCCAAATGGCAGTGTTTCAGAAGGCCCTGGTTCTTATCTATAAATACACATTTAAAATATCGACAAAATTTGAAATTAGGCAGAGGTTCTCAGAGTGAAGCTGGGATTTTCCAAAGCAATCCAGTCAACAGACTTGAAAGCGTTAGTCCAGTCTGTTCTCAGATACAATTACTGAAGACTTTGGACATCGTAGAGCTTCTGGCCCATTCTCCTTGTCAACAGGGGTTCCAGCTCTATCAGCAACTTCCTCCCAGCTCCAGTTTTCACATGATAACACGTCTGTTTCACCGGCTCGGTTCTGTCTGTTGGCCCCTCCCACCCTGGTAGTGGGAAGGTTTTTTTCCCCTGATATTGTCCTCAAAACAAATTGTCAGAAGAGAAGATAAGGTTTTCTCTAACAGCAACAACTGCACAAGTGTCTCTGCTTATGCATCTCATGCAGGGAGGGAAAAAAAGCTTGTTCTAATCTGCCTGTGAATTGAGAATCCAACCACAAACAAAGTAGTCATTTACTTCACTGTGTAGACAGGGCATGCTTTTTATTCGAGGACTCACGGTATGAAAAGAGAAAATCACAGGACTTGCAGACACAGTGATTTTCCCATCCCGAATCACCTGGGACTATTTTTATTTCACTGCTTCTGTTTCTTTGCTGTGTGAGTGTGTTTGAGTTGTTGGATCATTTGTCCTGATTTTAATTCAAACGTGCAATCGTCGTACTTACAGGGGGATACAAAGTAATATAAAATACTTTGCTTTGGGCGCCTGGGTGGCTCAGTGGGTTAAAGCCTCTGCCTTCGGCTCAGGTCATGATCTCAGGGTCCTGGGATCGAGGCCCACATCGGGCTCTCTGCTCAGCAGGGAGCCTGCTTCCTCCTCTCTCTCTGCCTGCCTCTCTGCCTACTTGTAATCTCTCTCTGTCAAATAAATAAATAAAATCTTTAAAAAAAAAAAATACTTTGCTTTTTCATTGAAGAAAATTGCCTCTGTGTGGGTGAAATAACAAATACGACAAGAATAATAAAAACACGTATTTATTATGCATTTAACTGTCTACCAGCACTGTATTGTGTGCTTTACTTGCATTACCTCATTCTATCCTCACAATATCCCTATTAGGTAAATTCCATTATAATCCTCACTTTACAGAAAAGGGCACTATGGCTTAAGGGAGTTAGCTGACCCACCTCACAGCAGTAATAGCAGAGCTGGGGTTTGAGCACAGGGGAATGACTCCAAAACACAAGTTCTCTCTCTCTCTCTCTCTCTCTCTCTCTCTCTCTCTCTCTCATGCAAACACACACACACACCCCTGACACACACACCGGCCGCTGAACATGGACCCAAGGCAAAATAGCCTTGAGCAGAGGAACCATGGGTGAGAGTGAAGCCGTAGGGATAAAGATGGAGAAAGGCACAACCAAGACTGGTTGGGGTTGGTCAGGTTGGGCTCAGAGGGCAAGATAAGTTTGAAGGAGGCAAAGGAGATGGAAAAATAGTGGTAGAGATGGGGGGGTGTCAGTGGATAAGGTAAGTAAAGGTAGTGGAGGAGACTATGGTTCAAAAAAGAAGTTGGGAACAGTGGGAACGTCTCTAGGCTACATGTCACTTTAAGAAAAAATGGTTGTCTGTTGCTTCGCTTTTTAATACAATGTGCTTGTCATATAGACTAATGGGACGCTATGCAACCTGCTGTTTTTAGAGGCGTCCATCTCCCCGATGGGTTAGAATTGGGGTCTTACTTCTTTACCTGTTGTTTTGATGTGAGTTTTCTTCTCACTGTACTTTTCTTCTAAACACTCGAGATTTATTGAAGGACGTGAAGCCCATGTATGCTTTTGAATTTGATGACTATTATTTATTGCCATATCTTACTATAAATTATTTTTTTTCAGTCTATTTGAAACACATTAGGAATATAATGTATAAAAAGATAGTAACCATGAAGGGTGCCTGAGTGGCTCCAGTTGGTTAAGTGTCAGACTCTTGATTGTGGCTCAGGTCGTGATCTCTGGGTCCTGAGATGGAGCCCTGCATCCGGCTCCACGCTCAGCTCAGAGTGTGCTTGGGATTCGCTCTCTCCCTCCCCCCTCCCCATTCCCCTACTTGTATTCTCTCTCTCTATCAAGCAGTAAAATCTTTACAAAAAGATAGTAACCTTGAAAGTATAAAGGTGTCCTCTATAGTAAGTCCTATGAGATTTTATGACTTAACATGTACTTGACATATTCTATCAAAGGTTTTATCTGCCATGGTTTTACTGGAGTAGATAAACTTATCTTTTTTAAGGTATATTTTACCTTGGTGCTGGGGTATTTGCTACCAAGGCAGAATATCATAACTAAAACAATGTTTAAATAGGAAAGAATAATATTTGCACACAAGCCTGTGGTATATAATTATATTTAGGGTTGAGTCATATTCTGAAATATATTCTATAATATAATCATGAGTACATTTAAAGATCACTTTACCAAACCCTTTAATAATACCTGTTTACCTTTAAAATCTTGGTCTATTTCACTCAGGACACAATATTATTCTTTTAATTGTTGACCCTTCTGACCACACAAATTTTTTTTTCCTGATCATACAGATTCTTTTCATGTTTCATCACAGTCGTGTAAAATATTTTAGTTCAAAGGAAAAATGCTATGAATTTACAGTGATTTCAGAATTTAAAAAATCTGTTTCCTATTTTGTTGATTAAGACCAAGGAGCATTGATTGTGAATAAAGAATATGCTATGTTGAAAACAAAATTAAGGATCCTGATCCTCTCTGTCAGATAGCACAAAAACTAAAAACACCACAGGAATTTTTCAACATTATTAACCTCTTGACAATGTGTGGGTCGTAGAAAGGACAAATGAATGTTTTGGAGGGACTGAGAATGCCAATTTTAACAGACCATCCAATCACTGTAGATAAATATTTGTGTTCCTGGGGATTATTTGATTTTTATCAAAGCAAATTGAATTGGAAACATGGCATGTATTAAGTCATTGGTGCTTATTGTCTAATTCTTTTTCCCATAGAAGTTTCTATGCGCTGAAAGAACACTAAGTCATCAGCTAGACATACCACGTAATGATTCTTATCATATCCAGACAAAATAAAAGCCTTTTAAGAAGCTACTTCACAAGACAACTGCATAGCTTTCCTCACAGGAACTTGTTAAACAAATAATGATTATTAAAGCTTTTGGGTCAATTGCTTACACCAGTTTGACGAGAACAATTCCAAGACGTCTAGCCCATTCCACATTCCCTGTGACTAACTATGGTATCCAGAGCTTGGAATATATCCAGGCAACTCACAATAGCTCTTCTCAAATGCTTTCCAGACACTGGATTTTAAAGAAAGTGATAGAATTAGGTTTTCAGAGAGAAGTCTTCAAGGCATCCCCACTGTCAAGGCTATAAATGGTCTCAACTGCATCTGAAAGTTGTCCAAAACTACGCAAACTTGAAAATGTGGCAGGGGTAGCTCCTATCTGTATTGGAGTCAGCAAATGCATTGATCCTAATTGTTGTTGTGGAGATCAGTTGTATTGAGTGAGATGATGTACCAGCAGTTTTGCGTAAGCCTCCAATAGAGGTTACTGGGATTTGGAATGATTAGCTTTTATTTATTTTATTTTATTTTGTTTTGTTTTATTTTTTCAGCATTCCAAGATTCATTGTTTGTGCATGACACCCAGTCCTCCATGCAATACGTGCCCTCCTTAATACCCACCACCAGGCTCACCCACCCCCCCACCCCCCTCCCCTCCATAACCCTCAGTTTGTTTCNAGGAAGCTCCTGCCCCTCCCAAAGCCGAAGCCAAAGCAAAAGCTTTGAAGGCCAAGAAAGCGGTGCTGAAAGGCGTCCACAGTCACAAAAAAAAGAAGATCCGCACGTCACCTACGTTCCGACGACCCAAGACACTGCGTCGC
>LNAC01000444.1:1803205-1850787 GCA_002007465.1 Ailurus styani | reverse complement strand
GGACCCCCCTCCCCTCCAAAACCCTTAGTTTGTTTCTCAGAGTCCACAAAATGGTGTTCGTAGGAACCACACCTTTATGCTTGTCGTCATGGTCTGATTGGGGTGGAAACGAAAGAAGGAAGATTTAGAGTGGAAAGATAGGTGTAAGAGAGCGGGAGGACAGGAACTGAGTCAGACGAGGAGGGCTTTCGCATGTTTGGGGTCAGTTCTGTGGTTATTGACTAAGCCAGGTAAGAGCAGCGATTATCAGATCCAGCACACAAGCACTCGGGTGCAGGAAGAGGCGGGGGGAAGCCCAGCTGATCCTCTCGCACCCTGTCTCTTGTAAACAGGGTCTGGAATCCAGAACTTTGGAACTAAATCAAAAAGCCAAGATAAGGGACTTCAGAATAAAGTATCAGTAACCCAGCAAACAGAATCAGAGGTCTGGGAAACCAGCACTAACAGGCCACTAAGGCAAGTGGCCTACGTTTCCTGCTTAGAGCCTAAACTCGTGAAGATTTGGAGAAGGCCTGAGCCGGATGTTTTCTTTCTCTCATCTAATTTCTATTTATGAGGCACCTGTTATGTGGCCGGTACAGAAGCTATTATTGAATTAGGTGGACACGTCTGCTCATTTTCTAAAGGAGACATATAGTAAGCCAGGAAATCATGAAATGAACAAACAATTCTAGAAGGAAATAAATGACACAAGAAATCTGGGAATCCGAAGAAGCTCATCTGGAGAAGAGGGGTGCAGACAATGTCTCCAAAGAAGTGCTAATTGAGAATGAGAGTGAAGTTTGAGGAGCTGGAGGAAGAACCTTGTGGAATGGCCTGGAGGTAAAAAGGGCATGGGAATGTTCGAGGAACAAAAGGACATGGATTTTCAGAATAGGAAGCAAAGGAGAGAGTGGGGTGAAATGGGGGGGGGGTAGAGAAATTGGCAAGAGCTAGACAATTCAGTTGGAGGGGAAAAGCATTTGTCTAGGACAAGGGACGTGCCAAAGCACTGATTTGAAGAAACTCACTGGTTGTTTTTTTTTTTTAATAGCTGTAAACCGGAAAAACAAATTGCGAAGGACGGAAAATTCTGCCCATGCGTCATGAAGAGCTCACTTAGGAAGTCTCCTAAAGCAGAGATAAACTAGGAAGCAGATCCCTGGTGCCGGATCTTGGTGTGCAAGTTCGTTTCTGAAGAGCCCAGGGTTGAAAATTAACTTCAGGGCAAAACACCGCAGTCCAAAAGAGTGGTGGTAACAGCCAGAGGCTTTTTTCTTCGGGTGACAGAACTGATGGGGCAGGATGGTGAGTCACCCAGTGTGGGCTGCTGCGAAGCAGAGCCTAATGGGGGTTCGCCTGGGAGTTGCATAAAGAGTAAAGTGGAAGAAACGCAGACAGCACCGTCCTTCTGGTGATTTCCTTCCTTCCACAGTCAGCTAAGTCATAGGTCCCCTGAGGAGATCTTTCAATGGGTTAACAATATACTATGCTCTTCCTTTGAATTTTTTAAGGAAATACAAAAATTTGCTGATAATAATAGCTAAAAAATAGTAGCAACTTCTTCTGAGTTAGATTGCATCTCCCCAAAAGATCCATTGGGAACCTAATCCTCAGTACCTCAGAAGGTGATCTTTTTCAGAAATAGGGTCGTTGCCAATGTCATTAGTTAAATTAAGGTGAAGTCAAACCGGAGTAGGGTGGGCTTTTAGTCCAACATGACTTAATCCAACATGACAACAGGTCCTTATGAGAAGAGGGAATTTGGACATAGAGACGGGCACAGTGGGGAGATGGCCACGTGAAGACAGAGACACACAAGGAGAATGCCATGTGAAGGTGGAGACAGAGATTGGGGTGATGTATGTATAAGCCAAGGAATGCCAAGAATTACTGGCCCTCGCTGGAAGCTAGGACACAGGCATGGAACGGATTCCTCTCAGAGGAATCCTTAGAAGGAACCAATCCTGCCGATACCCTGACCTCAGGATGGAGGATGGTGGAACAATAAATTTTTTCTGTCCTAAGGCACCCAGTATTCATATCACAGCTCTACAAAACTACTACTGTCTCTTCCCGTTCCTCTGTCTTACTCTCTTCCACCGTTCCCCTTCACACTGCATTATCCATCAAGACCAAGTTATTTTTCCTACCACGTGTCCTCTTTCTGCCCAGAATATCCTCCTTCCCTTCTGCCAGGCACTGATTTTATAATAATTTATAAATTTTAATTTTCGATTATAATTCAGTTCACACATATACCAAAAATATCATAACAGACTTCATTTTTTCAACATCTAGATTTATCAGATGATAGCTTTGGTTTTTGCCATATTTGTTTCAAATCTTTCCTCTTTACTCTAAAAAGGAAATGTTCCTGATAAAGCGACCGCCTCCTCTCTTCCTACACACTTCCACTTCCCTCTTCTCCACAACAGTTGCTCTTCCTTAATTTTAAAGTAGCTTGGAGAACACCATGAACGTCACCCAGGCTAACTTCATAACTCTCTCCTGGTCCCACAATATTCTATACACAACTTATGTGAAGCAATGATTGTATTATATTTTGATTGTAGTCTTTTTTTTTTCCTAGAAGAAAAAGAAAATGACTTGTCATTTCCAATCATTATCTGGTGCCAACACAATGTCAAGTTCTTTGTGAAACGATTTTAATTACCTAATGTCTACATAAGAACATTGGTCCTCAGAAGAGTCCTGTGCTTATTAGGACTAGAACCGTCATTCTTTTTTTCCCCGCCAGCAATTGAAACTATGAATTTTTCTTGTCTAATGTGATAGGTGATATTATTTGTCCACGATTCTCCCTTCCCTCCTCATCCTTGCTGTGGAATACTGTGCTCTATTTCCCTGCTCCCTGAGGTTGGGCTTGGCCATATGGTTTGTTTCGGTCAATGGAATATCGGTAGGATTGACAGTGTGTCAGTTCCAAGCTGAGGCTCGAAGAGATATATGTGTTTCCTCTCTCCCCTTCGTGCTTCTGCCATTCACAATGAAAATATGCTCCGAGTAGAAGCTTGTCCCAGAATGAGGAGATGTGGGGAGCCAACCTGACCCCAACCTGAAGGCTAGCTATAACCAAGCCTGGTAGAGCTTCAGCAAACATGCCAACTTGTGGTGTGGGCCAAAGTCAATGCTTTCCCAGGTAGGTTACTAAGATTTGGAGTGGGTGTTCCCATCATGGTGGGAACCTCATTATTACACCTCACAGTTGGTGATAGAGCCAGACCAGACCATACACTGTCTGATTAGTAATCCAGTGTCTTTCTACTATTATTCTGTTATTCATCTATGCATTCAACAAATATTTATCATGTATTTACTATAGAAAATAGCACACACAACAAAAACTAAAAACAAAGAGACTGTAGTCTCTGCCCTCACAAAGAGCATGTTTCTAATAAAGGGAATTAGAAGTTTAAATCAGAATATGATGAAAAACTTGTAATAGCACAAAAGTCCTTCTGAGAGAGAATAACGGATGGAGTGAAGGACAGGAGAGGATGACCTTTATGGTGGCTAAGTTGGGGCTCTTCGAGGTGCTAGTGAAGCTGAGAGAGGATCTCTCTCTCTCCCTTGAATGGTCTCAGATAATGGCCTTATTCTCTTTTATTTGCATAGTGTCAGCCCAACTGTGTGCCTGTGCTCCAGGCAAACTAGTTGTCCTCGGTTTGTATCCTGTGTTCAGACACCCATTGGGTCGTTTTGTGAGTTCTTAGAGAAAGACCGAGAAAGGCTCCGTTTTCCCTTTTCCAGAGGGAGCAACTACATACCCTCACTAGAACAAGCCAGAGTCCTCGGTCGTAAATGCAACCTGATTTCTCTGAGGTGAGAGGTGTTCTGTAGATGGAAAGTCAAAGGAAAAAAGTGACTTTAGCCATGCTGTAGGGACTGTGGTCAGCACTGAGCTCATAAAGGCCTTTGTTTTCCATGTTTTGGTTGGCCCCGGGAAGAGCCTAGAGCAGCCCGCACACCCATGTTAGTGGGACTAAAAAGTGCTGACACAGGATTGCAGATCGGGGCCTGTGGCTTGCCAGGGTAAACTTGTGTAATGCACTGTACATCCCTCCTAACAACACTGGTTCTTTTGTCACTTAAACAGAGGCTATTAAGAACACGAGTCATTAAGAAGAGCTTGAGGAGAGCAGGCAACATTTTCCAATATTGTGCCTGTAGGCGATCCTCATAAAGGTTCGGAAGCTCTGGAAGAAGTGAAGCATTTCACGAATCACTAACAATAGGTTCAGAACCATAATCTGAATTGATTAGAAGCAAGCAATATTGCAAAAGATGGCTTCTGAATGTCAAAATAAGTCCACCATTATGGAGACTTGGATGAAGATTAACTAAAGTATTTTTTTTTGAATAGATATTAGTATCACCAAGAAGAATATTTCCAAATCTTAAATTGGTCCGGGAATCTCTGGCTTACTGATGAAAGTAAGAATTCAGAGGCTGGTTTTAGGATTCCTTTTTTATATATTGAGTACACAAAAAGTGCAGTGGAATAAGGAGGGGGGAAGGCTCTTATTCTACCATCCAGGGAAAAATCTGGTTAACGTTTCTGAGCAGTTTCTGCTAACATTTTTCTCTACAAGTACTTCTTCCACAGCTGAGCTCATACAGCACATGTAGTTTTGTTCATGCATTTTCTTTCACTTTTCTGATTCTGTAGGAGAGATTGGGGGTCGGCAGGCTACGGGCCAAGTGCGGCGCACTGTCTGAGTGGAGCACAGCCCCACTCACTCTCTCATGGGCTCGTTGATGGCTCCTAAGGTCCCACAAGGGGCAGAACGGCATTGCCTCCACAGAGCTCATGGGGCCCACAAAGCCTAAAATATTTGCTCTCAGGCCTTTGTAGAAACAGCTTGCCAAGCCCGAGGGTAGATTATTAAAGTCACATGTGAACAACATTGTAAGGCTCTTGTGAACATATACTAAAGGGTTATGCACCACTGACCCTTCGCCAGCATTTGTATGATGAGACTAGATTTCCACCTAAACGTGAGTTCCTATTGACATTTCCAACCCTAATCCATTGCCACTTGGATCATTTTAGCCCCCTCTTGCTTATTGGTATATTTCCACTCCACTAGTATGAATATGCACTCCCACCATCTGCCAAGTCCAGGGTTCATGGACGGCAGTATCAGGATTGGGAATCCTTGTTCCTGTGGGAAAAAACTTGATCCCCTGAGTCAAGGGCTTATGTGGAGCACCTTTTACTGTGAGTCGGAGACTCCACTCATTTCCAAAGTCATTTGGTCTGCCCACTGATGTTTAACTCTTCCTTTACTACATTTTCTACCCAGGTTTGTTTCTTGTTCCTGGTTATCAGTTATGATGTTGACATAGTGATAAAGGGAACAGGTGGTAGACAGGAGAATTCTCAAATTCCTTGAGGTCATAAAACAGATATGGATGTGCATATATATATGATGAAGTCTTGATCAAGCAGAAAAGCTAACATTAGATTGCAGATACCAAATCGTATGAAAAATGTCTGTGTGTGATTAATCCCACCAGTATCTGTCAAGGAGTGAGGTTAGGTGAAAGCTGTGGGCTTTATAACAAAATATTTCTCTCCCTTTAAGTTTTATGTTCTCATCAAAGTCAGGGCAGCTTCTGTACCATTGATTTTCTTCCATGACTATTGCTTATATTAAATATTATAAACATATGTGTGGGATTTAGTCTCAAAAAGCAAGTAATGCGAATGTCAGAACACAAATATTCCAGACGTCTTATGCTGAGTCACCTTATAAAATGGTTCTCAGAAGTCCAATCAACAAGCAGCTTGGTTATTAGTGAGGTATCTGGCTTTCTTCCCGTAGTCCTCACATTCAAAATATTACTAGAAAAAAGTGAGCACATGTGATTTTGCGATAGCACATTTCAAAACCATCCCCCAAACTTCCTGCTTTCCTTTAAGCTCTCTTTTTTCATTATTTTTCTTCTTGCTTCTGTTTACTTTCCAGTTTCGTTGGCTGAGTGTCTGTTTGACCACTTTGAAGTGAAATGTTATCCTCTTTATCAGATTCACAGATTTGTTGAATTTAGACATGAAAATGGTTAGCAAACCTGACTTAGAAGATGACACATTTTGGTGCTTGAATTTATAGAACATCATGGCTAAAAAAGCTTTTTTAAACAAAACAAACAGACCAACAAGAAAAAAAAAAAGCCAGTTCAGTTTACTGCATGCATACAATAGTAACTTACACTAGAGACATACTATTTTTGGTTCTCAAAACACACACATATTAGACATAGAGAGCACTTCACAAATATTTATTGAATTAATGAATTAATGAATAAATGAATGATATCTATCTCAACTCTATCCTATACATGCAATACTCCCCCCTACCCTGTAACAATGAGAAAGTTGAGGCTCAGAAAATTTAAGTGAATTACTTGGAGTTACATTGTTAACTAAGTGCTAAAGTCAGATACAAATCTAGGTAATTACTATCAGAAGGGTAAGTACTATGTCTACGGTAGGGATGATAATACCATCAGCCCTACCATAGTGATAACATTATAGCTGCTCATTAAATATCGTTGAAAAAAACTAAAAAGAAAAGTATGGGGTTAGGTCTTTGAAGGAATATAAACCCCACAAAGGAAAAAAAAAGTAGCATAGAATCTGATAAGTGTTCGAATAATAGCTGAAGAGATGCAGAGGATAGCACAAAGCCACATCGGAACTGATAAACACTGAAACTAAAGGGTTTTATTGATTATTAGTTATTTCCACCTTATATCACTATCATATGAAGTGATAGACTTTGGTGCTTTTAACATTTTGGTGGCATTAGGTTTATTCCTGCAGGAATTCTTTTCATACACTTTTTTAAAACTTCCTTTTATATTATTTACTTAAAAAAACCCCTCTCTTTCAAGTATGTAACACTAAATTTTCTGGGCATAAGAGATAAGATTCTCTCTCTCTCTCTCTGTCTCTCTCTCTCTCTGTCTCTCTCTTTGCTTGTATCTGTGTGTATGGAAGAAGTTCTGTTTCTTTTTTGATTTTGATGTCTTCATTCCCCCACCCCTGATTCTAGAAGCTAATACTATTATCTCATGTTGAAAGATAAAAATTCCACAAAGGTAATAATTTAGGAAATGAAAGTACAAAATCACATCGATTTCTCCTCTACCTATCTCCTTGGAAAAAAACACAGTTAACACATGAGTTGTTTTCTCTTTTTCCTATGCACATACTATGACTAGGGTCATGATCCATTTGTTGGCCTGAGTTTGAAACCACATTGACTGCATCAGCAAACTCTCCACTCCCTACTAACTGACAGGTAATGGCTGGTTGTTGATACTTTGTTCAAATACTATTTTTGAGCAAATTATCAGTGGGAAGCTTTTCCCAAATTTCCCTCCATTGATTCACTATCTCAAGTAGCTCATTAATTCCTTCCTTCCTCCTTCTTCATGGATACTTCCCTCATGCACTATCAACTACAGGCAGAGTCTCCAGAATGTACTCATGTACTTTGCCATCCCATCCTCAGGCTAATTCATCCTCCTCAGCATCTCAAGTGTTATCTGCTTACAATACAAACCTAATTATGTCAGTCTTTTTCTTATAACTGTTTGCTATATGCTTATGTTTTACAAAATTAAGTCCAAACTCCTTGAGAAGCTCATATAGACTCTATCAGAGCCTCTGAGACCCAAAACCATATCTTTGCAGTTTCACCTCCGATTCCAACAGAGAAGCAATTCTGGATTTGACTCCTATTACAATAGAGTCTCATCTCAAATGAACACCAAGCATCTCCAGGACTTCTCCCATACTACGGCTGGGAAAGAGATCCTAGTGGTAAAGCTCACACATGAAGCCCCCAAATTTATGAAAGTTAACGTTGAGAGCATTCCTCAATCAACGAGGGATGGAAACCTATGGGTTAATGCTTTCCCCAGTTGTCCTTCTAGAGGGCAGCTCTGAAATACTTTCTGGATGTTCCTTAGACACCAGAATTAAACCCCAGTATCCAAGAGCTGTGATGTTAGAAATGCACATTTATGTAGACATTTTTCCCTTCCCTAATTTTCTCTGGTCCCCCACTTGTACTCTGGGATTATCTCCTTGACTAGGCCTGTACCTTCTGGTAGAACCCAAGCTATGATACTTAGCACTAGACTCTCAATGGGAATGATTGAGGAAGAGGAGACCTGGGAAAAAGCCTTGGGCAATTTGAGGTGACTAAGGCACTGGCAAGGTATGGGTCAATCATGGGCATTTCTTCCTATTCACATGCCTGGCAATAATGCTGAATTAGACAATTACAGCAAACATGGTCTGACACCCGCAGGATTGCCAAGAGCTCAACCAGCTCAGGGATAAAGGTTACATCACCCTACTAGGCTAGGAACCTGGACAAGCAGGAGGAGTGGCTGGAGGAGAGGGAAGTTGAATACAGGTGGTGGAGGGAGGAGGTGGTTAGGATATCAGTGATAACCAGGACCAGTTGCAACAATGAAAACTGTAGATTACGGTAGTAATCTTTACCTATGAAGTAGTGTAGAGATTGTGGCTGACCTTGAAGATTTAGAAGCAGAGGAATTTCTGAAGGATACAAAGGATAGACTGTGAATTGCTTTTGGATTCCTGACTCACCTCCTTTAAGCCCTGCCTCTGATTTCAGTGCACTTTCAATGGTTTACCTCAGGCTGACATCTTTTCTCAAGCACTGGCTGTTTTGCCCCTAGGTATTTCCAAAGACCAGCTATGCTTGATCTGGAAGTACATAGGGGTTGATATATCCTCAAGTAAATTTCAACTAATGTGAGATAGGAAAGGTGGATAAAAATAATCAGTTCTTAAGTGAACAATTCCAAAAGTTATTCTATATCCCTTTAGAAAATTCCAGTCACAACTGAATGCCAGTTGCCCACAGTAGTTATTTCTAATGATGAAGCTGTGTGTTTGTTTTTTTCCACTTTCCCTTGCTCTCCCCTCATTTCTGCCCCCTGTTTGCAACTTCTTGCCTCCAGCACTACTTTTGGGAAAAGTCAAGCTAAGAAAAAATCCTTACATTCCATTATCTCTAGCTTCTATTTTCTATCCTATCTTATGCTGTCTGTCTTTGTTGCTTCCTTGGTATGTGCTAAGGAAATAAATGGAGAAATAGAAAAATGCAACAAATAATTGAATAGAATTTCTACAAGGACTTAAGCTGCCGAGTTGGAAAGGTCCACCAAGTAGCCCAGAAAATGGTTGAAAGTAGATTGTTTTTGAAGTTTTTCTCCATGAAAAGTCTGTTTTTATCTCTACATCTGGTGTCCAGCTGTTCTCCTGAGATTCTCTTTGTGATCCTCTTGTGCCCAAACTTCTATTTCTTATATCCCATGCTTTCTTTCTTGGAGCACTTCCTTAATAGTCTTAGGATGCATAGGAGGTAATTTTTTTTTTGAGTCCTTGAATATCTGAAGAAGTCTTTATTTTTGCCTTCTACATGATTGAATAGATATGGAATTACAGGTTAGAAACAATTTCCTTCAAATATTTGAAGGCAATGTCTTCTTATTTTCAGTGTAATTGAAAAATCCCAAAGCAATTTTGTTGATAATCCTCTATGTGTGATTTCTTTTTCCCCCTCTCTGGAAGCTTGTAGAATCTTCTTTAGTCCCCAGTGTTCTGAAGATTCAAATGAAGTGCCTTGATGAAACTTTTTTGTTTGGTTTTGATCTCTATGTTAAAAATTTCCACAGATGTTCAACAGTCCTTGGAAGGCTTTAAATTTTTCAGTTGTCTCTTAAATAAATTAAAAGAAGAAAAAAGATAGTCTTCCTATTTATTCCTATTTACCATTTTGATTGCTCTTCTCCTTTCCTGTAACTCCTGAGCCTTCATCTGATGTCATTTTCTTCAACCTGAAAAACTTTTAGTGCAGACTGGCTGGTAGTAAATTGTCTATTTTCCATTCATCTCAAAAAGTCCATTTTATCAATTAACAAGGCAAGAAACAACAAATGTTGGAGAGACTGTGGAGAATGGGGAACCCTCTTACACTGTTGGTGGGAGTGCAAGTTGGTGGACCCACTTTGGAAGACAGTGTGAAAGTTCCTCAAAAAATTAAAAATAGAGCTACCCTGTGGCCCAGCAATTGCACTACAGGGTATTTACCCCAACGATACAGATGTAATGCACCCCAATGTTCATAGCAGCAATGTCCACAATAGCCCAAATGTGGAAAGAGCCAAAATGCCCTTCAACGGATGAATGGTAAAGAAGATGTGGTTTATATACACAATGGAATATTACTCAGCCATCAGAAAGGATGAATACCCAACTTTTACATCGACTTGGATGAGACTGGAGGAGATTATGCTGAGTGAAATAAGTCAAGCAGAGAAAGTCAATTATCATATGGTTACACTTATTTGTGGAACATAAGGTATAACATGGAGGACATTAGGAGAAGGGAAAAATGAAGGGGGAGAAATCGGAGTGGGAGATGAACAATGAGACGCTATGGACTCTGGGAAACAAACAGGGTTTTAGAAGGGAGAGGGGTGGGGAGATGGGTGTTAAGGAGAGCATGGATTTTATGGAGCACTGGGTGTTATACACAAACAATGAATCATGGAACACTACATCAAAAACTAATGATGTGGGCGCCTGGGTGGCTCAGTGGGTTAAAGCCTCTGCTTTCGGTTCAGGTCATGATCTCAGGGTCCTGGGATCGAAGCCCGCATCGGGCTCTCTGCTCAGCAGGGAGCCTGCTTCCCCCTCTCTCTCTGCCTGCCTCTCTGCCTCCTTGTGATCTCTCTCCCGCTGTGAAATAAATAAATAAAATATTAAAAAAAAACTAATGATGTGCTGTGCGATGACTAACATAACACAATAAAAAATATATATTAAAAACTCCATTTTTATCTTCCTTTTCAAAGGATATTTTCACTGGATATATAATGCTGTTTTGATAGGTTTTTGTTTACTTCCATATGCTCCCTTGTGTTTTGTGTCCATTGTGAGTGATGAGAAGTCAGGCATGATTTGTACCATTGTGTAACATGTTCTTTCTCCTCTAATTGCAGTCAAGATATTCCCTTTATCTTTAGTTTTCACTAGTTCAACTTTTGGTGTACTTAGGTCTGATTTTCTTTATATTTTTCCTGCTTAAGATTCACCAAGACTCTTGGATATATTGGTTAATATTTTAAACAAATTCACAGATTTTAAGTCATTATTTCTTCAAATATTTTCCCCTTCATTTTCTCGTTCCTCTCTCTGTAGTTCTCTGATTATATGCATGTGCATGCAAACCTCCTGATATTATTGGTCCATCACCATAAAGGCTCTGAAAAATGAAGGCTCATTTTTTTCAGTATTTTTTCTTTTTGCAAGTCAGTCTTAAAGTTCATTCTCGCCACCCTCTCTCCCACTTTCCCCCTGAAATTTTCAGTCTCCAGTTTTGGTTCAAACCGGAGTTCTCCACTTCAGGTATTACATGCTAGAATTCTAGAATTTCTATTTTGTTCTTTTTTAATAGCTTTCATTTTTCTGTTGCTATTCCATATCTGTTCACTCTTGAGGACCATAATTTCTCTTAAGTCTTTGAACATATTTATAATACCTGCTTTAAAGTCTTTTTTGTTAATTATGATGCCTGCATCATTTCAGAGTTTGCTTTGTCTTGACTATTTTGTCTCTTGACTGTAGGTCACATTCCCCTTTTCTTCTAGTGACTTTATATATAAGGCATTGCAGATACATTGTTTTAGAGATTTTGGGGTCTTTTACCTATTTCTGAAGATTGCTGATTTTTTTTTTTACATGGGGACAGTGGAAATATCTGTTCAGTTTTTCAACCTTTTAATGGTTGCTCTCTGATGGACTATTTGGAGCCTCCTCCATGTATGCACAGTTCAGTGGTTGGTCAAGGATTTGAAGGGAGTTTATACAGAGATTTGGGGGCTTTCTTCTCTGTTGTTCCCTCCTTTCAATCACTTTGGTATCCCTGATGAATCCCTGATTCGTTCTCTGACTCCTTAAGTCAGAAAGACAATGGACCTCTTTATGAATTTTAGGCACCCTGAACCACATGGATTGAGAAATGCCCTCAGAAGAAAACCTAAAAGTAAGTCTCACCCAGTGCAATTGACTTCTGTGAAGGGTTGACTCACCTCTATCTTGGACTTCTTTTGATTATTCTCAAGTAACTTCAAATAATTTGTTATACTTATTTGGAGTTTATAACTGTTATCTGTGGGAGGGTTAGTCTAATACAGGTATTCAACCATTTCTAAAACTAGACTCTTATATAGATCTTACTGTGTCATGTATCTCTTTAAAAAACTTCAGTGGTGGGGCGCCTGGGTGGCTCAGTCGTTTAGGCATCTGCCTTCAGCTCGGGTCATGATCCTAGGGCTCTAGGATCCAGTCCCCTCATCGTGGGCTCCTTGCTCAAAGCGGAATCTGCTTATCCCTCTTCCTCTGCCCCTCCCCTGGCTTGTGCTCTCTCTTGCTCATTCTCTCTCTCAAAAAGATAAATAAAATTTTTGAACAAGAAACTTTGAACAAAACTTCGGTGGTCATTCCTTGTCTATAGATTAAAGACAGATTCTTTAGACCTAATACACTCCATTTTTTTGTCAGTGTGTTAAAAAAATTTTCCCCACAGGGCACCTGGGTGGCTCAGTCAGTTAAGTGTCTGCCTTCGCTCAGGTCATGATCCCAGGGTCCTGGGATCAAGCCCCGCATCACTTCGGGTTCCTTGCTCAGCAGATAGCCGGCTTCTCCTTCTCCCTCTGCCTGCTGCTCCCTCTACTTGTGCTCTCTCTCTCTCTGTCAAATAAATAAATAAAATCTTTAAGAAAAAAATTTCCCCAAAACAGACCCTATATTTCAACCAAACTGAACTGTTCTCCAAACATTCTATATCTCTATGCTCCTTTGTTCCCATAATTTTTTAGAGTAACATTTCTCCTAAATTTGCATGCCCCAATCCTGACTGTTCTTCAAGGTCTAACACAAACATCAACTCCTCCGTGAAAGCTATCCTTACCTATCCAATGTGAATTGACTTCATTCTCTACTAAATACCTCTTTATATTTATTTCACTCATTTAATAAGCCACTCAGGTGTTAGAAGTGATATGAGCATGAGTAAATTGAGAGATGAGTAAGACATAATCCCCACCCAAGAAATCTCTGCTCCCATAATGGTAGGGAAAGCAAAGTCAACAGGAAGGCAGTAAAAGCTTTGGGCAGAAGTTGCTGTGGGAAGCTCTAAAGAGGAACTCAGTTGAGAGTATCAGGGACAACCTCTTAAATCAAGTATTCCTAGATCAGAGTCTTGAACAATAAATTATCTGGACTAGATACATGGACTGGGAGAAGAGAAGCATTCCTGAAAGAGAAAACTACAAATTGGAAGGCACACAAGTATGAATTCCCATTAGCCCTGAGCATTCTGTCCTCAGGAGATCTGATCTCCATGCAGCCACAGCTCCTGCCCCTCCAAGCACCTGCCAGCTGACTCTCTGCTTCTGGCTTCTGCAGGGTCAGCCCTCCCCTGAGGTCCAGCTCTCTCAATCAACCTAAGTTTGCACAGTAGAAGTAGATGCGGGAATCATCTAGAAAGGATCTTTTTCATTCTAATGAGTTGGCTGTGTGTCTTGTTATGATCTGTGAGGGGGCAAGGACAATGCTAAATGCTTTTAGTTCTTATAACCTAAGAGAGAGCTTCGGTGCTACATAATCCATGATTTAATTTTATTGAATGAAGGAGGAAATTCTTCCTGAACTTTGCACCAGCTTTATTAAAGTTATAATGATGAGCTAGCTCACTCAATACATGCTCTGGGGTGTGAAACTGAAGGATAAATTTTATTTTATTATTTTTTAATTAACATATAATGTATTATTTGCCCCAGGGGTACAGGTCTGTGAATCATCAGGCTTACACATTTCACAGCAGTTGCCATAGCACAAACCCTCCCCAATGTCCATCACCTAGCAACCCTATCCCTATCCCCCCACTCCCCAGCAACCCTGTTTGTTTCATGAGATTAAGAGTCTCTTATGGTTTGTCTCTCTCCCCTATCCCATCTTGTTTCATTTTTTTCTCTCCCTCCCCGCCACGATCCCCTGCCCTGCCCCTCAAATTCCTCATATCAGAGATCGTATGATAATTGTCTTTCTCTGATTGACTTATTTCGCTCAGCATAATACCCTTTAGTTCCATCCATATCGTTGCAAACAGCAAGATTTTGTTTCTTTTGATGGCCGCATAGTATTCCATTGTATATATATACCACATCTTCTTTCCATTCATCCGTTGATGGACATCTAGGTTCTCTCCATAGTTTGGCTATTGTGGACATTGCTGCTATAAACATTCGGGTTCACGTGCCCCTTCGGATCACTACATTTGTATCGTTATGGTAAATACCCAGTAGTGCGATGGCTGGGTCATACGGTAGCTCTATTTTCAACTTTTTGAGGAAACTACATCCTGTTTTCCAGAGTGGCTGTACCAGCTTGCATTCACACCAACAGTGTAGGAGGGTTCCCCTTTCTCCACATCCTCGCCAACATCTGTCGTTTCCTGACTTGTTAATTTTAGCCATTCTGACTGGTGTGAGGTGGTATCTCACTGTGGTTTTGATTTGTATTTCCCTGATGCTGAGTGATGTTGAGCACTTTTTCATGTGTCTATTGGCCATTTGGATGTCTTCTTTGCAGAAATGTCTGTTCATGTCTTCTGCCCATTTCTCGATTGGGTTATTTGTTCTTTGGGTGTTGAGTTTGTAAGTTCTTTATAGATTTTGGATACTAGTCCTTTATCTGATATGTCATTTGCGAATATTTTTTTAAGATTTTATTTATTTATTTGTCAGAGAGAGAGGGAGAGAGCACAAGCTGGCAGAGTGGCAGACAGAGGTAGTGAGAAAAGCAGGCTCCCCGCTGAGCAAGGAGCCTGATGCAGGACTCGATCCCAGGACCCTGGGGTTCATGACCCGAGTTGAAGGCAGCTGCTTAATCGACTGAGCCACCCAGGCATCCTTCCGAATATCTTCTGAAGGAGAAATTTTAAAACATGGAATACATTCAATAAAATTACACATGATGTTTACAAGGGAGTGTGAATGTGTGTGGAGGAGGGGCGAGAACAAAGAAAATAAAAAATAAGTTTTCTTCAGCGCAGTAAGGTTCCCGGCTAATTTCCATCTCCTTTGCTTTTTATAAATATCACTTTTAAAGGATATGTGAAATGAATACAAGGTCGAAGGAAGAAAACTTGGCAGAAAATGATAGGTGAGGAACAGCAATGATAAGAGCTATGACAAAGAATGTTAGAAATCGAGGGGCTGCTGGCTTGCAGGGTTTGAGAAGAGCCTCATGCGAGAAGGCTGATCTATGAAGGATGATGACCATCTCCATCA
Source organism: Ailurus styani (assembly GCA_002007465.1). NCBI lineage: Eukaryota > Metazoa > Chordata > Mammalia > Carnivora > Ailuridae > Ailurus > Ailurus styani. The sequence goes on along the minus strand of LNAC01000444.1, from coordinate 1,835,376 downwards.
GGGACCAGACAGGAGGCAACAGGCTTAAATTTCAGAATGAGGGATTTAGATAAGAGAGAAGGAAAAATTTTCAGACAGTGCAATTTGATAGGTTGTGGAATGTGTAGCTGGGGAAGCTTGTGGAATTTCCTTCTCTAGAGGTCTTTTAAAAATAGAACAGTGTCTCATCTGCCTGAAGGATGGACTCTGTTTGACCCTTCAAAGTGTCCACTGAACCCAGAAGGTGCACCATACCTCAGAGAAGAAAGCAAACCTGAATCATCCTTGGTGGCTTGAGTAATGAGAATAGGGTGCAAAATTTTCATATTTGATTTGATTTACATAAGTCACATACATAAATATGGCTGTTATAGTTCTTTCTTTTCCTTTCAGTTGAATGTTTTCATTTTAAGGTTTGGAGATTAGGGTTTAAGTAAAAATTTTATAGGGAGAGAAGGAAGAACACTCATCTTACTTTAGGGCCCATTTTTATAGGGACATAGGCAAGAAGAAAAGGATATTTTGGACATCTTTGAGTTTGCTTTTACTTCCTATTTTAAATTAAAAAAACACTGCCTTTTCTGTTGGAGTTGATATTTTGAGGGTAAAATTTTTAAAATTAATTTAGTCTAAATGTTTCTTACAGTGTTTTTGGTATCTCAAACTGGGAGACGTTCGCTGTATTTAATTTCCTCTCAGGAAGTTTACCTTCAGAAGTCCAAGTGTGAGGTCAAGTTTTGGGTTGCCGGAAATGGTAAAGGTCCTTTACTGTCTGAGCACCCAGACAACACTTAATAAAACATCCTCCTTTATGGACATTGGTAAGGATTAAGGTGCTTTCACCATTTCCTCTTATTTTGTAATTGGTGAACTCTGGATTCGGTCTTCTAAAACTCAGAAATGAAGTTATATGTGAATAAGAGCTGTATTCTCTGGATTCAACTGTAACTGCTGCTTTCCAGTTATAGGCTGTAGCCATTTTTCTTCCTTTTTAAAACCAAAATGTCGTGAAGACCAAAAGCGATTTAAGCTTTAGAGCTAGTTGTTTACCTCAAGCAACAACAATGCTAGGGTATTCTAAACTTGATTTCTAACTGTTTCAGTTGACATGAGGACAGTCACAGGATAAAGCAGTGAGTCATAATATCTCATATTCGTATAGCTCTTGTCAAAATGCTTGACTCATCGAATACCTAATTTGATCTTAACAAGAGCCTTATCAGTGTCATGATCTTACAGGTGAGAAAATGGGATCTCAATTCAGAGATGTGACTTGCCCAAGATCACAACACTAGAAAACGCAGGGTGGGAACACTCCTGATTTCAAAGCCTTTGTCTTTTTCCACTGCATCATGTTATGCTGTCTATGACAGCATAAAAAAACCTTATGTTTTTTTTTTTTCCCACAATTGATGAGATCTTGGTCTCTGATTCATTCTGAGCCAACATCATATTAGAAACCGTGACACTAATGTTATTGTCACCAAATAGAAAGTTGTGCTAGCAGTCTCACGGAGTAAAACACCAGAAGTTTTAAAAAATTCTGCCATCCCACAGAGGTCATGCAAATTTCTGATAGGGCAGTCCACATGGAGATTGCAATTTTTTCTAATTCATGCTCACTTTTGGTTATTAAGCAACATTTAGTTTTTATGACAAAACTTACTTTAATTCTTGTATCAGTCTCTGACAGAAATTAAATATTAACAACTCCCATAATCCCTGGCTTTCTGTCTCGGGTGTCTTTGGGGGTACAGTGGCTTTATTTCCTTCCCTAACAGTTCGGAAGTTTGTTTAATACTGAGTCAGAGGAAGCATTCTAGCTGAGTCCTCACATGGTCTTGTTTACAGCTCCGGAGTGCACATAATAGATAAGCTACTGATTTCCACAAGAACCCCCACATTTCCTGGGTGTGTGGGCGTGTGTGCTTGCGCCTGTGAATTACGATTGTGCAATCCGCCTGCTAGCTGCCTCAGGTTGCAAAGCCATTTCTGATCTCTGAAATATTTCTCTCCCAAGCCTAATTTCATCAACCAAAAACCATTGTGTTCCATGGGAGCTGTGCTGGTAACTAATAATTATCACTGAAAAGCCCATGAGTTTGTAACAAGATCAAACTTGATATTGAGGCAGGGAGTAGGCAAATTTGCCTGAGGAGCTATTGTGAAATAAAGCTGCAAATGGCCATAGACGAGCACTGTTCCATCTGTAGGATTTCTCTCCTTGACTGTAATTATAACTATCACTTACAAAGAGCCCAGTTAGGTCAGCATCATCTTATTTGATTCTAACTGTGGCCCTGAAAGATAAATACGGCTGAGGCACTTTTATAGAAGAAAGGTGAACAGGGATTCAGTAATATGTTTTGTAGCAGGCTCATGGTAAGTGATAGAATGATGAAGGGGGTTGGGACTGTTGGACTCCAACAACAGAGTAGGTTCCACAAATCTCTCTTTTGTTCCTTTTTTGATGTGACTTTGCTTGAAACTTAATCGTAGGTTACATAAGGCATAGAATTTATTAGAAGAACAGTCCCTGAATAGTAAGGGGATTCCACCTACGGATGTTCTGAAGATGATGGTGGTAGGCTGAGAACAGCTCCATTAAAGTCTTGCCTATTTCAGGGAAGGTGATCTGAGGCAGAAATGTTACAGAGACCTCAGATCATTCTTGCCTGGAGATGGCAAATGTGTACATGACTGAATATGTAATCTGTCTTGGGTAGGGTGTTGAAATGATTAAATCCATCATGAACAAGTATTGGACACAAAAAATGCAGAAGCAGATTTTTTGAACCAATTTTTATTTTTTATTGAAAATTTTTTAAAGTTATTTATTTATTTATTTATTTATTTATTTATTTGAGAGAGAGCGAGAGAGCCCAATGTGGGGCTGGATCTCAGGACCCCGAGATCATGACCTGAGTGGAAACCAAGAGTCAGATGCCTAGCCAACTGAGCCACCCAAGTGCCCCTCAAACCAACTTTTTGCATTAAAACTAAGCAACCTGTATTATCTCAAGATTGTGCTTACCAAATTTAGGCATTCTTTGTAACTTTTATTTTTAAAAGCCATCATAATTCTTTCCCTTTGTTATCTCTTTCCAGCTGCAGCTGCTACTGAATTTGAGGCATGCCATGTACCACTTTTGCAGTGATAGCTTTATTTTTGCAAAGTGAATGGAATAGAGTTTGTGGGGATATAGAATGCCGGCACTGAGAAACCTAAATGAATATGTAAGAATGACCACAAGGCACCAAACGTGGGTGTATTTATCTGCTGGTCTCATTACTAAGAGGTTTTAGTTCTAACAAATATCCGGAAGGATTTAGCTTTGGGGAAGTGGGAAGGGAGAAGGAGTGGAATAAGAGTTTTGAAATTGTAAACAATTTATTTGAGCTTCCAACCGATACACTCCATTTTCTTTACATCAGAAACAGGATTCCTTAAGGGACAGTTAGGAAAAGATTTTACCACCAGCGTACACAGGCTTTAGAAAGTTGATTTTACAATTTCTTTAGTATATTGACAAGAAGACATTTCATTGCAAGAAAAATTGGAAACTGCCAAGTTTAAATATTAGTTGTTAAAATAGCAATTAAGACTTTTTGTGGACCAGAAATGTGTCTTAGTGGCATGTGCTCTGCTCCATTTGCAAATTAATTGTGTTGATGTAATTCTATCTGATGTTCTACTCCTTAAATAGGTCATGTGGTTTCATTGACAGAGGGTAAGTGAAGCTCCTTTTCATTTTCTTTTTAAAAATTTTAAAGTAGGCTCCACACCCAGCATGGAACCCAACATGGGGGACGACACAGGGCCCAAGCTCATGACCCTGAGATCAAGACCTGAGCTGAGATTAAGTGTCAGATGCTTAACCCCTCCTTTTCCCTTTCTTTTAGAGACAGCATAGGACAGTGTAGACATTCAATTCTGGGGTCAGACTACTTGGGTTAAATCCCAGCTCTGCCTCTATCAAGTTTTATGACCTTGGGCAAGTTAGTTAACCTCTCTGTGTCTCAGTTTCTTTACCTGTAGAATGGGGATGATAATCATGTTACTTGTCTCATGAGGTCATTATGAAGATTAAAATGAAAGAATTATAGTACACACACATAGCAAAAGATCAATAAATGTAATTCTTTTTGAAATTTACAGATATTACTATCTGTGTATTATGTATGTGAATGTATGTGTGTAATTTCATTTATCTTCGTTCTGTAAATCCATTAATTTGCTCCTGAAAACCTGAAAGTTCACTGTAGCAGCTATGATTTTTCTGGCTATGTTCTAGGGTAATTATGTGGTATTTGATTTAATCCTTGAGTGAAGACTCTGTGGGAGAAATTATATTTTTCATGTTATAGATGAGGAAGCCAAGGTTCAAAGGGATGAAGTGACTTACCCAGAGAAACAGAGATGGTAAATACAGACAGAGCCAGAGTTGCTTCTCAGAAATGTCTGCTTATCTTCAGATTCTAGGTGTTTGTCTTCACTCTGCTTTTACATATTGATGAGAATGGTTAGGTTTTGGTCTTTTTTTCTACTTGGAAATCCATGATCCAATTTTATTTTATTTATTTATTTTTTAAAGATTTATTATTTGAGAGAGAGAGAGAGAGCGAGCAGAAGGAGGGGCAGAGGGAGAGGAAGAGAGAGAATCCCAAGTAGACTCCCGCTGAACGCAGAGCCCAACGTGGGGCTCGATCTCACAACCCTGAGATCATGACCTGAGTGGAAACCAAGAGTCGGTCTCCTACCTGACTGTCCCACCCGGGGCGCCCCTCCAATCTTAAATACAAAAGAAAACAATCTGACATTTTAAAGTATACTCTATAATGATACTTTATGTATTTGTTGTTATTATTAATGGTGATAAAACTTTCTATCCAGTTACTCACTGAATTTAGCAAGGATTTCAGGAAAGAAAAGCTAAGCTGTGGAAAGGTCTTGGAATCAGAGGACCTGCATTAAAATTTTAATTCTGTTCATCATAGCTGCCTGGTTTCTCTCAGCTTTGTTCTTCGGTGAATGCAAAATGTAATACCATGGATATTATATTGTTTAATGACAAAATGGATGGACAAATGCCTGACTTTGTTTATCTCATGGTAGGCATTTAGTAGGAATTTGAGAAATTAGGAAAGATAATTAAGAAGCACTTCTAATTTCATGACTTATGTATGAGAAGAAAGACTACGGCTTTATTTGTTTAGACTGTAGTCAACTTGGGGCTATGGTTTGTGCTTGGTGGTTTCATAGAAGGATGTATAGGACTGTTTTGTTTACATTCAACTCAATCGTATGCATGTAAGTATGAATCTGGATCAACAAGGAATACATTGAATGAATTAAAGTATTAGATGGTATATAGATTTTCAGGATAGTTCACACCCATATATATATATATATATATATATATATATATATATATATATATATATATGGCCTTTATGCCATTCTTCTCTTCTTTTAATCGCTCTCATACGAAGACTAATAAATCCCTCTGCAGATTTCATTACTAAAAGTGAAAGAAGCCAAGCGGGGCTGAGAAGTTATTTGAAGCTGTTTCATTTTAGCATATATGCTTTTCACTTGAGCTCTTCTCTCCGATCGAAGAGAGATGCAAACATGAGCTGTCAGGGAGTCTGTTCCACTAGGATTCAACTTTCCTGTAACTTACGACTGTGGTTGCCCTAAGGCTACATTCTTCCATTTTTGAGCCTGGCATCTTTTACCCTTTTAGTAGTTTTTTGTTCGTTTTTTCTTTTTGCTATTCATTCGAAATTCAGTTCTACTTATCAAGTATATTTATGGAAAGTTTGCTTCTCCTCGTGTCCCACATGCTGGGACTTGTTGACCTAGGGAGGAAGCCAAGACACAGCAAGTGAGGACAGCAGCAGTTGGGGAAGCCAGCGAGGAGGCAGAGGCTGGCTGGGCAGAAAAGAAAAGAGAAGCCAGCATGGGGAAACCTGAGGCTTGATGCTGAGGACAGCAGGGTGCTCAGCTGTAGGTAGCCGCCATGTTGTTAAAGCAGGAGGTGGGGAGGGCAGGCACTCCAGATCACTGCTGGAAGCTTGGCTGCCTCCTCGGGTGTCAGCTGTGTTTTAGTCCTCCTAGCTGCACTGGCAAGTGCTGGTTCCATCTTCTTAAAGGCACAGATCACAGCTTCTGATGTTAGAGATGAGAGTTTATACAAAGCTTACTTGCTGAAGTATGTTTAAGGATGGCTGTTTGTTTTTGTCCCATTTGTTTACAACTATGGTGAGGAGTTTTCCTCTTCTATTCTCAACTCCTCAGTGTACAGGTGAAGCCATGTTGGTAGTGGCCAAAAGGCACCAAGTAAGGAGTCCATCATACACTACAGGCAAGTTGATCAGACAGAGTTGAAGTTAACTGCAAAACTTTTAATTCCCTTAATGATGCCACAAGCTAAACAAGACCTCTTGTACATTTTCTAACTCTCTTCAGCATAGCTGGCAGGTTGCATAATACACATTTGTCCTAAAAGTGGCAGAAATTACTGAAAAAGACATGGCAAACATCTCTAGCATCTTCCCAATAGATTGGTGGTCCCTTTTTTTTTCACACTATCTTGGGCATTATCAATATTTTTGTTTAAAAAAAAGAAAAAGAACGGGGTGCCTAGATGGCTCAGTTAAGGGTCCAACTCTTGATTTCCGTTCAGGTCATGATCTCACGGTTGTGAGATGTTGGGCTCCATGCTGGGTGTGGAGTCTGCTTGAGTTTGTCTCTCTGTTTCTCACTCTGCCCCCACCCCCCCCTAAAAAAATCATGAAAAATACCTCTCACCTACATTTGAACCTTATTAGAACCTCATGTTATAGATGTTATCTTTGTTTTGCAGTGAAGGATCAGAGAAGTTAATTACTTTGTCCAGGAACATATAGGTAGTAAATAAATAAAATCAGATTCTGTACACCAACTTAGGGGCTTTGCTCTCACTTCTAGAGCACACAGATTTTGTATAGCTGCTGACAAAATATTGAGTGATATAGATGATATATACTGAAATGAATCTGTTGTTCATGCTGTAATAATCTCTTGCCCTCTCCTTGTTTCTCTCATTTCCTTAGTTTAACAGCCTTATCTCTTTTTTTAAAAAAGTAATTTTTAATCACATTTTTATTTTTAAAAAATTTTAATTCCAGTATAATTAACATACAGTGTTATAATAGTTGTAGGTGTATAATCTAATGATTCATTGATTTTATACATTACTCAGTGCTCATTACTGTAAGTGTACTCTTCATCCTCTTCACCTATTTCACCCNAAAAATTTTAATTCCAGTATAATTAACATACAGTGTTATAATAGTTGTAAGTGTATAATCTAATGATTCATTGATTCTATACATTACTCAGTGCTCATTACTGTAAGTGTACTCTTCATCCTCTTCACCTATTTCACCCTCCCAACCACCTGGTTAAAAGTTTTTTGTCTGTCTCTTCTTCTTTGTTCATTTTGTTTCTTAAATTCCACATATGAGTGAAATCATGGTATTTGTCTTTCTCTGACTGACTTATTTCACTTAGGATTATGCTTTCTAGATCCATCTATGTTGTTGTAAACAGCAAGATTTTATTCTTTTATATGGTGGACTAGTATTCCATTAAACATATGTATCACCCCTTCTTTATCCATTCATCTATCAGTAACACTGGGTTGCTTCCATAATTTGGCTATTATAAATAATGCTGCAGTAAACAGTGGTGCACATATCTTTTCAAATTACTGTTTTCACATTCTTTGGGTAAACACCCAACAGTGGAATTACTAGATGATATGATAATTCTAATTTTTATTTTTTGAGAAACCTCTATTCTGTTTTCCACAGTGGCTGCACCAGTTTGCATTCCCACCAACAGTGTACAAGGGTTTCTTTTTCTCCACATCCTGGCCATCACTTGTTGTTTCTTACATTTTTGACTTTAGCCATTCTGATAGGTGTGATGTGATATCTCATTGTGGTTTTGATTTGCATTTCCTTGATGATGAGTAATGTTGAGCACATTTTCATGTGTCTGTTGGCTATCTGGATTTTTTTTTTTTTTTGGAGAAATCTCTGTTCATGTCTTCTGCCCCTTTTTAAATTGGATTACTTGAGTTTTTTGGTGTTGAGTTGTAAAGGTTTTTTAAATATATTTTAGATACTTACTCTTTATTGGATATGTCATTTGCAAATATCACTATTCGACAAGTGCAAAATCATAATCATATGGTGCAGGCACAAAATTCAATAGTAAGAGGGAGCCATGTTATCAAGAAGGTTAGAAACATACAAGAGTATATGGAGAGCTTTATTGTGTGTCAGGAGGTATCTTAAACCTGAAAAAGGAAAAAGAAAAAAAAACGAAGAAGAAAAAAATGACTTACTATTTGAAAAAGACTAACAATCCCAATTAACACCATAAATCACATACCAAGATGAAATCCAAATGGATTAAAAATGTAAAAGTAAAAAATTCATTAAAAATCTGTAAGAACATGAATATTTACCTCATCTTAGGAGGGGACAGGAATTTTCAAGCATAAAGGCAATGAAAGAAAGCACAAGTGTTTATAGATTTGATTACATGAAAGTTGACTTTTGAATAGTCATAAATGAACAAAATGAAAAACAAACAATAGATGGAAAATATTTGACATCAAATTAAGAAGGGCTGTCATTTTTAGTATATAAAAAGTTCTTATAGATCAAAGATAAAAATCTCTAAGACTGCAATAAGAAATGAATAAAAGGTTTAACCAGAAAATTCAGTGAAGACAAAATATAAGAGGCTAATTTCAATTCAAAGATTTCAACTCATTTTCTAAGAAAAGCATTAATTAAAACAAGATAGCCTTTCTCTGCCAAAATAGAATGAATGTTTCAAAATATAAATTCAATTTTGATAATAGTCTGGTGATGGACACATATTGGTGGGGTTGTATATTGGTGTACACTTTCTCTAGAGCACTTAAAATTTTTTTTGAGAACCTCAAATAAGTTTGTGCCTTTTGACCTCATAATTCTCTTTTTAGGAATATACTCTGTGGTTTTAGTAAAAATTTCAAACAAAGATAAATATCACTGAAATATATCTATATATGATATCTATATTAAAAATTGTATATATATAACATTGCATATATATGCAAAGATTTTTATTTCAACATTTTTGGAACACTTTTTATTTGGAAAATTTTACACCAATATAAAAGTAGAGAGAATATGACAATCAATCTCTATGTATCTGTTACATGGCTTCAGAAATTATTAATACTTTCCCACTCCTATTTCATCTGTTTCTGTGTGCTTTCTGTCCAGGACTATTTTAAAGAAAATGAAAGACCTCTTATTATTTTATTTGTAAATGCTCCTGTATGATAAAAGCTTCAAAAAGTATCCAAAGGCCATTATTAAGTCTAAGGGAATTAAACAGGTTTACGTTCACATTTGTTCATTGACTAAAGAATATCTTTTGATAATTGTTTAGCTCACATCAAAATCCAAAAGAAATGCCAGCACATTGCACATATTGATGTCACGTCTCTGAAGTTAATGTACAACAGTCCCCCCTTTCTCTTTCTCCTGTTATTTATTTGCTAAATAAACTAGGTCATTTGTCCTGTAGAATGTCAGACTTAGCTGATGTCTGCCTAATGTTATCATTTAATGTTTCTCTCCTTCTGTCTTATTTTCTGTAAACTAGCACTTAGAATGAGGCTTAACTAGTCAGGCTCATTTTCAGTTTTATTTTTTGGCAAGAATACTGTGTATGTGGTGTTTTGTACTTCCTGTTGTATTATATCTGCATGCATATAATTTCTGCTTGCCCCACTTTCAGTGACTCTAAAATTGATTTGTAGTTCTGATGAGCCCGCTTTATCAAGGTTCCTATTGACTTTTTACATAATTATTAGTTATAACATTTATTAATGATCATTGCTTAGAGCCATTATTTCATTAGAACCTACAAAATGGTATTTTTCTAATTCCTCTTGCATCAACTGGAAATTTTCTGTAAAGACAAGCTCTCTCTCCAACAATTTGATTATTCTAAAAGAGTTCATGCTGGAAAGGCAAGATACATGCTTGATTCTTTTCCTTATTTTCAATTTTTCAGAGTAATATGTCAATACTCTTGCTACCATTGTCTCATTGGTTTATTGTGGTGCAAGCTGCTAACAACATAAATAAATGTCTGACAGTAGAAGATACCCTGTGGTATATCTATGCTATAAATACTATGCAGTCTTCAGATTTCAAAAAATATTTAATAGCATAGGAAAATATTCCAAATTAAATAATAATTGAAAAAGACCCAGAACTGTATATATACTGTGATAGAAATATCATCTGAAATTCACACATTGTAAAATACTATCTCATTCTCAGATATTAACATGATCACCATAGGATAGTAAAATTTAGTCTTACAATTTTTATCTTTGATTCCCATAGGCCCTTCTAGAAGATCCATTATTTTTTTTAAGATTTTATTTATTTATTTGATACACAGAGAGAGAGAGAGATCACAAGTAGGCAGAGAGGCAGGCAGAGAGAGAGAGGAGGAAGCAGGCTCCCTGCCGAGCAGGGAGCCCGATGTGGGCCTCGATCCCAGGACCCTGAGATCATGACCTGAGCTGAAAGCAGAGGCTTTAACCCACTGAGCCACCCAGGTGCCCAAGATCCATTATTTTTATCCTTAAAAGAAAATGTAAATTTGTTTGAAGGAAATGTCTCTGAGTAAGTTGTTATGCTTGCAGTGATTCATGGATGCTGATTTTGGCTCCAGCTTTTATAACTTCTATTGTAACTCTCCTACATCTAAACAAGTTTTTATGGCACTAATCAAATGATCCGAGTGATTTAAAATGTGCTCAATTCTGCAGATTCTGAGACATCTTTTTCATTAAACATAACACTCTCTGTTGACTCACATAAGCAGTAGAACGGAATCGATTAAGTCACGCTCAACTAAATTTGACTTAGTTCAGAAGACAGCTGAACTGAATTTCCTGTTTTTGTTTTTTTCGTGTGTGTGTGTGTGTGTGTGTGTGTGTGTGTGTGTGTACATGTTTTATCAAGGGGTTCATTGGTCCATATCAGATAAACACAAGGACTATAATCTCAAGATTGCATCTTCTTGCCGGGGTCTGTTTAATATACTACATTTGTTGCTTAGTTTCAAGATGAATGAAAGGAAACCAACACACTGGCTCTGATTTTGACAGGTTCCCCAATTAATCCTCAAGAAAGTACTTGATTCTCCAGGGACCTCTCTGAGGCCCAGTTTCTACCTCCATAAAATGAGGATCAGATGGTTTGATTCCGGGGTTGTTTCCAACACAGCGTATGTAACACTCTTGGCCTAACCCTCAGCAACTCACATTTGCCCAGAAAAACACTAGTTTTCTTCTCTCTTCCTAAACAGAAAGGGAAGCCATCTTTTCCAGTTTTACTCTTCTAATATTAGAAAGCAGATCCTGGGGGCCCGTATTTAGAATCAAGCCCAGCTCCACTCCTGGTTTCAGGGCTAGTGGAATAAATACATCTCTTGTGCCTCAGTTTTCCCTACCTAAAAATGGGGAAAATAACAGTACTTACTTATAGGCTGCTATGTGTATAAATGGGCTTGTAAATGCCTAGGACTTAGAGCTTTTCCTGGCACAGAGTAGGAACTATATGGGTGGGAGCTATTATCTTTATTATCTGCCTAGTAAAATGGTATGTCCAAGCTCAAGGTTCAAGGCACTTCCCCTTTGGATGATGCGTGAGATACACTGACCACTTCTTGCTTTACTTCTCTTTTTCTAGGTCCTACACAGAACTCTTCCTTCTGTTGATTCATTTAATACTTACAGTCACACAATCCAGATTTTTCTTTTTATAATCCCGTGATTATAATTGATAAGGATTATGTGATACTTGTCCCTTTACATTATCATTGTGATGGTGGTGATAGTGAGGGTGTGTGTGTGTGTGTGTGTGTGTGTGCACGCGCACACACAAGCATGTGTGTATTATAGCTTGAGATTTGGTGGCACACTCAGCTGATGGATGCGGGTGTAGCTGTAACTTTCAGCACATTCATTCTATTATTAGTTTTTATTGGGAAATTTCCAGATTTCTTTTTCTGTTATGGGATATTTTATTAGCATATCTCTTGAAAAGTAAGTAGCATATCTCTCAACCCTGCTTGTTGAGGGGAAAAGCTCAGTTCTTCCAACATTTTGACAACAGAGTTATTAGACAGGTTTAGGAGAAGGTGCCGAATGACTCAGAGATAGGGACAAACCATATGGCCATATTATTCAGGAATGGGACAACCTAATCAGGGCACAGGGAGCTCTAGATCCCACAAAGGAACATTACTCTCAGCTTATGGGGACTATGTTACAAAACACTTCTCACTCAAACTGAAGAAAATAAAAACACATCCAAACTAGACATAAGGTGTCTTCTGTGGCAGTAACCTGAGAGATAATTCTGTAAATGTGCTGCTAATGATACAAAGATGTCCTTTCTAATAATGCATATGTACCAGGGTGTTTCTCAATTTCCAACAAAGCGATCGAGATCTGTACCCTAGGAAACCAGGACAGTGGATTGCAATACACCTATGGGGATGTTGTATTGTCAAAATGGACTGAGTTATAGAAACGGGGTCTGGAGAAATGAATGCCCATGAATAAAGCCTTGTCATTGGCACTTAGCAGCTCTCAGAGTAGACAGTAATCTGCAACTGAGGCAGACCCGTGCTGTCTGGACAGAAATATCTAGCAAGTGATAGAACAATCCACTCAGATATTCCACTGAGACTATTAAGAGCATCTCTGCCTAAGTGCTTTAATTCTGTGTTCACGAGGGACAGACTGAGGCATTCTTTGTTCCACTGATTGTCGTACCCAACAGTAGGAAGTGATGTCTGCGAATCTGCTCAAATGAACCTATCTGGGGCAGATCACAAAGGGCGTTGTAGACCATGCTAAGAATTTTGGAGGTTGGGAAACCATTTGTGGATTTTAAACAAGGAAGTGAGAGAAAATGTGGTGCTATTTATAGATTTACAAACTACAGAATCAGAGAAAAATCACTTACTTGCACTATTTTAAATTTTAAAAAGAGAGTCACTTACTTGCCATTCACAAAACCTTTGGAAACACTCTAAGATATTATGTTACTCAGGGTTCTCCAGAGAAATAGATCAACAGCATATATATCTGTATCTATCTTGAAACCTCAGTTCTAGCTCTTAAGGCCTTCAACTAATTGGATGAAACTTGCCCACATTATGGAGGGTCATCTGGTTTGCTCAAAGTCTACAGACTAAATGTGAGTCACATCTAAGAAAGAGCTTCACAGTATCACATCTGGATCGGTGCTTGGCCAAACACCTGGACACCACACTCTAGCTAAATGGACACATTAAAATTAACCATTGCAGACAGAGAGAATCTATGATGTCACCCTTAGTTGAGAGGTGACTTTGTTAGTTTACAACAATATACTGTCACCAAGGCCAAGTCATTTATTATCAATTGCAAGTGTCCATGGTCAGTAAATATGAGCTGGATTCCCACATGAGCCATTTAGTTTTAAGGCCCATGTTTTAGGTTGCATTCTGATGTTTAAGCTCTATCTCGAACCGTCTGAAATATAGCCTTACTCACTAAGGGAATGCACAAGAGGTATGGGAAAATCAATAAACACATATGCTCCTGTGAGAAAACAACTCAGAGTTGCAGGTTGTTGGTGTGTGGTAGTGGGTAAAGTATGTCCTCGCCCTGGCACGGATGGATGTAAAGGGCCAACATCTTTCTCTATGCATCACATTTTAAAAAAGATTTTATTTATTTATTTGACAGAGAGTGAGATTGAGCATGAGCAGGGAGAGCGAGAGGGAGACTGACACGGGGCTCGATCTCAGGACCCTGAGATCATGACCTGAGCCAAAGGCAGCCACTTAACCGACAGAGCCACACAGGCACCCCTCACATTTGTTTTTGTTTTTTTTTTAAAGATTTTATTTATTTATTTCACAGAGGGAGAGAGATCACAAGGAGGCAGAGAGGCAGGCAGAGAGAGAGAGGGGGAAGCAGGCTCCCTGCTGAGCAGAGAGCCCGATGTGGGCCTCGATTCCAGGACGCTGAGATCATGACCTGAGCCGAAAGCAGAGACTTTAACCCACTGAGCCACCCAGGCGCCCTCACATTTGTTTTTTAAATGAAATTTTGACTTTCTTTTAAAACTAACTAGGCAGGGATGAATTTATTGCGCATCTCAAAGAAGACAATAAAAGCTGTTCCTATTGTTCACCAGACTTTTAAGATCATTTTTCTTTCTCACTTATATTACTCACAAATTCTAGAGAATGGAATTTGAACTTTTAACTAATTTATTATTAAATTATTTATTAATTTTATTTTATTATTAACAAATTTGTTATTGAGAGTCAGATCCAATCCTCCATTTTACTCATCTATATGCCATATTTGTAAATGAATATTCTTCTTTTGTTTGTGGGATCCAACCAATAATGGTTCCATGGTGACATTGGTGTGGTGAAATAGGAACTTTCTGTGAATCTAAGATTTGCTGATTATGTGACCTCCACTAAGGACAGATATTCAAAGAAGCCCCCAGACCTCAAGGAGTCGACATTGTCATGGGGCACCCAGATAAAGGAACACCTGTAAAACATTCTGATCAGTGGTATAAAAGAGGCTTCCTCTTGTGCCTTTTCTCTCACCACCTACATATACTCTGTTGTGGACCCTGTTCTTTCCACCTGCTCAGCCTTCCACAGTCGTTCTTTTCAGGGATTCTAATTTTCCCTGGTGAATCCTGCCTTCCCCATTAGGACCTGTCATTTGAAGTATACCAGGCTGCCATTCAAGGTGACTAGACTCCTTTAACCAAGGGATAAATACATGACCCAAGGTAAGCTAACTGATTCTCTCTCCCAAGATCTTGAAACTTAGTGAGTGGCTTAAGGAGGGAAAATGGCTGGAGGCTTCCTTCCCTTGGCTGTATCCTGAAGAGATTATCCAACCGGCCTTCAGGACTGGGTCCTCTTTCCTGGTTGTAAAAAAGCCTTGTTGTTCAAGTTTCCTTTGATTTAGTGAGCTACTTCACCCCATATCTTTCCAATAAATTCCTTTAGAAATGTGGTTTATGTTGCTTAAATGAATGAAGTTTTGATATGGAGCACTCCTCGGCCCTCCTTATTCTGGCCATACCTCCGTCCTTTCCTCATATAGTTTCATTCTAGTTTCTGACCTTCTTTACATTTTTACTCTAGGGTACAATGATTGCCATTGAGGGAGAGTCTTGACTCAACTGAGGCAGACCTGGGTTTTCCCTTTATTACATTAATCACACTGGCTAGGAATTTGAAGAACTATCATCTGTACTATCATTTCGGATTCTCATTTGAAGAACTCTCATCTACTGCACATATGTTACCTCATTTCATTATTATAGTAAGTCTATGTATTAGGCATTATTATCTCCATTTTATGGTTAAGGAAACAGAAGTTCAGACAGGGTAAGGAGCTGGTCCAAGGTTACACAGTAGGAATATATTAGAGCTCCAATTTGAACTGACATCTACCTAATCTCAAAACTCAATTTTTTCTTGAGTTGTCTCAGCTACTCTCCCTGGAGACATCACAATTTTGGTATTCTGAATGCATTACTTTATCTTTGTGAGACTTGGTTTCCTTACCTATAAAACAGGAATATGAAAACCTACTATGTCATATAGTTATAATTACTAAATGGGATAATGTAGAGAAAGCCTCCGGCTTTCATAGGTGGCCAAAAGTGAATGCTTTCTAGTTCAATGTCCAAATTTGATATGTAAAACTTGATCTTGGAGATTATGGTGAATTCAAAATCTTGGCCAAGTCAGTCATTTCTGATTATCCCTGATTATCCCTTAACCAACTTCTTATCAGAGGGTCTAGCAGCTGGAAAACTTTAAATTCAATTGTTTTCTCCTTTCTCCTCTCCCCCACATCTTTCCATCCCCTGCAAGAAATGCTAACAAATGATGAAGCTCTTTATAATAGGACATCAATGGCGAGAGCCATTGTGAACTCACACTTGGAGTAAGTGGGAGATGGTCTTCCGCTCATTTGCCTCCAAGGTTATGTATTTGCCTATATGTGTTTCTTATGTCATTTTAAAAAAAGATTTTATTTATTTATTTATTTGATGGGGGGTGCATTCAAGCATGGGGAGCCGTAGGCAGAGGGAGAAGGAGAAGCAGAATCCCCCCTGAGCAAGGAGCCCGATGTGGGACTTGATTCCAGGACCCTGGGATCATGACTTGAGCCAAAGGCAGATGCTTAACCGACTGAGACACCCAGGCACCCCATCATTTTTTAGTTTAAAAATGTAACTCATTTTTGATAACACTTTAGAATATCTCTAAACTTCTATATCTAAGGTTTTTAACTTTAGAAGGAATTTTCAGTTTAGCAGTTGAAAATAATAGCCCGTATGCTTCATAGTGTTGCGTCAGCGTTAAATAATACACAACAGGGGCCTTGGGTGGCTCAGTCAGTTAAGCATCTGTCTTGGCTCAGGTCATGATCTCAGGGTCCTGGGATCAAGCCCCATGTCAGGCTCCGTGCTCAGTGGGAAGTCTGTTTCTCCCTCTCCCTCTGCATGCGTTCGCCCCCGCCCCCCAGCTCATGCTCTCTCTTGCTCTGCTCTCTCTCTCGCAAAGAAATAAATAAAGTCTTTAAAAAATAATACACGACAATTGCTGTGCTTAGCACAGACTAGGTACTCAGTAACTGTCAGCTATGATTATTACAACACATTCATATTTTTAGTATTTTGAACACAATTGATGCTTAGCAAATTTGGTTGAATTGAATGGAGCAGTCCACAGGAACAAGCTGTTTCATGGAACAGGCGAGTAGTTGGAAAGAAAATGTTTTAAGTCACACAATGTTTGAATGCAAACTGAGGGAAAATAAGTGAGACTCAAAGTTTTGATTTAATTAGTCTGGGCAACTTTTCTAGTGTAAGATTGGGTTATGGTAAAATTAGAAAATACTGATTCAAACAAAGCTTTTGGTTTTAGCTTTGAGTTTAAGTGTTACTCATTTTCCTTGTGACCAGGAAGCTGCATCTGCATCGAGCAGGTATGAGGGAAGCTATACTTTCAAAATGCACCAAACAGTAAATGTGCTTCCTTGTCCCTATGACTGCAAACGAAGCCCACATCCTTTCCTTCTGGCCAAGGTGATGGTAAAAACACCCCAGCAAATACATATTACGAGCATTTATTTTACAAATCTTTGTCAAAGTGACAGTTTGTGAGAATCACATGCTTAGGGCTGGTTGTGGGCCATATCACAACCCCGTAGCCCTGGAAGCATCAGATACCCATACTGGGCGATACTGGGGTGTGGTTTGAGTAGCTGGGGGAGCAGCAGGAAAGTGGGAAAGCTAAAATACAACAACAACAACAAAAACCCCCAAAACAAAAAACTGGCAGGAGGAGAAATCACTGGAACCAAGGTTCAGACAGAGGCAAGTCACTGAAAGCATGAACTAAAGATATAAACAGTAGGAAAAAACTTGCACACATCAAGACCTCTGGTGGTACAGGCCAGGATGGGGGATGGGGCATAGAGCCAGGTGTTCAGAGATGAGTAAGAACCAAGAAGATGTATTAGAATCACACAGACCTGATGGCCTGAAATCCCCTTGTGTATGCCTCTCACCCACGGCAGGTCCACCACTAAGACAAGCCAACTAGCTTATGACTCTAAGACTTGGTGGATTATAAACTGCCACATGTGGGCAGAAGTCTTATATCAAGTTTGAAAGTGATAAGAGATTTTCATAAGCAAGAGGTTTCATCTCCTATAGTAACATATCTCTGTGCTGCTTCCATCTCAGATCTACAGCAGGAGAAAAGACAAACATTGAAATAACACAAGAGAGCTGTATTGTTCTGTCTCATCTTACTGGGCCTCTCAAACTTGGCTCCCAGCTGTGGTAACGAGGAACAGCAGGGTAGGGCCAGGTCTTTGGATGGTACTTCTTTACAGTTATACAAATAAATTTTTATTTCCACCTGTAACTGATGGGAATATTGACTTACTTAAAACAATACAAATTAAATAATATGCTTTTATTATTTATTTATTAAAAATAGAAATTAGAGACTTTTTTTAAGGAATTTATTTATTATTTGACAGAGAGAGAGACAGTAAGAGAGGGAACACAAGCAGGGGGAGTGGACAAGGGAGAAGCAGGCTTCCTGCTGAGCAGGGAGCCCGATGGGGGGCTCGATCCCAGGACCCCGGGATCATGACCTGAGCCGAAGGCAGACGCCTAACCAACTGAGCCACCCAGGCACCCCTGAGAATATGGTTTTAAAAAAAATATGAGGGGTGCCTGGGTGGCTCAGCAGGTTAAAGCCTCTGCCTTCTGCTCAGGTCATGATCTCAGGGTTCTGGGATCAAGCTCCGTATCAGGCTCCCCGCTCAGTGGGGAGCCTGCTTTCTCCTCTCTCTGCCTGCCTCTCTGCCTACTTGTAATCTCTCTCTGTCAAATAAATAAATAAAGTCTTTTTAAAAATATGATAAACGGCATTTAGATTATTGAAATTTGAAAAAATATTCACCATGGTTCGTGACCCACATCTAGTATTCATGTAGTGGCAAACATTGTTAACAGAAAGGAGAAGAACAGGAGGTGTTGGGGAGGGGAAGTAACTCAAAAACCAGTGGTATCTTATAACTGAACAACATAAAAATTTTTCCTCAGGAAAAATTCTGCCTTAAAAAGTGTCATTCTGTTGAATTTCTCTCAGACGATGTTTTCCTATCTGAAAAATATATTTATTAGTAGCTGCCCAAACTATTCCATTGACATTATAAAAACTTTTTATTGTGAAAAATCTAAAGCATACACAAAAGGAGAGAAAAAAGTACAAGTTCTCATGAACCTGTCATGCAGCTTCAAGAATTATAAATATTTTTACAATCTTGTTTCATTTAGAACCTCACTTTTGTGTGTGTGGAGAGTATTTAAGCAAATTCTAGACATCATGTCATATCACCCATAAATACTTCATATGCATTGCTGATTGAAAGAATATGTTTTATGTGCAAACCATGTCATCACAACTTACAAATTTAACAATTTTAGTATATTCAATCCATATTCAAATTTAGATGATTGTCTCACGTATCTTAACAATATGTACATTTGCTATAATTATGCAAAAAGAATATGAAAAGTCACTAGAAATCATAAAAAACACTTATTTGAAGAAACACACTAATAATATATGGTGATGAAGATGAAGAGGATAGACTTGTGATCTATTATAGTAAAAATAATTATTGTCTCTGGGAATTTAATCCTTAGCTTTAAATTACATAATATTTTAGAAAGTCAGTTAAAAGTTTTTGCTTTTTATTTTTATGGAATTTTATTTGGTTTCCTGAGAATGTTGGATAACTTATTTTTGTTCTTTTGTATTGTTTTCCATTTTTTTAAAAGATTTTATTTATTTATTTCACAGAGGGAGAGAGATCACAAGGAGGCAGAGAGGCAGGCAGAGAGAGAGGGGGAAGCAGGCTCCCTGCTGAGCAGCGAGCCCGATGCGGGCCTCGATCCCAGGACCCTGAGATCATGACCTGAGCCGAAAGCAGAGGCTTTAACCCACTGAGCCACCCAGGCGCCCTGTTTTCCATTTTATAGTATTTATTTTTCTGGTAATGAAAGTAATTCATGTTTCTTATAAAAATGTTGGAAAATCAATCATAATTTCATAACCCAGTGATGTCCACTCAATATTCTGGAATGTTTCCTGCAGTCTTCAGTGTGGCTCTGTGCTTATGACACGAACAGGTGTATATAATGTGTACAAACAGGCTTTCATTCATTGTAACCCACTTTTTGCGATTTACATTTTATCTTATGCATTTCTCAAGTCATTGAACAGCAATCATTATTTTCACAAATCTGTGTGAATCTAGGACTACTCCATAGAATAAGTTGCTAAAATGGAATTACTGTGTACAGAGTATGAATACTTGTAAGCTTCTAAGTATTTATTGCTTAACGATCCCTCAGAAATCATTTTCCAATTTCCAGAAAATGAGCACTTCTTTTAATTCTTCTTCATTAGCATAAAATATTAACATGCAACTTTTTAGATAAATTCATGCATGAAATATTACATCTGTCTTTTTTTTCAGTTAACTTTTGTGAGAATGAATTACATTTCAGTGTTTTTTGGACATAGTTCTTCAATGTTTATATCTATAACCGTAATTTTTTTGCCTTAAAATGTTTCACCAACTTTTTTGTCAGGACCCATCTTACTGAGTTGTTAATATTTTGTCTATAGTAAAGATACAAACTTTTTCTATATTGTTGTTTTATGTTGGCAAATATTTTTCTAACTTTTTCTTCTAATTTCATTTTTTTTCTAAGGAGATTTTACATTTTTGTAGTCAAGCCCATCAATGGTTTTTATTGTTATTTCTTTCAAAGGTTTTACCTAGCCCTTCCCATTCTCAAATAGTAAATATATACTTAAATTTGCTTCATGTTGATTTATGATTTTTAAAAATAGTTATTCTTTATTCTTTCTGAATTAAATTTAGGAGTATGGTGTGATGAGAAGCATGGACAGGACTTTTCCCAATCATTTCATTTTCATAGCACATAAGGGATAACATTTCCTTTCCTTATTAATTTTTTGGTCATAACTTTATCACACACTAAACTTTTATTTTTTAAGCACTGAACTTGTACGTCCACTTTGGCACATGAATGTGCATTGATTTAGAATGATCTTTTCTTGGTAGATTTTTTAATAGATGTATTTATTTGTTTGAGAGAGAGCAGCAATTTATTTGAGAGAGAGAGAGAGCAGGAGAGGGGCAGAGGGAGAGAATCTTGAAGCTGATTCCCTGCTGAGCTCAGATCCCACTGGGTCTCCATCCCAGACCCATGAGATCAGACCTCCGCAAAAACCAAGTCAGATGCTCAAGCAACTGAGTCACGCAGGCGCCGCCCTTGGTAGGTTGTTAGAGGACCCTGTATGTAGTAGTCCTCTCCTCCTCCTCCTCCGCCTCGCCCCCCTCCTCCCACATCACTTTGAACATGACAGTCAAGGATGTTGTGTTGTGTGATATAAACGATTAATGAGTCATTAATATAGCTAGGAAAGTATTAACTTTAAGATAAATAATGCTCTGTTTTGACTGTTTTATATATTTAACTTTTGGGGGGAAAGAGCGCTGGGCCTGCTGGGTTTCTTTTAATGACCCCTCCATTTCATGATTCTTTCATGTAACTTTACTCAGGCACAGTCATTTCCTAAACCAGAGCACCAAGCTAGATTCTCATGTTCCCCCACGATCAAGATTAACATTTGGAGCTAAGCCATTTTAATTCATCATTCTTCCAAAGCCACTATGGTGCAGGCTGGTATTTCTGAAACCTTAGCAATGTGCAGACACACCTTCTGCAAAAGCCCTTTGAAGATTGCACTGTGTCTCGTCAGTCCTGCGGGATGTCCATACACACCAGCCCATTCTGGAATACCTCAACATTCTCCCTAAGAATCGGCCTGTGGATTCTTTCTTAGCGCCCCCCGCGATGCCGCGAGCCCACACGCACGCACAGCGATCCTAACCCTACTGTAAACCACAGCCCCGCGGGGACCCGATCTGCTTTTGCAACCTCCTGCCGGACAGCCTTCACTCTCCAGATGTTCGCTCCCGGCCTGAGCCCGCACCTCGCTGCGCTCCTCCTCCCTCCAAGCGGCGAGCAGCCGAGCGGATCTCCAGCTTTCCGGCCGCCTCCTACCTCCTCCCGGTCCCCGGAGGCCGGGGCGCCTCTGGCGCTGGGCGGCTGCCGGTCTGCGCCTAGGTCGGCCCGGGGCTCCGCGCCTCGGTCTGGGGCCCACCGCCCGCCCGGGCTCCGCCAGCGCTCGGGGCAAGAGGCGCAGAGGATAGATACCCCCTCCCCACTTCCTTCCCTTCCTCCTTTCCCTCTGCCTCCCTTTGCAGCAGTGTACGAACGGGTTGAGAAAGTGTCTTTATTTCGTTACTTCATTAAGTAACGTCTCTGCTTCTTAGGGAAAGACCTTGGTGTCTGGCCTCCAGTTCCCGTGAAATAAAACAAGGGGCTGAAGTAGATGGGGCTTTTCACACCGAGTCCCCGGGAAAGAAAAGGTGCCTCCGGGGGCGCTGTTTGAAATGAATCAGGACGAAACCAGAGAGGGAGAGAAACCCTGGGAGACTCTTAATCTCAGGAAACAAACTGAGGGTTGCTGGAGGGGATGGGGTGGGAGGGATGGGGTGGCCGGAGGTTGGACATTGGGGAGGGTGTGTGCTATGCTGAGCGCTGTGAATTGCGTAAGACTGATGATTCACGGACCTGTACCCCTGAAACAAACAATACATTATATGTTAATAACAAAAAATTGCAACACACACACACACACAAAGGATCTAAACAATCAAAACCAAACCAAAACACTTCTCCTTTCCCCCAAAAAACACAACCACAAAAGACAACAACAACAACAAACCCTTGTAAAAACGTTGAAGCAGATGTCTTCCAGGACTTTTTCAGGGCTAACATGCCATGCTTGTAAGAATTTTTTCATTTTCTTCACAATGCATCACTTGCCTATGTTTTCATCTGTAATGATTTTCATAAATTGGTAATTTTACCTCAACAGTTTCTTTATATACATTTAATAACTTGTATACATTCCTTCCATTAGCTGATTAAAGCAGCTTACATAAAAAAAAAAAAAATCAGCATCACACAAATTCTGTTCCAGAGAAAATTCTGGAATCTAGACCAAAGATTAGAGTTTTAGTTCTAGGTGTGCCGCTGTTTTGTTTTGTTTTGTCTTGAGCAATTCACTTCACCTCACTTTTGATCTCTGAAGAATGAACTAGTAGACCTGAATGGTCTCTTTCCTGTTTTGAGTTTTCAGGACACCCACGCATCCTGACCTGCTGGCAAACTGACTGTGTAGTCAGGCTAGGTAGAGTGTAGATTTAACTGCCTAGGATGGTGCCTTGGCTCCCAAGTAGGGGATTTTACCCTTTGGGGCTTTGGCCACTCCTTTCTTCCTTGACCTTATAAATAGGAAGCGGGTTGAGTCATTTGCTGTGGGGGTGGGGAGGGGGATTTGAAGGGCTCCTTCCTGATAGCATCTGAAGGTAGGTCCCCCTCCAAACCTATGATCCCACTTCATTATAAGAAGAGTATGAGAAGACCATATACTCTTTTTTCTCTTTATGTAAGCCACTCTTCACAATCTACTGGTCTGCTAAGGCTGCTAACCATTTTTGGTAAAGAAACTATAAATTTGGTGCCAAAAAGTTAAGTCAAGTGAAGTAGGATGCAAAACAGGAGGTCGACCGCCTGGGGTGAATAAAAGGTGTACAACTCTCCTTGTATGGTCAACTTTCTTGGATTAAAAAAAATGCTCACTTACTTATTCTCAAGCTTAGAGGTTAAAAGAAGCATTAAAGGGACGCCTGGGTGGCTCAGTGGGTTAAAGCCTCTGCCTTCGGCTCGGGTCATGATCTCGGGGTTTGAGCCCCGCATCAGGCTCCTTGCTCAGCAGGGAGCCTGCTTCTCCCTCTCCCTCTGCCTGCTTCTCTGCCTACTTGTGATCTATCCCTCTCTGTCAAATAAATAAATAAAAATCTTTAAAAAAAAAGAAGCATTAAAGACAGACCTTTGATTTAACTCACAGATCACAGATTTTCCTGAATAACTGCTATCTAATCTAGGAAAAGTTTGTTGAAGCAAAAGATAATGTGTTTTCCACATGAAGGCTACCTACCTACAAGTTAATTTCCTAACAGTTTCTTTGGTGAGGTAGGTATAGATAGAGTCTTTGGTCTGCTACCATTGTGACATTTTTGCTATCCCAAAACCCAGTAAACTCATATCAACAGCTCATTTCTGTTTCAAATTATAAGACAGGGGCCTTTGAAGATTTTAAGAAGTTACTTGCCAAAGGACTCTAGGAATCTGATTTGACTTTAATTAAATATTAAAGGTTGGGGGTCTTTATATACCTTTCAAAAGAACATGAAGAACATTTGGAGATCTTTAATCCTTAGTAATAACTATTCATTTTAGGGGCACCTGGGTGGCTCAGTGGGTTAAACCTCTGCCTTCAGCTCAGGTCATGATCTCAGGGTCCTAGGATCAAGCCCCTCATTGAGCTCTCTGCCTAGCAGGGAGCCTGCTTCCTCCTCTCTCTCTGCCTGCCTCTCTGCCTACTTGTGATCTCTCTCTCTCTCTCTGTCAAATAAATAAATAAATAAATAAATAAATAAAATCTTTAAAAAGAAAGTTTATTAAAAATAATAACTATTCATTTTAAAAGTTAATTAAAAAGTTTCAGTTTGAGCAGTTAATTGAAGTCTGGTATCAGGGAAACTAGAATTCCTGGTTCCCCTTAGTGAGAAATGGTATTTGAGATTAAGATCTGGGTACTAGGGGTGTTCATTGCTACTGTGATAACTTTTAAGCCTTTCTGTAAATAAAATTTTAGTTAATGTATACATATAGATTCACATCTATGTGTATATGTAAACATATAGAATCTTAGTTCTATTCACAGTATCTGTATGTATACACATGCTATACATGTCCACATATGCACATGTATAAATTACATAAACACCTGCTGTATGTATGCACATACATAAATTCCACAAATACATATATATGTGCACATACACATGCATATAGAAATATGTGTATTAGAAATCTTGAGCCCATGCTACCAATTCAGTTCTATCCTCACAGGGTTTTTGCCTTCCCTGTTCCATATTAGTTTGCCCTTCCTTCCACAGAGAGAAAACCATTGTTCTCAGCCATCCCCATTCATTAGTTTATTTGCTAAATCCTATAATAGATATAAAATAATTTCAGAATCTCTTTGCCCATACCCTTCAAAAACAAACCTCTTACTAAGAATTCAGAACA
Organism: Ailurus styani; assembly: GCA_002007465.1. Classification (NCBI taxonomy): domain Eukaryota; kingdom Metazoa; phylum Chordata; class Mammalia; order Carnivora; family Ailuridae; genus Ailurus; species Ailurus styani. Next base: position 1,810,365 of record LNAC01000444.1, on the reverse strand, counting down.
TGTTTGCTATTCTCCAACCCCTGCTTTATGCTGGGCCCAAGGCCCGGAGTCAGACATCGTGTCCATAAGGGTCTTGGAGTAGCTCATTCACTGCCATTTCATCCCTGTAATATGATGGGTTTGTTGTTGTTGTTGCTGTCTATTTTTTGAAATAACATTGGATGTATTTGTTTCAGTTTGCTTTCAGTTTTAGGCTTTTGTCTTCTTTCTCATCCTTTTTTAAAGATCTTTGTTTATTCTGAGTATACAGAATATTAACATGATTTCAAGTCAAACTGTAAAAATAGGAATTCTCAGGGAAATGTCACTGCCTTGCATATTCCTTCTACCCTGTTCCCCTCACCTCTTGAAGGTAATGACGTGCGTGGTTTTCATGTTGCTCATTTATTGCTTTTTTTTTCCCTTTTTTGGTAAAGAGATGGCAGGTGTGTGTATGATTTGCTACACAAAAAGGAGCATAACACATCTGCTGTTATGCATTGTGCTGTAAGTCACTTCACGATGTCTTTGGGAAATTGCTTCACATGAATTCATAATGATCTTCCTCATTCTTTTTTCTAGCTGCATGGAAGTTAGAAAGCAGCAATGAGCTAGAGATTCAGTGAGAGAAGAAGAGAGAAAAAGAGGGACAGAGAAAGAGAGATAGGGCTACTGCTGTATGATGTGGGAATTTGGGGGGAAAAGATGAGCAAGAAACATTTTTTTCTGGAAGTTTTTCCCTGGGTTGTGAGATGTAATTTGCTGCACTTTCTAACCCCTGAGAAAACTTCAGAGAAGGCCATTTTTCTACTATTTCTATTATATTTCTATATGTCACTTTGCTGAAATAGATATGAAAGTGTGACAAGAGGGTTCATTTTATTTTAGTTACTGGAGAAGTTCAATGATATCATACAATGGGTCGTTAAAAAGTCCTTTTCAACGGTTGCTAATGGTATACATCTTTCCAGGTCTGGTTGGGCTGCATGAAAAGAGGCAATAGCTGTCCACATCCCTGTCCTCTGGGAATGTGAAGCCTTGTCTTAGACAAGGGGATTTCTCACTCAAAATAGTAGAAACTGCAAAATTTGTGTGGCGAACACAGCCCCAGAATCATCCCTGCATAAAACTTTCAGTGACAGCCTGGAATCCAGACAGTTAGATGCTGACGTCAGAGCTGGGTTATTGTGCCAGAATCCGAGAACTAGAGATGAAAGGAGGCCCAGACATCTCAAGAGTAAACAGGGAGGGACGTAGGATGATGATGTTCCAGCTAGAACAAGTGCGGCCTTTCCCAGCTTCTTTTGAAGTTCTGGTTGGGGTGGGATGGGTCAGCTGAGTTCACTGAACCTGAGACACAAACATGCAGGAACCCAAGGACTGAGATAGAATGCCACACAAAAGGGCTAGAAAGGGAGTGAAAGCGAGTGAAAGGTCAGTATGAAGGGAAAATATTTAAATTTCATTTCTACATTTTAGAAAGAGATCGAAGACAGAATGTAATAAAGCAGCCTTGTTAGACAAACCATGGAATACCCAGACTCAGACAAGCTTCTGAAAGCGAAATTCTATTTTACATGCCAGGTTGTCAGTTTAAGTAATTTACTTCCTCAAGAGATTGAAAATATGCCTAGTAGAAATTTCTAGATGAGTGATGTGGAAATGACTAAGAATGTAGAGGCAGGCATTCAAATGATTTTTTGGGGGGGGGTCTTTGTTTTTTGTTTTTGGTAAAACAGGAGGTAAGAGTTTATAGCTTGATAGATTGCAAAACACGTCTTCCGCTTCTTCTTCTCTTTACTCCTTTCCTCTTTCACTACTGAATTTGTGACGAACATCTATGTAAAAACTTGAAAGCCAAAACAAAAATATGCTTAATAAAATTTGTCTGGATGACTTATAAAGATCATTTTTAGAGCCAAAAAATAAAAAGGAAATTAATTAATTAATTCTTTATTATGTTCAATTAGCCGACATCTAGTAGTACGTCATTAGTTTTTGATGTAGTGTTCAACGATTCATTAGCTGCATATAACATCCAGTGTTCATCACCACATGTGCCCTCCTCAGTACCCATCACCCGGTTACCCCATCCCCCCACCCCCTCCCTTCCGTAACCCTCAGTTTGGCTTCCGGAGTCCAGAGTCTCTCGTGGTTTGTGTCCCTCTCTGATTTCTTCCCATTCAGTTTTCCGTCCCTTCCCCTGTTGGGCTTCTGCTCTAGTAAAAGGAAATTAATTTAAACTTAAATTTTCAGAGTCATAACATTTTTTTCTGAGTTTGTTTTGGTGTAGTATTGTTCTTAATCTTTTCTGTGTCATGAACACCTGTGGCTGTCAGATAAGGTCTATGGACTTCTCTAAATAATGATTTTTAAGTGGATAAAATCAAATACACCAGACTACAAAGAAGCTAATTATAAAAAATAAGCCAATTACCTTGAAACATGGGTATCCAAAAATTTAAAAATTTAAAAATCATGATCCGGTAATATGTACACCCTAAAAATACCATTTTAGAACAAGAAAGTCACTGTAGGTTTATCATAATGAGTAGTGTGATTCTAATGAGATGAGTATAAACAATATTTTGTGATATCTGCAAAATTATTATTATATGTATAAAAATATCTGAGATTCATAATGGTGAAAAAGTCAGTTATTGTTACAGCTACTATTGTTTGTTGTTTACACTCAAAATTGAAAGAAATTCTAGATTCCACTAATGAAAATAAATCTGAAATTTTTCCCTATTCAAGTTCACAGACTCCCTGAGTTCTAAGCATTATGGGCCCCACTTAAGAACCCTTGCTCTAAGGAAATCATTATATTTTATGATATCTTCATAGAAAAGGTATGGATCACACTCCACGTTACTGCACTGTTATTTAAAATAGCCAAAAATGGGAACAACCAATGTGTCCATCAACAACAGGTGAATGGCTAAAAAAAACGTGGAATATACAAACAATGGAACTTGATGTAGTCTTAAAAAAGAAGGAATTCCGCCAGCTTCAACAACATAAATGAACCTGGACGACATTATACTAATATTAGTCATAGAAGGACACATGCTACATGATTCCACTTACATAGGGAATCTGAAATAGTCAAACTCACAGAAGCAGAGAATACAATAGTAGTTTCTAGGGGCTGGGGGATGGGGAAAATGGGGAGTTATTGTTCAAGGGGTATAAAGCTTCAGTTATGGGGGGCGCCTGGGTAGGTCAGTCGGTGAAGTGACTAACTCTCAATTTCAGCTCAGGTCACGATCTCAGGGTCATAAAGAGCGAGCCCGACATCGGGCTCCTCCCTGAGTGTGGAGCCTGCTGGAAGTTGTCCCTCTCCCTCTGCCCCTCCCCTCCGCTGGTGCACTCCTGTGCGCTCTCTCTCAAAAAAAAGTTTCAGTATGTGTATACCTCTTCAGCAAGAGGTCTAAGTTCTAGAGATCTGCTGTACAACATAGTAACTGTAGTTAACAATGCAGTACACAATAATAGTGCCCTTCAAATTTTGTTGTGATGATACCATAGGTGTTTACATCTGTCTGAACTCATCAGATTGTACTTTAAATACAGGTACATCATTTTCGTATATCAATTATACCTACTAAAGCTGTCAAAAAATAAAGATGAAAAAAAGTATGGATCATTGATACAAGCCTACAAAAATAAACATGACCCCATATATTGGCCAGACACTCCCCTAGTGTGCTTCTAATTTCGATGACTATAGGTTTCATTTCTAGGAATTGTACTTTTAAAATATCTGCCTGGTAATTTTGGTAAATCTCATTCCCTTTTACATGTTTTTGCACTTATTTGTTTCTTTGAAATATTTACTACACTTATTTGATATTTTGACTACTTGTTAGAATTTATTCTTTCTACTGATTTGCATGCCTGGTGGCTGGTTTTATTGTGTGTAAACACCATGTGCCTTGCCACCTTATCTGTGGGAGTTCTTTGCAGCCTGAGTTTAAAGAACTTTCCTCTAGAAAGAATTTATGTTTACTTCTGTCAGGTGCTCCTGGGGAAGGGCGTGGGCCCGGGGGAGAGGCATCAGCAACCCAGGAATCTTGGAAATTAAATTTTCAGCTTTGTTTTTGTTTTTAAGGTCCACACAGGTATTGAGACCAGAAGGTCCTAAAACTGGGTGAGTGCGGAATTATGGCTAATAACTTTCTGGGTATTTTATTCTCCAACCAGATATAAGGATGAGACACACTTCTGAGACACCTTCAAAAGTGTGATCTTGGGGCACCTGGGTGGCTCGGTCCTTAAGCGTCTGCCTTCGGCTCAGGTCATGATCCCAGGGTCCTGGGATTAAGCCCCCACATTGGGCTCCCTGCTTGGTGGGAAGACTGCTTCTCCCTCTCCTGCTCCCCCTGTTTGTGTTCCCTCTCTCGCTGTCTCTCTCTGTCAAATAGATAAATAAAATCTTTAAAAAAAAAAAAAGAACTGTAGAAAAGAGAATCAGCAAGAGCAGCAGAGTGCTAGACATTATATAAGTCAGGAACAGAACGGAGGTCTACAGCTGTCTGCCAGGCCGCCACAGCTCATCTGCTTTCCTTCTTGCTGTCTTGGATTTTTTTTCCCCCTGGGCCTTGATGTAGGCCTTGTATTATGCACATTACACTAGAATGTTAGGCTCATTCTGACAGAGTTTTGCCTGTTTTACCCCCTGGTGAGCATCTAACATATAGAGCAGAGCAGAGCTGGTACATAGGAGGTCAGTAAATACTGATCAGATCAACCAGTAAGTAATCATTTATGCTCCCATGTAGTCTTCATAATGACAAACGTTGAGACTGTGTACCGAACCATTGAGCTGATTAAGTGGGGTAGTGTAGTTTTACAACTTATGTTAAGATATTGCAACATCTGTCTTATAAGTGCAAACATTCTCAGAAACTGGTCCCTCATTTTCTTTTCTTGCACTATCTCTGTCCCGTGGTGCCCCAATTCTTTTTAGTGTTTTTATTTTTTGTTTTCTTTCTTTTTTAAAAGATTTTATTTATTTGACACAGAGAGAGAGACAGCGAGAGAGGGAACACAAGCAGGAGGAGTAGGAGAGGGAGAAACAGGCCCCTGCGGAGCAGGGATCCCGAGAATGGGCTACATCCCAGGACCCTGGGATCATGACCTGATCTGAAGGCAGACGCTTAATGACTGAGCCACCCAGGCGCCCCTCTTTCTTTTCCTTTTCCTTTTTCCTTTTTTTTTTTTTTAAAGCAAGTCACATCACAGATGCCTGCATTCCCACATTGAGCTAGTGGGCTTCTTTTTTCTGATTTGGAGAGCTCTGGAGATGCTTTCCCTTTCATCTACTGCACTATTGCAAAGATTAGTCACAACAGCAACGTGATCTTAGGCATTTCTTCTGCTGTGCAGCTGACTGTGAAGCAAAGTAAAAGGGCAAACTATTTATAAATCAAGCGGTTACAGGTGCAGAGAATAGATAAGAGTTTAGCTTTGTCCAGGTTGGGAGACCATTCTTATTGAATTTCCTTGTTTAGGGTATTCCAGTGCAGGCTCAAATTTAGAGTCAGGTCTAGGGTTTGGGTTTTTGTTTGTTTTTTCCTTAAACATGTATCTTTTTTTTTTCTTTAAAGCTGAACTTACTCCCACTTAAGCTGCTTAAAAAGTCTGTCATTGTCGGAGTCTCTAACATTGGTTGATTTTTTTTTTCATTCAACAACTGCTTTTTAAGAACCAGCTATAAGCTAATGCCATGATAGGAGGTGATACAATTGGCAAGGAAAACAACAAAATCAGTATATATGAGAATACCTTCTCTGCTTTTGTGTGTGATCAGAGCTATGGGAGCACCCAGGAGAGCCCTCTGCTGTGAGCAAGGGTGGCTCCACATACTTGCCTTTTGGTTGACAGGCCCCTTGCCTTCCCCTGTTAACCCCAAATGGTCTTGCTGGACTCACTCTTTCCCAACATTTTTCCTTCTCCATCATTTTCCACCCAATCTGGATTTGTAGCTGTTACTTGTTAATAGATATTATTAATATTTATCATACACTATTGCTAATTATCATTTACAATTAAGAGTCACTGATTTCTCCAGGAAGGGAGAGGGGCAGTTCCAGTTCTATCTCCTCCTCACTCCCTGGTGGTGGCTGGTATTCATTCAAGTCATCCCATAGGCATGCGCCTAGGAAACACTATTCCCAGGTTGGTCCCTGAAATTCTCTCTTTTCTATTTTGTTTAAGTCCCCGAAATTCTTAGAGGCCCACCTACTTGTATTTGCCTGTTTATTTATGTAGGTATTTTTTACGTGTGCTTTTGCCCGCCATAGCCTTTCCTGCCTCTCGAATTATAGAAGTATTGAATATGCCAGTCTTTGGTAAATTAGCTTCATTTGATCCTACCACATGTTCCGTATTTTATTGAATCATTTAGGTGTTCTTTTTAACAGTGTTGTGAAACTTTCTTTCCCCAACTTATTCTTTTGCGTTCGAGGGTTAGGTGTTACATTCCCACCCACCCAGCCCACTGTAAACACGATTGGGCTTCAGAAAGTCATTTTTAGAATTAAGATATTAATTCACAGAAAAATAACACAAAGTGCTTATGGTCATAGCATAAACGTTGATTCACCACAGGTTTAGTCTTTCTTTTTTCTTTCCCTTTCCCATTCCTTTCCTTTATTTCTTACTAATCTCACATTCGTCCATTCTTTATTTCTGTAACAAAAAAATCCAAAATACAATGTTTCCAGCACTTTGCAAGCACAGTGTGTACACAAACTAATAAGATAGGGTGGATGGGAAAACATACGGTCTGAAATATCAAGAAACAAGAGCTGGCTCTATGCTATTTCTGTCCAATACATATTTCATGTTGGGTTTGACTCTTTGATGTCTGTGAATCATCTATTACTTAGGGAGAATTTTGTTACCGATTGAGATTTTCTGCCTTGGAGCCTTAAGCTCCTGTGCCAGACATGTTGAATTTTTTATAAAGCTTGAGTAAGACATGGTATCTGTATTGAGGCTTACCGCTGTGCATTTGAGAAAATTGGTTTTTCTGTAAAGAAAAAACCTCCTGTCACCCTGGCCCCAGGTAATGGGTTTTCAGATGTATTTAGGAAATCTGGTAATCCCTGCTGCCTCTTATCTCTGAGAGTGACCGGATTGAGTTGGATGAATATTTATTGAGAACCACAGGG